>KB663722.1:1458213-1583353 GCA_000349025.1 Anopheles minimus | reverse complement strand
TTTGACTTAGCCGGAATCGGAGCCGGAGTCACAATGCTCGGAAGCGGTTCCGAGCCGTGGGTGCGGTTCCGAGAACCCATCACTACTGGGTACATGTGAGGTAGATTTGGGTTTTTTATTCATTGCTTTTTTTTGGCGGAAGCCCAAGGACGCAATCGATCGTCGTAGCGGTTGTAATGGCTGTGTGCTATGAGTGTTTGATCACTTGACGACGGTTCCGTCTGTTGCTGACCGGACGTGGGGCAGATTTTTGCACTTCGTGGTTCGATACACAAAGAAGTGACATAACGCCATCCAGCTATTGGTTCGTGGAGATGTCACTAATGCTTTTCGCAGTTTTGGAATAGTGCTACGACAAGCCGATACAAAGGAATGGAACGAACCGGCCGGACAACGAACTGTGATGAACTCTAGAAGAACGCACACAGTGCACTACAGCTCAGTGAAAGGATCCTTGTCCCTGTTCTCGGTTGTCGTCGGCCTAGGAACGAGCGGGGACGTTCACGCAAATTAGTGGTGTAATTAAAGAGACTTTCTTTGCCCGTACATTGGCTTCGTCTGAAGCAGATGCGGGGCCACAATAACGCGATATGCTTCAACGGGTAACGTTGCCATAATGGCGGTTAATTAGTCATTGCAAACAACGAGCCACAGACAACAAGGAAGCGGACAGACCGATTCGCAGAGTGCACCGTTGTCAACAGCGTCATCATTGACACCATAATATCTCAACACGCCGTACCATACATGAAACCGTACGCAATGTTGATAAACGTGTTTGAGGGGGCGCACCTACGAAATACAAACAGTACCACTACTACCATCAAGACGAGCTTATTGGGTGGTATTATCATGCAGCTACACATCGTGTGTCTTGGGACGGATGTATACGGATATAGCTCAGACCAGAGCACATGTCGAAGGATATCCGAAGTCTGGAGGCAAAGACAAAGGCTTGCAAAAACTGTGTGACCTCCAACTGATTCACTAGCGTGAAACAGCGATGTCTTTGTCACCAATTCAAATAAAAAAAGATACTTGAAAACGGTTGGGGAAGAAATCATAACGTTTCAATGTACGCGTTAGTTAGCAAATTGGCCGTAACATATTACATCTTCAGATCGTAATGGTCGTAAAATGTCTACAATTTATCTTCAAAAAACTACATTTAAATGCTCTTTTTCAGTGTATACATTACCAGAGATTGATTGTAAGCCCTAAAAAACTCAACAAGTTACAATTTAGTATAATAATCGTTTTGGGTTTAAATTATAAAGCTTTGCTGCGTCAGTATACATAATTGTTCCTATTCATGGTGGCGGCGGTACAGATTATAAGTCTCAAAATAACCGATAGATTCTTTTTCTTTACGCAAACAGTGCGTGAACGAACACGTCTCTCTGAGTACGAGAAATTTTAAGCGACCAAATTGAAGCTTCTCTGCCCACTGATTGAACAGATTTCTTTGAAGAGGTCTTCCCTGGAAACTGTTGCCGGTGATCGACGGTACCGTATACTTTGAAACGCATTCACTGGAGAACATTCGAATGGCAAGACTGAAAGAGGAGTAACACAGCAAGGAACCAAAACATAAACACAAGCAAGTAACAATTTTGGATGATAAAAATAAGCATGTTTATTAATAAAATCCTGTGTCTAGGGACGTTCTTGGGATACGGTTTATTTTTCTTTCATTTCTCCCGTGTCGACACAACCGAACCACCCAGAAAGATTGTTGTGTTTTTTTACCCGGTCATGAACGATAGCCCACGGCGCCTTTCTCGGCTGAGATTATCCTCCCACCTTGCTCACGGTGACGCGGTACTGTAGCACATGTTTTCGGAGCGCAGGTTCACAGCGGACAAATGTGTAGTGAAACATATGCAGCAACGTGTAGTATTTCTCACCTTTTTATGTTTTATTAACGCATTTTGTCCGTTGGTTACTGACCTGATGCGAAAGATGCATTCCAATGGTGATGCACATCGTCCATGCTTCCTTCCTATGGAGAAACAGCAATGTGGAGGCTGCCGAGTTCGGTCCGTAAGAAATTTCTATCGTATATCAAGATTTCTTTTTGTTCAGACGAATCATTTGAGAACGAAACAAAATAGCGGGAGTCCAACGGTATGATGGTGGTTGTTTGTTTACATATTCTTACGGTCATAAGCTGTAAGCAGGGTTCAAATCTGGGTTCGTCCTCCCTCTGAAAACCTTGGGGGACACTTCTAATGAAGGTATACATATAAAAAGCTTTCAATTGACGGGAACATAGTGCAGGGGAATATGCTGAACGTAAAGAAGTCCAAAAGAAAAGGGCATGAAACAGAAATCTGTATGGAACGGTGGCCACAAGTAAAAGAGCAGTTGATGAAAGGAGTGACGAAGCACAATAGAACCGAGGGTTTCAGAAAGAGAGAAGACAAGATTAGACTAACGAAGCAACTGTACAAAAAAGGATAGCGAAAGGATGAAAATAGCTCCACCGGCAGGCGAGGATGGCGTGCGCGACTTCAACTCTTTGTTGATCGCGTGAAGAATATTGAGCATTTGAGTGAAGGCTGATTAGTTCAAGCCCCTTTCTTGGTCGAGGGTTTCCTCTTCCTCCCGACCCATAGTCTTTCCGGCCGATACCGAAGCCCACGGGAACCAGTTCCAAAGCCAGCCGCGCGCAGAGTCGTTTGGCTTTCGCTACGAGCGCCAGATTTATGACGCTCGTCGTACCAACGTCGTTTGTGCTTTGAGGTTAAAAACTGAAAGAAAAAACCGGTTTCTAACCGGCATGCGTCAACCCATCATCCCGAACCACTCCTGATCTACCACCAACGTTGGGACAACTGGAGGAATACGTTCTAGCGGAGGTAGAACCATGGCGTTGAGGTTAAGTTCTTCCAACTGAAAGCTGTGCGCTGCATTCCTACCACAATCGAGCCGTGTGTGTGCTTACGATTCGTTCGTGTCTCGCTGGTTTGGTCACAAACCCCAAAACCGGATTCTTTACGGCCCCTCATGTCTTCTGTTTATCTACAGCTCAGGCTCAGGCACACGCGCAGCAGACACACTCCGCCACAACACAAGAACGCCAGAGGACTGGGCAGAAGGAAAGGACAGCAACACGATTAACAGAGAGAAGTGAGAAAAAGGAAAAAGAACGAACAAACCGAACGAACTAAATTGGTCCGCGGAGGTAAATGTGCCCTGTTCCCTGCAAACAGAAGTGTCAGAAGTTAGCCAAGTTTAACGTCTGTTCCGATTGTTGTCAATAACTGGTTTCAGGGTGCCAGATTTTGGCCCCGAAACGGTGTCACCCGATAGAGTGGGAGGAAAAATTTAGCAAATGCTGCAAATATGGACCTCAAATCACCCGAAAAAAGTGCAATCTGAAACAGATTCCGCTGAGCAAGTGTTAAGGCTATAGCTTACCAAAAAGGAAAGGAGGAGGGCAAACTTTGAGTTAAGCTTAAAAGAATGAGATAGAACTGGGAATTGGAAAAAGAAAGAGAAGGGGAGATGAGTGTTCGATCGATTCCTGAGATGCTGGAGAAACTCGAAGAAGTTGAACCCGTACCTGCTCCCCATATCGTCACACCGTCGTTCCCGCATATCCCAGACCGACACATCTTATGGTGTCAGTGAACTTGTTGTTCCATCGGTTCACTGCTGTCCTGAGGAGTGGAAGTGGATGTTGTTCGGAGAGTGGATAGGTTCTCTACAACGCAGATTCATCTTAGCTTGCGCTTGATTGCTGCCCTATCCGGCTCTATTTGTAGCCTCACGCGTTCGCGCTGGCAAAATCCCAAACATGGAAGTGAAGTTCTATCTGTGCCATGATGTTCTGCAAAGCCCGGTGGTAAGCTGATCGCGAACGCGAGGTTCGACGATATATTCTCGGCTCGACTTCGTGATGCGCTCGCAGCTAACTACCCACACGCACACACTCGGCGTACCCTCTAGATCGTGGTCATGATTGTGGGGAACCTCAAGTGCCATCGCACGATCCAGTTCCCAAACTGGTGTCTCTAGCTCCAGTACGGTACAAGAACTGCTCTTCGGACAGCGCAAGATCATGGCCACATGTGGTGGCGTATATTGACATTGTGCGCGAAGATCGGAAGGTACCGCAACCCCCGTACCGCAAGTCGTTGGAGAACTAATGGGCGCCTTGTGGGCGGCAAAAAAGTGCGGCTAGGATGAAGATGAAAGGCAAAGAATTTTGTTTACATTATCGTCCGTTTGGCGTGTTCCGTGCGAGATTCCCGTACGCACCCGATCGATGGTGAAGTGAAACATTCATTAAGGAATGATTAAAGATCACCGTGCGTTCGTTTGTAAATAATCGACAGTACTCCGACGGCCTCGATGTTGGAAATTTGTTCCCGTTCATCTTTCGGAGTGCAGGTCATAGTATAGTCGATCGACTTCTAGGCGAACGGTTGTTGGTTCTGCTCTTTGCAGCAGCTCTTCCGAACGATCCGGACTACTATTTTTAGGACACTATTAGAACACCAGAGCCTTCACGGATAGCTGTCTATCGGAATTTATTTACAGATTCAATGCTCCGGATGCATAGCGCAATATTAAACTCAGAACGTAGCACAAGCATTCGACCGGCCGTTTGAACTCCTACAACAAGATGATCATTTTTAGAATCATAAGGAAGGTATTGCAAAATATCGAACATCGAACTGAGAGCGTTTGCATCGAATGAACTGAAGCGAAACCCGTACAAATAAAATGCTAATATTTATGCACATTTGGTATGGTTTGTAAAATTAATCCAATAAGTACATACACTCTCAACAACAATCAAATTTCGCTTTTGCAAAACAAAGTTTCAGTTCTCTATTCCATCGAAACATACCATTAGCAATAATGTACATAAATACCGCCTATATATGTTTTTTTCATTTCCGCTCTCAACAACAACAGTGGATGTTTTGTATGCAACGGTCATAGCGAGGTACGATTTCTACATTCTACCAATGATTCCATGTATTCAAAGAATTTTACGTGCCAAGAATGCAGTGTCTGGAGTTGTATGTGTTAAATTAAAGGAATCGGAATAGTTTGCAAAGACCATTTTGCATACGTCGCGTAGAAATGCACATCAACAATTTTAATGACAATGTGATTTGCGATTAAACTAAGAGACGTTTTAGTAAGTAAAACTTTACTTTGCTCGTAGACAAACAAAGGGTAAATGGTGCCACATGTTGAAAAATGCTCCTGTATATCCTGTGCACTATTATGTTCAAAATTTGTTACTAATATTAAAATGTGTATACGATGAACCATTAATTATTTCTTTGACAGAGTAGAATTCGTAGCATGATGGGTTCTTAAACAATAATCTACCCAAGAAGCATAAAAATTAATCGATGCAAAATGCTGGTGGCGTGCAATAAAACGGGCAAAGCTAATTTGAAACAGTTCTGCAGAAATGTTGCTGCGCGGTGTAACAATAAATGCGCACGGAGCCGTAAACATTTATTTAATGTGTTTACAGAAATAAATCAAGCTTGATTTACATTGCCATTTACATGCTAAATCTGTCGAACGATTGCAAATGTCGATCTTTACAGCATAACAACCCCTGCTGCAAGCGGTACGCGTTGGTAAAGATCTATCACAGACCAAATAGCCCAGCGATCGGTCAATGTCTTCTGATTCAAAATGCAAGCGAAACACCCCTGCAGCCGTGCTTGTGTGTATGTGCATGTATCCGATGTTCGATGGTGAGTTATATTTATATGGTATAATTAACCAACTTGCCTCGAGCTACTCCGAGCACTACTAGGTGATCTCTTGGAAGACCCTATTCCGTGTGTGTGTGTTTCTCTCTCTCTGCTTGGTGATGGATATGCGATCGTATGCCTGTGGATGCAAACTAGTGCCGCACAGTGCACTACGGATACGATGTGCAATGGTGGGTCGACGATCGGCAATGCCCGAAGTCCTTGTAGCTGGACGCAGTAGCGTATAGTGAGTAAAACCGGAGATGATGCATGTTGGTGTGGTGCCTTGCTGCAAGCAGTATGATCTTTTGCTTGTTATTGCACCGAGCACGTCCAGCCGGCCCCCGAGGATGGAACCTTGATCTCTTCCTCAGCTGCAAAAACTCGCCGTGTGCATCTCGAGCGTGCGACTGTCCAGGCACGTCCGAATGCACATCATGGAAATCCTTCCCTTTGTCGAGCGGGAATATCTTTCCTCCCATTGGCCTTGTGTTGGCCTCGAACCTATAATGAACCGTAAGCGAGTGAATTTCACTATGCGGGTGCATACGTACATTTTGATCAGAATCCCTTGTATGTTTAAAGATCATCACACGGTTTGGAGCTCTTATTTATAGGAGTAACTCGCACTCTTCTTCTGACCTTTTAGGATTACCGAGTATCGCCGGTCAGTACACTTAGTCGAATTTGGTTTGATGTGTTTACTCTTGGAATTTCGTGCACGATGCTTGACAACCAATTTAGTGTTTGAATTTAGACCAAACATTTCGTCACTCCTGCTCATTAGAAACCCCACACACCATAACTGGCATTGACAAGTGGGGGTCTTTTGTTTTTATACTTCGCGGTTGCCTCGGTTTGCAATCACAGGTCCTTTTTGTTTGAATTGTGGCTCTACTCCTTATATTGCTTATATCCAAACTGAGGTCATGCACTTGAAAACGTGCTTTATTTGCTTGGACTCCCCTTCGGTAGCAGGGGGCTTTCATGTACAGCGAGTTTTCCTGGTTGTGTTTTTTTATATTTTTTGTGTGTGCTTATGTTACTGTTCATTTTCGATTTTTATACCTTATCCATGCTACCCGTCGCCCCGCCAACAGTTCCGACCATTCCGACCCATTTCCACCCATTTACCATCCCCCATTTTGCATAGAAGCCTTCTGTTGTGGCTGCGGTTACAAACTTTTTCATCGTTTTTGTAACTATGGGATCGATGGCCACAAGCAGACCGACACGGCACGTACCTGTACGTACTTTCGATTCCTTCGAAGAAACCGTGGGTTTTTAACGAGCCGGACAGAACTGTACGACTTGAAGACCACCAACTACAACCACGACTGTACTGGACGTTTTATCTGTTGGGCCAACAATGGCGGCAATGGTCGACGGTGACCATGAAAGCGAAGCATAATTTCCGTGGGCTTCGTTCCACCTTCTGTTCCTGGTTATGCTTCTTCTGGAAGTGACTGCAGCCATGGCATTGACGATCTTTCTTGGCCTAAAATCGGGATAAACACCCGTGCACTTACACTCGTGGGTACACGTAACATCGCATCGCTGGACAGAACAACTACAGATCGGTCAGTCACTGCACCGGAGATTCGATTCGATCCTTCCAATTTTCAATTACAATCGCCGTCATTACCTTTATGATTTTCAATTTTCAACTCCAATAAATTACGTTCGAGAGAACCTTCAATTTAAAATGAGCATGACGATGTGGAAATAGGGCAACGATGTCAAAATGGGACGTGGACAACCGAACGAGAAAGCGGCTGGACGTTTACAAATTCTCGCCGGGAACATGATCTTGGAATACACGTGAGTCGCAAGATTTCAAGTGATAATGTCCGTGTAGATGGAAGCAGAATCATTTTGATACTCAACTAAGCTCATATCTTGCGTTGGTAATACTCTGTAGGTGAATGTTTCGCAGCAATTTGACATGTAAAACTTACACAAATGAAAATATTAATTCATCACCAGCCAATATCAATATTATTGATTTACTATAGTATGACGCCACATGCCGCATTGTATTAATTGAACTACAAAAAATAAAAGTTAAGAAAATTGAATATTTCGTACCATATTTCAAAACATTGCCAAAGCACAAAAATTTTGACACCAAAATCAAATTATCGCAAGTGAATAAGGTTGGTTCGTAAATTTACTAGCATGGTACCCATTTTCCGCCGCTAAACAGGGTCGATAAATCCTTCCTGCAAAGTTCCTCCAAGTTTTCGTTCAGCCTTGGTTGGCACGGCAGGGACAAACACACAAGGGCGTCAAAATATACTTTTGGAGAGTGGGATACAGTGTTTCGCCGTCGCAACGGGGCCCGTTATGTTGATTATATGTACCCGCAGTCCACAAGGACGAGCACTCGAACGAGCTCGTGCCCACACTTTGCTACGGGAGTTAAAACGTTACCCATCGGAAGCCTTCTGATTTCTGGCTCTATTTAGTGGGAATGTAATTATATTGTCAAGGGTACGCTGGATACCATTCAAGGATATGGATACCGAAGGCTAACTGTTCTTCTGATCAACAATCGTGCAAAACGCATATCAGCGGTTGGTTGTATAGAAACGATGATCAATGTTTTGTTTGCAAGGCTTTGCCAGGAAAAACACAGTACAATTATAGTTTAGATTAAGAATATTACTTTATCTCTTCATTTTTTCAAGTCAAAACGCGTCAAGTTATGTAACATTTATGGTCGGAAAAGTGTGTTTATGCTATATTGCATAAACAACCAAGTATTAAGAATCGAATAAGAAAGGACAGATGTTATTGTCATTAGAAGCTTGAACATGATCGTGACAGAGGAATAACGAGTTTATTAAAAAAACGTATAGAAAAAAACCTTCATTTCTCGATTTTATTTCCTTCGTATCCCGAAAAATCGTGGGAAGATTTCATATGCAGCACCTGCACGTGTTTAACCAAACCCGAGGCAGGATTCATCATTGAAGAAATAAAAAAGGGATAACACTTTAAACTCATGGTAACCTTTTTTGTGTGTTAAGTGTACAGCTTTTAAACTGTCTGATCTTTGGCACTCACACATATTGAGTTGAACGCTGGAAGTCGATTTTTTTGTAGAAAACGCCCATCACTTACCTAAAAAGAAAGAGAAAAAGAAAAAAATGCTCTTAGTATGGGTATCTGCAGTGTTCGGGCGTACGAGGATCGAGCGGATCCAGCTGCATCTTTATCGATCATTCAAGGTAGCATCATCAGGACGAAGTCAGGAAGTCGTCTTTGAAAACAGAGAGCATCCCGAGAGCGTGGATGCTTTCCAAGCATGGTTGAAGCGGTACCAAAGGGGTAGAAGGTTGCATCGCAATGCTGGAACTAACATGAGATCGAGGAATCAAGAAACGGAACCAAACGGAACGGCCATGGATCGTTTGGGAGAGCACAACAACAAAAGAGTGAATGATGCGTATCCGAGTGGAAACGTGGGAGAATCGTCGATGCGTTGTCAGCAGTAATGTGGTACTTGGCGAAGGTGCCGGGGCTGGTGTAGAAGAACCCGGTTGGATGGCGCTTTGCCTCGGTTACCGAATTCCCTCGTATTGCGTCAAATCATATTCTGAACCTCGATCCATGGAAACAGTGCACTAGACCCATCCAACCTCACCCCGGAACGTCACCTTGCCCCACAACTTGTATTCGATGCGAGACCGATTTTACTCTTGCGTCTTAAGATTCTGGTCAGTGCACATTTAAGCAAACGGAGCGTCCGAGGATGACGGAGAAGATGACACGACTTTCTAGGCGGATGGAAGATTGTTTTCCTGTCGCTTAGTCGAGCGCCTTCCTTTGCATCGGCATCCGAATGGAACGCAATTTTCGCCACACTGACCACGCTAGAATGGCCATGGAAAGGTGGATTTGAGCAGGCGTGTCGAGGTCGATCGCATTTCCATGGAAGGTTTTCCCGGCCACACCTGTGAGCTGCTAGTGGCGATGGGGGCGAGCGAAGGAATAGCAAAGTTGGAGCCCTGTTGGGTTCTGTGGATTTGTTTTCGGGGTTTGCGAAGCGAAGCGGACTTGGCTGCGAGAGTTTCAATGTTATTCCTACGGGTCGATACGAGATTCGATGCGCGTGGTCATTCGCGCGCAAAACAGAAACAAAGCATTAGGACGGTCGTAGTCGTTACACGCGTCTCTTAATCTCTGCTCCATTTTGGTGCAAGTGCGTGAGTTGGTCGAACGACGTGACCTTTTTACTCACGGAATCAGAAAATTGGTGTCCGATCAAGGAAAATTCCTTTCGAGAAAAATGCGCTCACAGCTGCGCGCGGCATGTGGATGGAGTTTTGGTATGTAAGCTATGCAGCTGCCAAACGATATTAGCAAGAACTATTGCTGCGGATGAATGAGGAGGCATGAGTTTCTCGTTGTTGCCATACCAAAAATGTAACAGCAATCCTTGCGAACCCGATCATACCCCTCCGCATAGGAAAACTGAAATGCATATGGTTTGGTTTTCAATGGATTGCAGACATTGCATTCCAATGAGCATGATTAGCAAAAAATGCTAGCCAATGTTCATGATCGTAGTGTTAAAAAAATGATCATGATCAGAAGGCAACATGAAAATAAAACTATATTGATTATATGAAAATTCGCGATCATTATTCCTCCCCCCCCCCACTACCACCTGAAGATCCTTTTTCTAACACATGGACGTATCAGTCACATCATGAGTTTATCACTGCTCGCTGGGCGAGATGAGACATTCCTGTACTCTAAACAATTGCCAAAGAACAAGGCCTTATTATGAAACAAATTATTATCTAGTTTTTATGAACATGATCTCAATAATCAAGTTAAATGCAAACAATTTGTGATCTCTCGTACGACCGGATAGTCGGCCTGTCGTAAGAGTTTTATTTCAACATTACACTTTATATCCATTCTGGTTCAATCTCGAATATAAATTGCTAAAATTTGTTAGTTTTTTTTAAATAAAATTTATTTAACCAGAAAAAACATTGGGCACTTACTAATAAGTATAAATAATAAATCTAGTTATTCATATCCGTTGACCCGTAAGGTCGATCGCATGTAACACAACACGGATCATTTGTTGTATTTTGAAATAACTGGTTGAAAAACGTTGAATCTACACATCAGCACCCCGCACTGCGATAGAGTATTCAAATAAACATTTCAATCAATTTGCCAACTTTAGCACCAGTCACAGTCTATCAAGCAAATTAATTAATCACTTCGGCAACAAACAGCAATCGGTGCAAACAGTTGCTGGGACAAACGTGACCATTTGCGCGTGTTTTACCTTCATTAAAACTCTCGCGACAGGTCGACTATCCGGTCGTACGATTCCATCAACTCCATCGCATCGATTTGCCATTTATGCTGGTGTGTCTCGCTAGCTGTTGCATCGATTGGAAGGCCTTCGGAAACTGCACTTCGGCAGCACCGCAGTACCACCAGTCTTGTGTAGGGAAGTGCAAGGCGATCGTCGTCGATATGATTTATAATGAATTGTGCAGTATTGCTTAAGTTTAACCTTAAAAAGCGGTACCGCTTCGACACTAGCGCATCGCAATCTTCTCAGCCAGTTGACGGACGGTTTTGGGTATATGATTGATTCCCATCCATGCTCCTTACAGCTATTGGATGCTGCTGGGCATCTTTCACCTTTGCCGTAGCGCAAGATACTGCACAACGGAATCTTATTGGCATTGCTTTCAAAGATTATTCTATGGGTGACTGTTGATTAGCAGTAATTTGTTGATTGCCTAACCTACTCGCCGGGTCCGGATCTAGCTTGAAGGTGTACAGTGAGTAGCAAATCAAATCTCGAGGTATTTGAATCTTATAATAACGCTTGCTTCCGTCCCTTCGGGAGACAACACAAATGCCAACGTGTTTACTCACTGATTCACCAAAAATGTCCAATGCTTCCAGGCTTTCGGGTAAATACGGTTTGCTCCACTTCTCAATTCTAGTACATCAGGGCAGTTGATGACTGGTTGTACCGACCGAAGGTAGTTATGTTGGGAAGGGATCTACACCTCTACCGGTTCTAATAAATTCATTAAAGTTTAAGGTCAGACAAGCATTGCATAAGACTGTAACTGCCGTTCTATACCGTTTCAGATCCGCTCCATTCTATTGCCTGTCGATCAACTTGTCGCTTTTGTAACTTCTAAAAGGCAACCCCACTAGCAATCTTCATGCCAAGGCATTGCTAGTGTGCGTAATGGGATTGTTTTTGTTTGGTACCCCATAACGCTAATGCATCTTAGCTGCCGGCAAGCAGCCTAGGAAGTAGGATATCCGATGTTGCAACATCAGAATTCATCAAAGCATTTGATTGTGCTGAAGAGATCATTTGGAAGATAACAAGTCTTTCGACATCATCCGTTCATGTGTTCATGATGTTTCGAACGAGCGCGTTTGCGTTGGTCTCCATCGCTTGTTCTAAAAAAAACTCCGAATGTTCGATTGTCTTAAAAAAAGTGTTATGAAGGAAATTAGTTTGTTTTTAATGTATCATTTTCAATAAACTTCGCAAGGCATGAACAAGTTATGATGAATCATGCAGCAGCGTAAAGATTCAACAGATATCTCAAGTTCGCCTTTCCGAATAAAATCGAAAGGTCAACACTGACGAACACAGCATTGGTCGACAGGCGCGCACCTAAATTAGCGCCATTAAACTGTCGAAATCATCTCAGTCGTCTAAGATGCCGCCGACGATCTTGGCCACGCTATTCCAACAACTGCCGAATGCTGTACTTTACCGGAGTTTCCGTTTGATAAATTGATTTTTTTGCAGCCTCTCGAATTAGTCCAATGCTAAGATTAAGCGAGTTGTTTTTTTTAAACCAACTCTTCTCGTGATGTTTCCCAATATGCATACCAGCATTGGGACGTTGTATCTTATTCCGTCCTATTCTTGGGTCTCGTATTTGACACTGAAAAAAAAGCAGTAGTGTCCGACTTTGGTCATTAAGCTCCAAGTGGGTGGATTGTTTTGTGCAACTGTGAACAAGTAAGGAAATAAAAAAAACACACACATTCAATTCGTCATGGCTACATTAGAATGGCATGGCGTTTTGTCGAAACTGTCAAGGTGAGTTCCACTTCGCGCGGTGCCATTTGCAGCGTTTTGTTTTATACGCGCTATTCAAATGTGGACGCTACAATATGTACTTCTTAGCCCGGCGACGAAGCGGACGGGAAAATTCATTCTCCACTTGCCCCGACGCGCGTACGCGTTGCCGTGGAAAACACTAATAGCACGAGGCAGCTAGAACCTTTTGGATGTCTTTGCGGAACAACTTCCGAAAGCTCACATGCAAGTCAACTGTGCCGCCCAGGGACAATGTGTTACCGGTAATACAATTCGCTGATTAGATAAAACATGCAGATAAACTATCTAGCACAACGCGGGAAGAGGTAGAGCTGACGGGAAGAAGGTGTGCGTTACTGGTGCCGAGGTTGAACGCCAAAGGTTATGTCCACTGATTCGACGCGAGGCAAGTGCAGCGGTACGGCGTGCATGAAGCTGACGCAAAATGGTGGGTTAGCTATCGACAGATCGAAACAACTGGATGAGGTGCGACGGCAAGGGTGCATGCGAGTAACAGAATTAAGGAGGTCAATGTACAAAAGATTGCATAACGTGTATCGGCGAGAAGTGCACTTGGTGTGTGCAAGTTTGCAGTGTCACACCAGTCACTGCTGCCGTCGAGTGCGACGTTTCGTACCCATTCTTGCCATTTCCACCCCACCAAAATACCCACGCTCAATGCTGATGTTGTTGCTGCTCTTGGGCAGCCTCCATGTACTCCAGCGGACCGTAACACAACCATTTGTACCATTCGTTTGATTGGATAATTGAATGGAAGTGCATTTTACGCTTGCCGCCACCAGTATGCACGTACACACACACACACACACACGTGCACACAAACCGACCGATTAGTCCCCGGCCAATGGAGTGACACTTTTTGTTGTTTCCCTTCTCTCGCATGCATGTGGATCGACGCATATGAGATGACGTATTCGACGTTATCACCACCAAAAGGTACTTCGCATTCCCATGCTTGATAATTATAAAATAAACATGAATTTCCTCCTTTCGCAGGCGTAAAGGGTACTTATTTGCGACAAACTAACCGATGTATTGTGCAGACCGGCACAGACATTACCCTAAAGACGTTCCACTATGTGCATTAGTGCGATTTGTACACAATATGGCAAATGAGTTTCCTATCGATCTTAGCATAGTGAGCACAAGTACCCAAACAAACCTTCGTAACGTGCATAAATATTAATGGTGTGTCCGGTGACACTTAATTGTTCACAATATACTCGCATTGTGGTGTAAAGTGAGAAGTTTAAACTTATTAGAGGTCATCAACCATTATACCTCGAATTTTGCTTACCGGTAAAGAAACAGCTGAAATAGAAAATTGATTGCACTGCAGAGTTGTCTTTCCAAAGACGCTGTGGGTTGTACGTTGAAAAGCTTATCACAGTTCAACATGATTATGTACGAGACATCGGAATTGAACAAACATTGCCTTCCTTTTCCACATGCCTTTTTGGCTGCAAGCGGCGACCACACCAGCCGCAGCTTCCTCTTACTACCTACGAACCCACGATGTCAGTCACGGACAATTAAACGGTGTGGTTACGTTCCGTCATTGTTGCAGAAGCGCGTCTTACCATCCGTCACACGTGGTCGCAGCTACCTCCTCGAGTGAAGCTTTAGCGATCGCGGCAGGTAAATGGTTCCTTCCTTTTACTTCGCCTTCTCCACCGTCTTGAGCCAGGGCACGTTTGTTTTGGAACTGCTGTTGGCCCAGAACGCGTTACTCATCGCACGCACCGTTTACGTTGATAGCCGTGGGAAAATTCGATTCCTTCGGCCCGCTACAGTTCAGTGGGCAAGTGGACTAGTGCGACGATGACGCCGACAACTGTGATAGTCAAAGTCTTCCCCTAGAACTATCAGAAGTGAATGGAAGTTGAAGTTCGACTGCGCGAAACGCGGAAACACAAGGTGGAGAACAAAACGAGAACAAACTGTTACGGCGCGGTGTGTGCGTATAGCACGCACCGATTTGCAAAAGCTTTTGATTGACCCACACATACGATCGTAAAAAAAATGCGTGATCGTGTAGGAACCCGCGTGCAGACGTGTGTCCGATCGTCGCGTTCAACATCCTCGCGTCGGAAGCTTTGGATCGCACGGCGAATGAACGGCAGACCTTGAACTTTTGGAAAACAGCATAAAATCCATCCCGTTGGCTCTAGCGCTACTCAGCGCGATTGTTCGCCGAAGGGTAGAGCAGCCTCCGAAGTCTGCTGTTACTGGGCTGTTGCTAGCCGTCCTGCCGCTATTTGTGGCTGTTCGTTCAGCGGAGGCCTTCTTGAGATGCCCCCACCAGTGTGCTAATCGTACACATCAGTTAGGATTGGCTCAACGGACGCGTTATTGAACTCTAGTGAAACGGCCAATTTGAAACCAACGTTCCTTTTGTTTGAATTATTGAAAGCCTACCTAACACATACAGCCATAGGATACAGCCATCTTTGCTATCCTTACAGTTGGGTATTTCGCATTGGAAAATTTGATTTGGACAACTTTTTTCAACTCCTTAATGGCTCGTGTGCATTTTGTTTGTTTTCACGAGCGCGTCTCGTTTTCGGTTTCGCTTGGTTTCTTAATTAAAACTCTTCCTACAAAGCCTGCAAACCTGCCGGAGGGAGTTGAAGCATAGAAACATTTCGTTTCGGCTTTTAGCTTCATCACCTTGTCCAGTCGCCAGGAAACGCTAGGGTCTGGAAAATCAACGGAAGCTCAGTCCGCGTGGCCAGTCGGATGTTTGGACGGACCAGACCTTTTTTTTATACACACCATAGCGATGAAACCTTGGCAATGAAGCTGCTCTAGTATGCCTTATGAGCAGAAGATTCTTGATCCGTGGAAATGAACGACCACCGGGGTTATCCGGGTTCAGGGCTGCAGAGTTGTTCAATGGAAAGAACATTATAAATGCAAAAGTAAAGCTTGAACAAAATTTTGAAAATTAATTTTTGAGCCTTAAAACCAGAGGCGAGCCTCCATTAATTTTCGGAACCAAACAGCCTTTCGAATAGGTTTTTTATTCAACTCAAATGAGTTTTAGAAACAATGGTAGTACAATGTCCGTCAACTTTTATACATTTTACAAATAAAATGTTACTGATATCAAATAGCTCAAATGACAAACAATGCGCACGACTATGTGTGCAGCATTAAAAGAGGGTGTGATAAAGGCATTAGCCGCAATATTAATTTATCCTTGTGCTTTTTTCTTCAGCACTTGTGGGCGCAGCTGTATGGACATGTGTACTTCACTTTTCAGCAGCAAATTGTCCCTTCCATAATATCACACCCAACGCACTACGCATGTCGGTACGGCCACTACGGAAAAGAACCTTTTCTTGTCCTTTAACGAAATGGAAACTTTATGTGATTGATTGTGCAGAAAGGGTGGGTGCGTTCTAATTAGAATCATGGCATGGTTGGCGACGGTCAACTCACTAATGCGCCACACCTCACGCCCTGACTGCTGCAGCACGGTCCATGGTTTCGCCAATGGGTGACCACGTGTCGGGCCGCGCCCTCCGAGCCGAGCAAACTACATGGGATAGTGGTGGAACGCTACAAACAGAAAAAAACCTAATATTATGGCGTTATAAAACTACTGTTTGCCACATTGACACGTCAGTAGTGTGAGCTCATATGCCATTTGTGATCCTATTTATCAAATCTAAACACAACCATTTGGAAGGACTCATTGAGAATAAAATAAAAAATACACATACAGCTGCCGTCATGACCGTGAATAGATTCTTGTGGAGCGTATCGATCAAGACGTCGAGTCACGTCACGTTCACGATGCCGGTTAACCGCTCGTCCATAGCCCGTGGTCGGTAACCGTTCTTCGGTATCGTTATCTGAGCACGAGCATGCAGCAAGCGGTCCTAATTTCGCACGAGTATGCGCGGCATGTGTAGGCTGTTGATAGTAGCAGTGTGTACTCGTTACTACCGTGAACGAGAAGCAACCCCGGATCACACACTGTAACAGGTTTTCTTTGTCTTGTCTGCCGGACCTCGTGTGTAAATCTACAGCACTGGTACCGGGGGGCTCTAACTCTAATTCGAGTACACGTCAGCCTCATGCAGCTTACTTTGTGGCTGTCCGCAACCAGCCCACAAGCGATCGTAGTAGAGCTCACGGGGAATAGGAAAGGGACGATGATCGTACCAGTGGCAACCTTGTAACCTTGAAATATATCCACCACCACCTTCTTAGAGGACGGTCCGGGGGTCTATTTAGTTTCCGTGACGTCAGCCTCCGTGGACTAGCGGAAGGGCAAACACGAAGCCGTTGCGGCATTATGTCATTAATGCTGGAGGTACTGTATGCTGGTTCATGACAAACGTGAACCTATCGGTGACACGAAAATTTCCACGCTTTTAGACACACTCACAGAGTATCTCGACTGCTTCGAGTTGGCGAACGGATGTATAACGGTTCTACAGACTTCCTACGTGCGCCTTGAAGACGCATGGTGTATCAACTACCATCACTAACCAATGAAGTTCAACACGCTGGAGAAAGGCAATGACCTTCGAGTGGAGGTTTCATTAAGTGGTACACCCAGAGTGGGGTGTACCCTTTGGCCCCGCATTGCTGTTCCGTCGTTGATCAACCACGGTGAGCTGAAACCGCCTCGAGGGATCGATAGATCATTGAGTCTAATTTTGGTACACACCATCGTGACGATCATCTCACGGAGCTTGATGGTGGGGCATCTTACACAGATCGGTTTGATCCACTCAGTGTGGTCAGAAGTCAGGAGCCTGCTCTTCGCATCTGACACCTTCCTAACATCCCAACTGATGCGTGCTTGTATTTTGCTGACTAAACGAACGCACGACTTCAGAAAGGAGGCACTGGGTGCTGTAGTTCGAAGGCACAGATTGAAGCTGAACGAACTCAGTGTGGCTATGCTGCAATAGTGCTACGCGAAGTAGAAGAACCTCTTCCTCATGTTGGCCAATCAGGTCGGGTTCGACCGCAACTCTGCCACTGGAGCTCTTGCTGTAGTCGACAAGCGCTGAAGGTTACTTTGGTTTAATGACATTTTCGAAATGAGCGCATGTTTTCATAACATTGACCTTCAATCGGTGCGGCGGTACACCTTCTCGTTCCTTTGGCGATTACCGTATTTTTAGCAAAGGCCCCACAAACAATCGCAAAGCAAACGTACATGATGACCGTACGAGCACAGAAACGAAGACGAATGTGTGTTTTTTTTTTTCGTTTAGTAAGCTTAATGCTTTGTCTGCAGGACCGCTTCAGTTGGGGAATTTGGTGTAGAGTTTAAAAGTAAATTCCTTTAATGAATTTATGCTGCCATGGGCATTCAACTGTTTGTGCGCTGCTCTTCTGACAGAAGCCATGCCACAAATCATGCAGGAAGCAGCGACGCGCAGATGGAAATTATATATATAAAACATGACCAACAACTATGATTCGTTCCGTGCGAAATATGTTGCCGAAAAGAAATTAATAGTTTTATTTACGAAAAACGAAACGAAACAAAATTATTTTGAGTTTCAAATGAATTTTCTTCCTTTTTTGTAGTTTTATTTTTCAATTAAATTATATACTTAAGCAATACCGATTTAAGCTGTACACGTATTTCACAATTTCAATCCCTTTCGTTCCTGTAAATTTATAAATAACATAAAAAAGTAGAATGATGTTATTAATTAAAAACGTACTCTTGTAATCAATACCTAAGTGTTATTTGATAATAACGCAACGAATCCATATTCGGCTTAACATTATACTACTAAATCTATAAGAACGTTTCTATGCTAAAACAATACACCCGTTGACTGGTTATGTAAGCATGCTGTAACCAAACTTCGTAAGAACATCAACCAATTCACATTTCTCCCACATTGCACAACATCGTTTCAATCAATGCACCTTGACTGTGCAATCCTCAGGGTCTAGTCCATTTCTTCCCATGTTCTTGTAAGGTATAATGCCCATTCCTGTTGCTGTTTCTATTTGTTAGGTGTAAGTAAATTGTGACGATCGTCATGGGAAATGATTTTTCATTACAAAGTGTATACCCTATTTTCTACAGTAAGAGATACAGAGTTTACCGGGAGGTTCTTAGCAGTTTACAATATCTGAGAATAGCAGCTTTTAACAAGTAACAGTGTTAATGTTGTTTAAGGTTTATCCAAAAGTAAGAAATAAAGTATTACGTGTTAGTAAAGGTGCATAAAATATCAATGATATTTTATCATCACACATAGTACAATTTTTAACAAAAGTAGTACTTATTCAAGAATCGTTAGGCATGTTGTTCTCAAAATGAGGTAACCTTTCAGTTCGCTGACACATAGTCTGAATGTTGTAATCCCCAAGGTGCCATCGACCTTAACCGAAAGATCAACGGATCACATGGCCGAATGCGGCAATCTGTGCTTTCTCTAACCGTGCCCCACAAGCACACCCACACAATGCAATTCCGGCTGATGGAAATGGTGGAATTCTAACTGTTTCTTGCGCAAATAATAATACAACACAAATCTCGAGAGCGGGGCGACTTTCGAGCGCACATCAGAAAATATGATCGCTCCGAAAAGCGTTGCGCGTGGCCAACCTGCAACGCAGTTGATCGGGTTCTGAATGGTGGGAGTAAATCTTAAACTGTGGGAACCTTCACCTCAACCCCATTGACTTCTGTGCCGTCGTGGGGTGCAGTTAGAAATGTTCTTGCTTGGCACCATGCACCAACCTGCAAAACTGAGCTACTAGAGGGTGTTGCTCCAGTATTCATGGAGGATGTGCCCCTGCTCTGAGCCGAATGAAACAATACAACCTTTGCGTACCGCGTGACTCAATCAACGTGAGTGTGGTAGTGGGCCCATAGGTATGGTGTTTGTTATTTCTACTAACTTATCCCACCTTACCCTGTGACCCCTCTGGCGAACAAGTCGAGTTCTGGTTCGGTGCATTTTTCGAACATTCAACATTATTCCCTTTGAAAGGAAGGGCCACTTTTTTTAGCTATACAATAAACAAACAATATATGCTGAGGATATTCAAAAATCAAATGAACACAGATCGCATTTCTTCAAAACGGCAAAAATTGCTGAAGGAAGTGAACGACCCACACGATCTCGTTTGTGGGCTGGTCCTCCATTCATTAACGTACAAGTTGGCCTTTCGAAAAAAAACATTGCCACCGTTACTTAATCCGAAATAAACCTTCACATGACTTTCATTAAATACTTGCCCAAAATAGTTCAGTGTCGACGTTTCTATTTCCTTACAAAGAACTTGTTTGCATAGAACTATTGAAAACAGAACTGGTTATAAAGGAGTGTCATGTGTTAGAAATCCCGTCTTAAATTCAAATGGCCACCATTGGTAGTTTGATATACAATCACATATTAAGAACGAGCTAACCAAGCTCAGAGAGCTACTTTCAATAGCGTATCTATCTAGATATAAAACATCAAGCCTATTTTTAGATTTAACATTTAATCTACTGTTTGATATTAAAGAACTTAATATAAATGTGTATTTGCTTCAACCTCTTAAAATCAACATGAAGCTAGAAAATGGCTTTGGACAAGGGAACGGTAATGTTTATTTAGTCGCACTGTTGTTCAAGCACGATTATCACCGCAATACAAATGACACTAGTGAATGGTTTACCCATTGGCTCAGTATCGACAGAGTATCGATAAACCGAAAGGTTCAATAGGATCGTATTGCTAACTAACCAGTTATACCGGAATTACGAACAAAAAACAAAAAAATTAAAAACGGAGCCCAAATAAATCCATTCACTACTCTAGAGGTGACATTATCATCGACCAGTAGACAACAATCTCCCTTCCCCAGCTTGAAGGCATGCTTAAGTTAACAGAATGACTTGAAGAACGTTTCTAAATCGGAAAAGGGAATGGTATTAATAAAAAAATCAGCTTCCGTCTGAAGTGATTTAGGCTGTAAATGCAATACAAATCCAGACCCTTCAGATTTAGGACACGATTCCCAAAGAATTTCATTCCGTCCAGATTTGGAGGGTAATATTTTAGAATTTTGATTTCAATTTACATGCAACTTGTTCGGGAAGTTCAACGGGTCTTTTCGTGTGCTTTAATTTCGATTTGACAATCAACCATTAAACTACCGGCGTAGAACGATTTTCAGACACTTACTCAACCGGTCACGGATGGAGTGGGTGGTTGGGTCTACCAACAAACGATGACAGGAACGGCAAAAAAAGACTAGATCAATCCGTGGACACGTTTCTAGCGCAATATTCATCTCATGCCTGAATGTCGAGTCTAACCACCCTCGCGAATGGGCCTCCTGAGAGAAAGTCACCGGAGCGAGAAGAAAATTCTTTTCTTTTACCCGAATGTACTACCCACACCCTCCTACTACCAAGCGCGGTTGTCAAAAGGAGAGGAGAACGACGGAGGGCGAGGCTTATTTTCTTCGGCATTACGAACGATCTCATCTCAATTGGCTGGCAACTGAAAGGGCACTCGGGACTGGAAAACTCACACAATTTTCATTTCAATAGACGAAAAACCGTTCGTTTTCCACCGTTTGCCGTTGGCCACTGGGTGGCAGTACCGCTTGCAGGACCCACGCCATCATACGAGCAGTAGTAGTAGAAGCTTCTATTTTGCCGCTCCACTATCAGCTTCATATCTACAGGCCACCCTGCGACCGTTCGCCATGGGAAATGAGCATCGGTGGCGCGTGAGCCACTTATTGTTGAGATTCTCGCGGAAGTTACGGTCACGGGTGGCGCTTCGTGAGATTTCTGTTTTTCCCCAACAGTGAGGAAACTGCAAGAGATTGTGGTGCTGGACAAACCGGTCATTATCATTATCATTACGGGTTGCAAATCTATGACGCACGCTACTATGCATGCTACTAAACCTCGACTATGTGAGCCAGGGTAAACTATTAACTATAAGCCAATGATTGTATGACAATCTTTCAGGTAATGATCAGAAGTGTAAGACTTATTGGATTGTCAAACTTTTTTTTTTAATATAACCAAATGCCTACCCAAGGTTCCAGTTTGCTGGAACAGTAGCGCGTTAGTTGGACGATGTTCTCGTTACCGTGCAATTGATGGAACTCGTCAGTCTTCAGTTTTTAAAACGTGATACCAAAAAGTCTAGTAAGCAATTATATGGCCGGCTTGACCGAGTAGGTTGTTACAACTAGTAAACAAAAA
This sequence comes from Anopheles minimus, assembly GCA_000349025.1. NCBI lineage: Eukaryota > Metazoa > Arthropoda > Insecta > Diptera > Culicidae > Anopheles > Anopheles minimus. The sequence continues at coordinate 1,561,269 of KB663722.1, read as the reverse complement.
CGTAGACCAGTTGCATGCCAATTTCAAATTGGGTTTAAATGATGACGTTGATAAGTACGCCAAAAAAGTCGGGATACATGATTGATTTTCGATGGTGCTCGACCTTGAGCGGTTCAGCGAATGCCTCTAGCAGGACGATGTCGCGAAGCGGCTGTAGTACCTGATAAGTAGTTAAGTAAACGGATACAACAGCGGGCTAATTAAAGGCTAAAGTTGCTACTTCTTATTTCATTTGAAATTAATTTAACTAAGTCATCTGACTATGTGAACTGAACACACAGGAAAATAAATAAATAGTATAGTGGAAACGTTAAACTGAACCGCGTAAAATGTTTTGTCCGAATACACCTAACACACTTATGTTAGAACACGAATAGCCGTATCCTTGCTATTAACAGGCATAAGCTTTCCAATTAGAGCATGTTTGAATAAGACCTTCTGACTGTATTAGGTTGTACAGTACACAAAGTACTATTTTGCATAAAGTTTAAATATTGAGGTACTATCAGCTATTATTCCACATCCAGTGCCCATGTAATGTGATGTTCATGTGTACCCTCTGCGTGGCTTCGTCGCATCACCATACTCCAACTCTTCCAGTTGTACGTATCCATAGAATTCTACATGCATCCATAGAATTCTCTAGCTGATCAACCTTGGTAACGTGATCATATTACGTTTGTATTTCCGCTCGTTGTGTTTGGAGGTAATTTCGCACATGACTACCGTTTACATTTTTTCCACATCACCTGCTCTACCTGGCTTCATCAACCAGCATTGAATGTGGTTGCTCTCAGCTGCTCAGTGTGCATAAACGCATCGTCATCTACATTCAGTTGCATAACAATCCGTTGACCACATGGCCGTAAAAGCACTCCACACATATGCGCTTCTGCGACCTCGACAAACTGATGGCATGACATGCGGTATGATCATGCAAAAACATGTGCCTCACGACTACCGCTACCCGAATAACTTCACCGGTAAGTATCCGTCCTGTTAGCTCAGCGCAGCTGCAGGAGATTGATGGCCAAATTTTGGTGCACGCCATGATCGTTTTAGTGAATTGAGGGTGGTTATCCTTCGTGCTAGTATTGTATTATGAATGTATTTTAAACTTCCATTTTTGGCTTCTTGTTTTTCCGCCTTGGTTCAGATGCGTCACAAAACAAAACTGCGCTCAGCTGTTCACGATCTCCGATCATTGGATAGGTCAGTTAGTTTTGCTCCAAAGTAAGATATCAGAATTATATCCGTGACGTGGCGACGGGTACATCTCATGGTGAAAATATTAAAGTGGGATACTTTGCATATACGTTGAGCTTTCTCTAAATCAGTTAGTACAAAAATGGCCTGCATGTTTCACACAATGATACTCAAAGACATTCTCACTATGCAGTAAACCGAAAATGACGCTTGAACGAACGGTACCGCATTCTGGTTGTAATTCAATCAATGCCTAAATCCGATGATGCAGATCATCACTTGGCTTCCTATTTCTTACGTTTATATGCCATGAAAGCAGTAATAGAGAAATTTGCTGGAGACTACACTATACTACTATTGAAATAAAAAGAAAATGTGAAATAGTTCCTTCGCAACCATATTATAACACGAATAACTTATAGCAAATTATTAATACCACGTAGCTAGTCAGTCCTCACTACGGGGGAAGGGTCCAGATGGGATTCGAACCCCGGTCCTGCCGTTTAAGACCGGCGCCGCTATCTCCTCGGCCACCGGACCGCCTCGTTTAACATAATATTTCATTACACACGATCAATATGGTCAAAATGATATCAATATTGCTAGATTGATTACAACATTTAGTTTGAAGGGCCATCCTTGAGTGGCTTTGAAAGTGGTCATTTAATCACAAGTACAAATTTAAGTCTTTTCCTGTACTATGTTTTGTTCGCAGTCACAACACATCTTCCCGGCATACCTTTCAATATTCTCGTTACTGTAATGAGAAAAACAAAAATTGGAATTTCGTGTTGGGAAACAACAACAAAGCGCCTGCAAACAAGTGCGCTTGCGCAACAAGGCAATTTCCATTGAACTTAGATGAACTTCAGCTGGATCGCTTTACCTTATTTTCAAGCCATACAGAGTTAAATTTTCGGTAAACTTTCTTCATTCTTTTGAGCTCTATTTATATTCCTAAAGCATCCATCTTCTCAATCGGAAAATTCATGGAAAACAACCTTGCTGCGAACATTTTCCAACCGGCTCTCAAAATGTTGAAACATCCAAAACAAAACATACAATTTACATACACCATTTCCTCATTCTTTCTCGTTCTGAGCGAAGCATTTCACGAGTGCTGTTTCTACTGGCGTACCAGACACATACCGATTCATGCCGAATATGCGGCAGCCGGAGACGTCGGCGAAAATCGATCGAATGAATACATAGCGAATGAAGCATTGAAAGCACGTGGTTTCTATTTTTGCACAGACGCAGCACTCCAAACTCCAAAGTGTATCTCTCTCTCTCTTTCTCTCTCTCTCTCTCTCTCTCTCTCTCTCTCTCTCTCTCTCTCTCTCTCTCTCTCTCTCTCTCTCTCTCTCTCTTTCTTCCTGTAAGTTATATCGCGCTCCATTTATTAGCGCTTTGCCTCCCTCACACATGCAATTGGATTTATATTCTATCGCTCATCAACCTTCACGAGACGGGGGGATATCTCGCGAAGTCTTGTGTACAGACTTGTGGGGACCTGTGGTTGTCCAAGTTCCGTATCACATCGCAGACAACAAAGGGAAAACTTCGGTACCGAACTGGGTGAGTCTTGGCGGTACCGAACAAAGAATCACCCGGAAGAGTGATGCATCAAAAGCATCGATAAGAATTTACGAGAATTTCATTTTTCCCATTTGGCAAGAATAAACATATTTATTTATGCAATGTGACTGCAGTTCGCGCCCATGGGCAAGAAACTGCTTCTTGGTTGTCTAAAAAATGTGATCCGCCAATTATGAAACGATTCGCTCAAACGGAACACGTGCAAACCGCGAAGTTCTGGCATTGCTCACAAAAAAAGTGTACCACAACCAATGTAACCGCAAATCCCAAACGAGTTTTAATTGTCGTTTGAAATTGGTGCGTAAACGAATGGCTGCACTAACCTGTCATTAATGATGGCATCCAAGGAGCGCGTTGACGGTGGCAACCTTGGTAGCGGTGGAACCGTGGGCCTCGGCAATACTGGTGGTCCTGCGTTTGCGGTGTGGTTTACAGCAAATGGTAACTGTTGGGGGCCCGGCAACGGTGCTAGCAACGGCACGTAGACAAACAGGAACGGTGTTAAAGGATTGTTGTTGCCAATCGACGCCCTGCTGTCATTTGTTGTGTTGATCGGTTTTGGCAGCGCGTTCCCAGCTGGTGTAGCGAGTGACACCGCCTTTCCGTGTGGTAGATGGTCCGTGCGATATTGGCCTCGACGTGGGGCTTGCTTTAGCCAATGTGGGACTGGCCGTTTTCCTCGAAGTGCGAAATCGATTTGAATAAGCGAAGGATGGAAGTAATCACCATCTCTGGCATTAGAAATCAATTGGAAGAATGCCTGTAATAGAGCACCCTGGAGAGGACAGGACGTCCCTGTTTGTATAGTGGGCCGCATATCGCTACGATTTTTCCACCAGCGATCGCTGTGTTGATCGGTAGCCTCCCATACCCGATACCAATTGTATAAATGTTGTGCTTGCATGGAAGCTAGCATGCACTGCTGTTCGTCCAGATGCATGCGCACCATGTGATCGATCCAGTGAGCATAGGACGCTTGCGGTGATCGACCATGTATACTTAACCAGTGGGATTTCGGATAAGAGTTCGATCGATCGACAGCTGCACTAGTAGTAGCATTAGTATTCATAACAGAAATGTCAGAGCCCGAAAGGAGTCGTGGCCGTGTTATCACACCGGCATGGTTTCGGTTCGTCGGTTTTGGCGCTGACCGCAATGAGCTCGACATTAATGCAGGCGACTGTAATTGTTGTTGCTGCTGCTGGTGCTGCTGCGTAAACAGAAACAACATTTCCAGCTGTTGAGCACGCTTCCACTCATCACACTGCAACGAAGAATCGTCGATAAAACTGTTCGGTTGATACAAATGTTGCTGTGCCGTGTAAAGTCCCCCGTTTTTTGTCGGACGAGCACGCAATGTTTTCTGGTGAAATAAAGAACGCTTATCGAACACGCGGGTGTCGGTAGATTGAACTGGTTCGGTGGCGTTTTTGATCAAACTAGTTGCCTTGGCCGAGAGCTTAGTCATTATTTCGTTACGATGGATAATTTGTGCAATAGTTAAAACTACGAATAAACACTCAATACACTAAGCAGAGAAAGCAGCAGAACTACACTCACACTCCGACAACAGCGTCCTGCTGATGCATGGAAAGTGATCGTTTCAGTCTTTCGCTCTCCACTATCCAAAAGCGATGCAAAACACTGCGTTCGCGAACACGGTTCGAGTCGGATTCAAGGATAATGTCGTCTATGTTACCGTCCGTACCGACCGAGTGGCATCGGAGCATTGCTACTCAAAACCTTCCGCCCTTCCGTGTGTCCTTCCCCAAAGCTTCACCAACCCATCCCGTCGTGCTGGCCAACGTCAACACTACCAGCAGTCAGTATCATCCAGTCTCCGTGCACCGGCGTCATCGTCGTGGGTCGTTTTGGTGTGCATGCGATTCATTCGTGCACCGAAAAAAAACTACTAATAACAACAATGGCGAAAAAGGTTTTCTCCAGACTCAGACGACGTCATTGCCACCATGCACAGTTGACGTTGCCACACTGGTCCTGGCATTTTGTTCATTTTACGGTGGGCATGCAACGTATCCTGGCAGTTAAGGCGGAATCTGCACAGCTGAAAATGCGAATAGAAGCGATGGTGTTGTTGCCACGACTAACCGGCACATGGCAGTATACCGATCGTAGCACGTTCTTTCGTTCGCTCCAACGCTACGGAAGGGACAAGACGTAGTTATTTTCTTTTTCATTCCGACATGCAGCTGGTTATATGTGCAGGGTGAAGATAAATGCATTGATGCTGGCAGCCAACAACCACTATGTACTTTCAGCTTTCATCTTAACAGAATACTGTGCTTCCGTACAAGTTGCTGTAGAAACATGTTCTGCGCTTCACATTGGAGAAAAAGGAGTATAAAACTATTCGTTCATTCGGAAGCATAAAATTATGACAATCACTATAGCAGTTTCAATCTTCCCACACAAAAAATATTTTTAAATAAGTTATCAAAAACATATTAGTACGCTCCGTAATACAACTAAATAATGAGCACCGTTTTATAACCTTTTTACGCTCAATAAGAAAGAGTTATTTCCGTTTTTTTCTTCAGATAGTTTATTGTTAATAACTGCTTTCCCGATTAATCTCATGAGATGTTCGAGGAAATCTTTGTTCGTGGAAACACAAACACAAAAGAGTGTGAGAGAGAGCAAACTGAGAAGAAATCGCAACCTAAAGAATATTTGTTGTTTTACCATGAGTTCATAGTGCACCAACGAATAGGTTTACTGAACATAGTTCGAGTTTGGTTTTCTCTTTTCTATCTACTGAAAGACACCAGCTTCATTTTATTCCGTTTTCCACTCACAAAGGATGGTGTCTTCGGTTTCCCAACACCTTCGGCAGACAGAAACCACGCAGACACTTTTACTTATGTACAGTGTGTTATGTGTATTGACTTCTTTGTAGTTTGGCCAAATATGTTCCTCTTCAACTGCAAACATCGAAGGTCGTTGAATTGTCTATCGGTGCAAAATAGCTACCGTCTCAAACGATCGATCGGACGTTTTTTCATTGCAGGAAATCTGTCTGCCATGTTGGAGTTTTCATTTATTTTTTCCCACTATGTAATGAAACTTCAGGATGCTTCACCAGACAGTTGGCGATCCTTTACTGCTTTTAGCAGACAACAAAGCCGTAACGATGATTGTCGACACGAGGTCAGATTAGCAGCTCGCTTGACTTGAATTTACTCATCCATGTATTTGTTTTGATGAGCAGATTTATCACTACATTAATGTACGTACCTTTTAATTTTGTTCTAGGGCTGGATATTCGGCTGATTGATAGAATGTTGAGATTTCTGCTTTCATCGCTTGTATGAAATTCACGAAGGCATGTCTGGAATACACATAAGATAAGATGGTGTTGAACGTTAGAAACATTGTCGGTAGACAAAGAATATACTTAAAACATAATGGGATAGTGGAATAATTGAAAACAAAGAATCAAATAATAGTTTTACCCAGTTTCCTTATTTATATATCTATATAATTAATATTAAACAATTACTTTAATATAAGAAGTAACCGCAGGATATCCAACCGAATTAAGATTTTCCCATAAGTTAAATTACAGGAATTGAAGGTACGGGTAGATATGGGATGTTGATCCTGTCGAACGGAAATTTAGCGCTTCTAGCTCTGGATTGTGGGGGCGGTCCGGTGGCAGAGGAGATAAGCGGCGCCGGTCGTGAACGGCAGGACCGGGGTTCAAATCCCATCTGGACCGTTTCCCCGTAGTGAGGACTGACTATCCAACTACGTGGTATTAATAAGTCCCGTAAGCCAGAAATGGCGGGCATGACCGAGCAGGTCGTTAGGCCAAATAAGAAGGAGAAGAGAAGCTCTGGATTGTAATAGTAGAATCGCTCACAACTGCGGTTAGGTAATGAGTGTTCGAATGTAATTACCTTCGAAATCGCAGTTTATAACTTATCAGGATACTCTCTGTTCCTTATTCCTTATTCAACTACGCCCTCTTCCGTAAAACTCCGACCAAATATGCTTGTTGTCTCAATACTTTGACAGTCCCAACATAACTTCAACAACTAACGTTACATCGTTTAATGAATCTTACTGGGAGATTAATTCCAAAAAAGGTTAGTAAAAAGGTAAAAACCTTAATTTACCAATGAAACAAAACATATCGAAGAATTTGTTTTTTCAATAAACATAAAAAAGTTAGACTCTTTCTAGAAAAATACCTACACATAGGTAATGCATAACAGCTACCAGGGTGATAACCAGGTGACTGCAGCTGTTTTCGTTTCATTTTAACAAATAAACACAATCAAATGCATCCAATCGTGGCAATTTCCGGTTATGTACGGTACAACACCGTTACTCAAATCATCAACCATAATCGTAGGGACAACAATAACGCCGGTAGCTAATGCTTGCAAACAAAATGAAAAATGCATTAACGTATCAGTTTGAAACAATTATAAATGGCGCATTGCAAAATGCTAAACTTTGCCATGGTGATACTAAACGCGGGATATGAGTCTATTTTCTCAACACTCCAACCGACCCTTCCATTCGCGCTAGTCCTGCGGCAAGGCATTGTTCAGTCCGGGAAGGCTGCACACCCGCCTACAAACATTCCGAGCGGCCTTTGGTGCTGTTCTGCCCAACGAGCTCTCCAAACCCGTCACTAGTGTCCTTTTTCAGTGCTAATCAATGTTGCATAAAATGAAATAATGCCATCGTTACAATCCACTGATTTTCACGCACTCGTGAATACGTTGTCCTTCCTGATGGTGGTGGGTCCCAAAATGTGTGCCACCATCGTCCACCACCCCGGGAAAATTATGGAGAAAGTATAGCTTTCCAGTCCAGTGCACTATTATCCTGCTGTACGGTTTGGTAACATTATCGTTTCCGTGTGCTCTTCTGAGCCCCGCACGCTACCGCACCCTAATGGCCATTCGAACGATTCTTGCTGGGGTTAGAATAGTTGTTTAGTACTTCAAAACATCGCGCTTCCCCTGATAGTGCAGCGGCGAAACAAACACAATAATAATAATAATATACTCAAAAACGAGCAAGGCTCATATTGTTTGACGCTTTTTCGCCATGACACCCGCATCAGTCCGACACGCACATATCGTGTCGCACAATCGACAGTTCACCCGTTCGCTGAACTGTCGCATTTAATTGTAGGTTAGGTTCACCGTAGTAGAGTATTTATTATAAGTGAATAACTGCTTCTAACTATTACCAAATTTCTTATTCTAGTTCTAATAAATTTATTCATAAAATTGCAGGTAATATGATATCTTAGAATATTTAGTTATTATTATTTAGGTAATAGCGTTGCTATATACGAATGCATATGTAACGTATTATCCTATTATTTCCTAACTTGTTTGTGTTTTTGTATTGTTTTTACTTTCAAATTGTGTCATAATTAAATGCTTTTTTCTGTAAATCACTGAGCAGTAATTGAAATATGCGACGCTCCTTGACTGTGACTGTCATAATTTTTAACACACCTCCACTAATTGTACATTATGTTTTACAGCTTTTACCTTACGCTGCACAACATAAAGTATGATTTGCATATTTTGTTTTTACACTCCCCACTGTACGTGAACAATAAAATTTTAAACGAATATTATTTGCTAAAGCATGGATTAACATAAACGTACACCAGTGAATGGGGAGTGTATCACCACCCACACACACACACGCGCACACACACAAAGGTGTAATTTAGCCCTGACCAGGTCTAGGTGCACCGCAGCATCTACAAGACCAGCCAACGGTCTCTTTGTGCACGGTATGAAATGTTCACCTTGACACACATAGACGTCGTTGTCGCAAGATGTACGTACGGAAAAAGTTCACGAGATACCCTTGTGTCGGGACCACCATTGACCCGGGTAGATGTGGAACGTTGGGACGGAGGTAACGGTGCGTGTTTTTTGCCCCAGACTGCACCGTGCACGATGACGTTGCGAAAAAGGGCAGAAGCGTTGACTTCCTTCTTGTGCGGGTCATTACGTTGAACCTGTCCTTCTCCTACTTCTCGGACTATCGATCCCGGTGCATGTGCAAATAATGAATGTTTATAATGCATGGGAGTGTCTCGTACAGAGACCTCCGATACTCTATCTCTTGGACGCTATCCAAATCTGAAGACACTCATATGTCATCTTTAAGACAATACAACCCAAAAGAAAATCATCAGCCTTGGTCCTTGATCTCTCTCGATCTCTTTTTCTGTCTTTCCATCTGTTGTGGTGGTATAGAATTGACTGCCGGTATGAACAGCTCCCATAACTACTCATCTCATCGAAACCACACACAGTACATCTCATATATAGTAGTACCATTTCCTTTGATAATTGTCTTACTTATCCTGCCTTAATGGCTTTCTTCCTGTATCCAATTTTTTCTCACTGACTCTGCTGCTTGTTCGATATTTTCGTAACAAGATATTTACTACACCCTGACCTTATGAACTGTTATTTTTATACTCCAACACCGTCAGCGGGTTGGCAGCCCTTACCAAATGTCAAGCAATTACATATATTTACGAAAGCTAAGCGCTTTACGTGGTACGTAAAGCAACGCAAATAGTTATTTACTGCTCTACTTGTTCGTGATATGTTAACAAATTCATTTGCACAAAGTTTCGTCTTACATACCAAGGTCTATATGGAGCACACGTAAGAAAGGAGAAGAAATGTTTCGTATCGTAAGAAGGTCAAACTGCGCGCCAAACAGCACACTCACCGGTGAAGGTCACTCGGGCTAGTTTTTGGGTCGTTCGACGTCATAAATGTTTATCGTTCACTTTCACCAGGAATCTGAGCGCGTAACAATAATGTTACATGCAGCATTTAATCCTGCATGGCACGGACACCAATGGCTGCTCGATGTTTCGCTGAAGGACGGTAGCAAAGGAGCACGAACAAGAAAAGTTTTTTTCTCCGGCACAACATGAATTGTCGTTTGTAGGTAAATGAGCTTCTAATTCTAATTAGCAACATGCCGGATAGGAATGCTGTACTATTCGTCTTGGAACCTTGCAACAGTCCACCACGGATAACGACGATTGGTAATTTTCATAACCCCATGGCGAACACTAGGTCGATTGGAAATGTACTGTTTTACTCTACTAACACACCCGCCTCTTGTAGACGTAAGGCCACTCTATGTGGTGGGTATGTGTTTATTTATATATTTTCCATATCATAAACCTCTGGCGGGCCATTCATACAGTGGCTAGTATAAACAATTCAGGTCACTCGAGAGAAAAATTCATCCCAAACCATGGATTGGTTTTAATTAGAAATGACCTTACCTAAACCGTTAATCAGCATGTTTGACCGAAATCACTCGCACAGATTGAAGTGTTGTTTGGATAAGATCTGGACGTTTTGGTACTCTGGTTATATTGCTTTCTCTTTTACATACATGCAGCAGTGCAAATATTTGGAATACTTAAGGTTTTATTTATTTTTGTTAAATTGAATTTACAAATGCATGCTATGTTATAAGGGCGGTTTATCCTCATATATTGAAAGTACATATTATAATAAAACATTTTAGCAGATGTACCACATGTTTTATAAAACGTCACAAATATTTTAGCAAAATCAATAGAATATACACAAGGAACTTATACGTATGTCAGACTTTTTGGGCACATATTCAAACTCAGACTCAGATCATCGGTACCCTTTTTAAACTAATTGTGGCAATTAATTGATGGTGTTAATCAAATATTCACAATGTTTAAATAACCTAATCCATTAGGTATGCATAATATGGTATCGAGTGTTTGAGAAGCTTGATCTACTTCAAAGCAACGCGGACATTAAGTAACTAAAGTCTTGGACAACTCGAGGTCAACATACGATTCCTTCAGGTCAATACCGAACGAGAAGCGAGTAGTATCGCAACCCGATCAGGGCACGTTTGACATTGGAAACGGAAACAATCGATTAAGGAAACGAATCCAAGCGGCACGACCGTGCTCTGCCTGTGACTCTGAATGGAAAGTCTCGCGGACGTAAGGAGCCTGAAAGCAACGGCGAACTAGGGCATTTCATAACCTTTCCAAAACCCATCCAAACCCCTTTATCACCACCCACTGAGGCACGACCGGCGACCAGTGCTCCCGAAATGGTTCGTAACCTGCATGAGGCTTCTGGTCCAGGAAAACTGTAAGTGACTTCTGTATCGTGGCGTCTCGCCAACGGCGTGTCCTTCCGATTCGATTCACACCACCAGCAGAAGGTTATTCCGTTCCGCTGGGAAACTATGCGCCGTCGACTGTTGCTGCAAAACCGTTTCTGGTGAATGGTTCCCTACATGGTTCGCTAAGCTTGACCAGAGACCCCATTCGAGTGGGTTCTCGATATTCGCCTGGGATTGAGTACTATAATTACCTCTCTCCCTTGCTGACATCCGTTTAGCCCTTAGTATGTGTGTTTGTGGTGAGAAAAGATCAATAATGTCCTCGACGACAACTCGGAATCCGAAAGTATGGCGATTAATCATTGCAAAACCAAGGTTTTGTTTCGATTTTACGCTATTTTCAGCACAGGTAGAAAGATGTAACGCAATAGTAGTGCGTAATTACTAAATTCTTAGCGCAAAAAAACATGAATAACGAACGATGTACCGAGCCTTGCCATCCGGAAATTTTGGAAACTTAAATACCGTTACCCAGATTGATAATAAAACCCGTCTTTTTAGAACTGAAAAAAGATTAAAAACTCTATGGTGGAGAAAACTATGATAAAAACATGTTGCATTCCATAAATGTATGATTAGAATGAGTTTCAATAGAGGAAAAGAAAACACTCTTACAACTGTAAAAGTTGAACAAAATTTGATAAAACAACTAATAAAGAATAGTAGAAAATTGATTATTCTGTAATGGATAAATCAAACTAAGAAAGCCAGGAATGTCTAACCAACAATTCTATACCACCGAGCCATTCCCAAGGGAATAGCAATAGTTTGAAATCGTTGATAAAGTAATAAATAACGACAGAATTTAACAAAAATAACATTTGATTGAGTTTTAGCCATGCATAACAGATTTCTTGCTTTCTTTCATCCGTTTTCACTGCACTGTTGCTGATTAGGAAGAAATGTTTTTTTAAAATAAAAATAATGTAGGAAAAGATGTAGGCAAAACCATTATAATGCTGTTCAATGCATCGAAGTTTGATAGCCAATCAATGTCTGTACATTGATAAGAAGTTCCAGGTGTGTGAAATTGGATTTGGGAATCCATAATGTAAGTATTATTCCCCTGTTTATATTGATTGTGTTGTTTGTTTGAAAATATAAAATAATTAAATGAATAAACATGAGCCGATGCTACGTTTCAACAGCCGATGCAACAGTAGGCGTTGGTATTATTATACTCAACATTCCATTAGGACTTATTTTTGGCCAAAATGCACAACAATTCCAGTGATTGTAAATTTTTAAGCGAAATCCTGTCTCGCCAACGTCGCATTCGGCGAAACAGCCGATCATCTTTTTCGGCGCTGAGAACGATTACCGCAGGATTGCAAGTTAGAGTTCCAAAAAAAGCATCGTCACATTTACCGCGCCGAAAGAAACAGTTTCAGAAAGCGGTTGACATTTTCACGCACAGGTGAGATCATCATCATCATCATGACGCCGGTGATACGCGTCCTGATGTTCAAATATTTGCTAATTTCGTAAGTCTCTAACCGCAACCTGTTTTCGGTTTCGATTCCAGTTCTTGCAAATTCGATCGGGTGAATGAACCGCAACGGAGCAAAGCACCGGCCAACCGATCGCACTGGCTTGCGGATAGAATGGCATCTAGATTTCTCACTCTCCCCCGTGCCGATCAATTCCGCTATCTTAACTGTGCTGATATGATGGAGACCCCGAATCAGGTGACGGTATGCTCGGATCCGTTTCTACTATTTCTGCAAGATTTTACTAAAGAATGCAACGAGATAAATGCTTTGGAGAAGAATCAATCGTACATGACAGGACGAAATCGCATAGCAAACCAAATGCAGGACGTGTTTGATGACAGCGTTGATATCGATGATCCCGTTCTTGATGAGCTTCCCAATAAAGAGCAAATCTTAACCGTTGCTAAATTAGCATGGAACGATCTGTCGGATGAAGCAAGAGAACCATACCGCTTTCGAGCAATCATGGCAGCACTTTTTCCAGTATCCATGGACAAGGCTTTTTGATAAGTTAGTGTTAATAATTAAAGTCACAAAATGTTGGAAACAGCACATAGCTGCTTACTTCGTAGTATTATGGATGCTCCTCATCTAATTACATACGAGGTCGTTTTAAATGAGTTTGAATAATTATTTTTGATGGAATATAGGTAATATCAGAAAAAATAAAAGTTTTCGTCTACTATTCGATCTACCACTATATCTGAGATAATTGGAAAAAAATATTACAAATTCTACAATATTTATACTGCTTAATTCAAACTGCTAACAGTTCCAACAGATTTCATCAATATAATAATTCAAACAGGTCGGAAGGATTTGTGAGAGTTATTACTAACATTATTTGCAAGGTTTTGGCAGTGGCAAGGAGTAGTTACAATTAGTCATACATTACATGAACATTGTTTGAAACTTATATTATGATTATGTTTCACCAAGCAGTGTTTTATCGCCCACATAAAACGACCTAAGCAAACGATTCTACAAATCCATGAACGAACAACAAATGAACATTAACTAATTTCACTCTTACCTTGGATTCCGGTCGGAAACTGTCCTTACGTTTGGTTGCTTTTTTGACTAGAGTGGTCTGTAAAAGAAGTAAAAGAAAATCTTGTAAGGATGACAAGAAATTGGTTACAGCTTTCCATTAGTTTACTCTTCCGTCAATCAACCACGCTAAGCTGATGCGTCTGCGAATGTACCGGAGGAGCACCAAACAACAAAGGAAGGCATGATGTGAATGGACAGGATTAATGGTACCACCTAGAAAAGGACTGCCGTGGCATGAGCGACTACAAAGCGAACATGATAAAATGTGGGCAAGTGGAATCGATCGGTACAGCTTTTTTGGTCGGCAAAATCGGCATGAGGGAAAGTCGTGCGCCAGGGCTCACCGGAATGACTAATGCGTGTACGATTTTTCCCCCGAAATACTCGGGTGTGCACTGAGCCACGAATGGAAAACATGGTCGTATCCTGGTTCGTCGGGCTGCGTACTGCACACATCGAAAGTGAAGCAGCGCAAACAAAACAAAAAATATATAGAGCAGAATGCACGAGTGCGGAACGTGCCTGTTTTCGAGGAGTTCAAGCCCTGGAACGGACCCGTTGGCTCTGAGCTAGGCCACGGGAAGCTTAAGCCAACCGAAACCGAACACTATGGCACACGCGAGCGCACATCACAAATATCCGTGCCCGCCATCGTGTCTCGTGACAGGACGAAAGGAGATTTCCCTTGGTAAGGACAACAACAACAACAAAAAACTCCTCTGCAGCGAACAATATGGTGTGTTCGGCCAAATATATATATAAATACATATATGCTCGAGATGCAAGGCAAACACACGGCCCCGAATGTTGTGTTGCGTTCTGCACAGAACCATTGCAATTGAACGGAATGCTGAACCCTCCAGCCATTGTTGGCCCTAACTGCTCGGTGCGTGCGTAATTCAATATAAAATTGTATAAAACATATTCTGTGGTTGGGTTTCTTCACCCTAGCGATGATGCCCGCCCCGTCATGCAGCAGGGTTCACCGGCCACCCCTCGCAATTTTGATCCCTTTTTTATCCTGGCCCGTCATGGGGTACGAATCTTCGCCCGTTGTTGGCAAGGGAAACGAACACATTTTTCAGATGCTGATATCGAATGTGTTTCAAACAAGGAGATGAAAAACTATTGATTTTTTTCGCCTAGCTGTGTCAGGTTCATCGCATACAACGATCACATGTGAAAATATTAGCCCGTGGACCGAATCCCTCGATAATCCACGGTTGAGCAATACACCCTTCTTGGATTCGAATCTTCACTATACCAGGATTAGAATCCTGATTCTATTTTTTTTTGTTGCTACCATCATCGAACTTGTTTTTATCTCTCACTCAAATATATGCAATTAACTAGAATATTAATAAAATAACGTATACATAAAATAAGGAGCGGCTCGGTGGCCGAGGCAGCGCCGGTCTCATACGGCATTACCGAGGTTCGAATCCTATTCGGGCCGTTCCCCCGTGCGCAGGACTGACTATCCTTTTTTTTTTTTTTTTTTTATTCATCAGTTACGGCCAGGCCGTATTGCTGACTGACTATCCTGTTGCTGGTAAATTCAAGTCACGGAAGCCAAGACCTCTCCAGGTTGTAGTGTCATAGGAGAAAGAAAACATGTTTGCATGAAGTTTTTAACTATACATACGTAATATGAACACTATTTTGGTACACCGACAAGATATTTAATACGAATCTTACAAATTATATTTGTTTTTTAAGTTCTCCAGTCATGTCATTTTGATAGTTCCGTTGTTTTGACGAGCGAGAGCGCTTGATGTAAAGAAATTCATTTTTTCGGGGACATAAGCGACTACAATTTAGCAATTCTTCCCCTTCATTCATCATTAAAGGCTTATGAATTCTATAGCACAAACTCCAACAATCATAAAAAAATAATCCAATTCTTGGCAGTTATACTCATTTCAAATTAAAAATTACCTCAAGTCCTGGAATTTTAACATATCTACATTTAAGCACACATAGCGTGTAGTGAGAACTTTGACTCTGTGATTGTTACTAAAACGAACAAAACAGTGACAAACAATCGCCACGCAGAATACTTCACAGCGATACACTTTAATGTGACGATGCTAACTGAAGTCTACCATCCTGGTGAAAGAGAATGCATCGGAAAGCACCTTTTGCAGCGGGCTTCGTGAACACAATTTCATTCCTGAGCTTACGTGTTCGCATTAGTGGACAGTCGGCGGTGAAGCTTGCAGTTTTTCGTTTAAATTATTTTACGTTTTGCTTTACAGCTGCTGTTGCTCTGGTTCGTGCCGATGAAATCTCGTAAAGTTCAATGACAGAGTTCAGGGCCAGTCACTGAATTCCTCGCTGATCTCCACCACCAAACCGCAGAAACAGCGCAGGTACATATGAAAATTGCACACATACACCACACGACCTGTTGCAAATATTACACTCCGCGGAATGGCAATGTCCTTTTCCACAAAACCATCCAAACAACAATCGGAAGGAGAACGTGTGTATTTTCATGATTATATACTCAGATACCTTAAAAAAATCCTTAAATCCTTAGAACCTTAAAATGAACTTTCACGATATCTTCGTACTCGTCGAAGTGTGATGAATAAGGCTAGAACAACATTTCATTCGCGTGATGCCAGTAAAATTGTTTCCTTTGAACAAGAAATCAAGAGCCAAAAATACCAGCATTTCTGTAAAAACAAAACTACAAACTATCGAGATGTCTGCAAACGCTTTTAATGAGTTACTAGAGCTCCCACTGCATCAATCGATAGCGACAACGTCAATTGGGTTGTGGACGTAAAAATTAACTTTACTTCCATTTTATCACTTCTCAAAACCCGGCAACGCCGTTGGGATAGTCAGACTTCACATACGCGCCGAGCAGCAATTGGTGGGTTATTAATCGCTTTTGATTAAAATTAAACTCGCGCTACGCGTGAATGACCATCGGTCCACGCATCTGAGGATGTGTGGAACCGTAGAATGGTCAATGCGGGTGTCGAACAGAGTCTGCAAAGGGATACGAACGGTTTCGTATCGATTTTGCCTCCGGGGTGCAGTTCATAGTGGAACAACAATAAACGGGGGTAAAAAAACTGTCTGTTTTCTTGCTCATTCGCTATACAGCGGAAATGTTGACCAAAGTACGACGATGGACCAAAAGGAAGGAGACTGATGCACTTTAATGGAAAATAAAAATGACATAAAAAACCTAATTACCTCCACGAAGAATTGGTAATTTTGTGCAAATTGGGAATGAAAACTTTAAAACACAATAAGCTAATTGAAATCGAATTATGTTTCTTACGGATTGATGCGAAGAGTTTGTTGGATTGTCTTATGGTATTTGTAAATATTAAACTCCATGTCTAATCAGGAGTATGACGGCCAGGCCGTATTCGACTTATTTTACCACGTAGCAGGATAATCAATCCATGCTACGAGGGAGCGGGATGGGGTTTTGGTCCCGGTCACCGGGCCGCGCTACGTCATTATATTTGGCATTGATACCATTTTTCTATAAATTGTCTAGTTTCGCAAGCTTAATCCTTGTTTATTTTAAACATCAATAGATCGAAATCAATCGATTAAAATTATTACCTCAATTTACTACACCACACATTTGAAAATATGAGAAAATTGCTCTTAATTTTGTTCCATTGTTGTTTTCCATATGCTTCGAACACCGAAGTAGGAAGGCAAAGTTTAACCAATATGGATCAGTCCTGTATTTTTTCCCTTTTAGTTAGTTGGTTTCAGGTTTGTTAGAAGACGCTTTGTACTATTTTTTTCTCAAAATTCTGACGACCGTGAAATCCAAGTTCAATAAACCGCCTGAAACGCGCCTACAGTGACGATGGGAAAACAACAAAAACCTGGCTGATTATTAACGTAGTAAGAATGCAGAGTTAAGAAAGCCCTCAATGAGCACACAACGCAAACGTATGAAATAATCGCACCCGAGAGGAAGCAATCATAAGCGATAAAAATGGAATCAATCTTGCCGTACGGAACGCGCAACCAATCGATTCTTTCAACAAAGTTGCGCGAGCGTTGCTGCCGCCAGCGAAAATATGGAGGTCGTGGTTCAATGACGCCATGTTGCATGATGGGCTTCGGGTTTTGTTTCTTTTTGAACACATTCCCCCAACTCCTTACCTCCCTAACAATCCCTGATCAGGGATGTTGAGGTCCTTTCCGAATTCTCCTGTAGGTTTTGTGGATGCTGTTTGTGTTGTGGGTGTGTGTGTGTTGTGGAGATAAAGAAAATCAGATCCTACAACACCACAATGCAATTCAATTCTGGATACCATATTCTCACCCTGGCCATGGCCATTGAACTAAAGCTTGCAATGAATGTTCAATATTCTGTCGATCCTTACATTCCTCTCTCCACCACCACCAACTTCCTCTACCGCTCATGATCATATGCAACCGATAAGATGCCGTTGTGGACCTACTGTACGTGGTTATTATGTTGCAGCATGTGTGTATAGGGAAGATCGAATGCAGTCCCACCACGATCAACACCCCGATGGTTCGTATTGTTTGCCACAATAAATACGCCTTTTATGTTCCACGCCATGATATCTGTTGTAGGGGTTGCTTCTTCTCGAACGAATTTCATTGAACCGAATCGTATGTCCCGACGACGGTGCACTTCCTAATAACCCGATTGAAATGGTACGGTCAGAGCATTGTCGTTCACTAAACCAAGGCACGATAGGGACATTTTCCCTTTTCATTTCCGTTGCATACAACCTCGAACGGTTGGAGGCTACGTGCGGGACAAGTTATAAACCGGTTTAAATAAGGGATTAATTGTGATACAAAAGGGTAATGCAAACAGCGAACAAAAACATTGGATTCAAAATGGGATAAAGCGGGACTACCGCCAGCAACAAAATTCAAATAAAAAAGCTTGAAATTTTTAATAACAAAAAACCTTCACTAATAAATTCTCCCATTTTTTTAAAGAGAAAAAAATATACAAGTTATAATTTCCCTATTGTAAAGTTTTCATAGAGTTTTGAAGTAACACAAGAGTAAAGAAAAAACAGCCAGTAAGGGAAAAAAATCATCAACTTCATACCCAATTGATTCCCCCGAAGCGAAGAAAATATCACGACACCCTGCTATAAAAGCCCTCATATAAGATAATAAAAGGTGAACACGAATTGTGCAATTGCATCATAACGAGATAGGATTATAACGAATAATTCTATGTGTTTAAGCTGCTGTAACTGTGATAATCTTTTTATGGCTCTATTTTACAACACGTTTCCCGATGCAACCAAGTCGCGAGATAGCCCACGGTGCCGAGGGACTCAAGGTTACGAAACTTTACCAACGTTTAAAACTTCACGATCTTTCACGAGAAAGCCACCGGGAATGCCTGTGTAGGTTTCGGACTGTACGTACACTACACAGAAGGGAGCCGAAAGGGGTCGGCGGACAATTGGTGCACCATCGCTCCAGAGCGTACCAACAGCAGAGGTCATTGAATGCAATTTATATGCTTGCTTTCAAGGTCCTGAAGGCACATTGATTGCTGCACATCCGATGCCGACGACGACAACGACGACGTCGAAGACGACCGTGCCCGTTGTTGTACACGTTGGGGGCTTTGTTTTTCGATTTTCCATCTCCCACCAGTTCATTTGTCGTACCGCCGATTGTGTGAGCTGTTCTCACTGTAGCTTTATCCTCGAAGGACTAAGCCGGTAAACTCTGTGTGCAGGTCCTTCGCCCTTACCGCGTCTGAGATAATATCCTCTTTAAAGAATTGCATGAATAAATGCTTTCGTGCCGGGTTATTCGTCATTGTTTAAGGCATATGCCTTCTGTGGCATAGTACAACAATATTCAAAAAGATCCACAAGCGTGCGAGAACAGCAAGATGACAACAGACAAACAACACGCAGTACAGGAGAGTTATGTTTGCAATGCGAAACAATGTCCATTAAACGCCGCTTCCTCGACGACGACGACGACGTCGACGACAGAGAAACCGTAACAATGATGATGTACCATTACTTATGTTAAAGTTTAAGTAATTCTGTTCAAGTGTGGATCGTGATGCTAGGGTCGAGTTGTTTCTGTACGATGATCGGAGAAGTCATAGTAGAGCATGTTGATATCGGAAATTCTTACGTTGAAACATACAAGTTCCTACTGAAAGTGATCAAATTTGAACAGCTGACTTAACTTTTAAATCCTTTTACTCCAACCAATCACAACCAATTGAAGAATTGAAGACTTGATAAAAATCCTCAAAAGTTCGGTTTAGTCCATGTTAAACCTTGCGATACAGACGACCCACTTTTTTTTCGCACGAAACATTGCTCTTGCGCTTGATCGATCTATGGCGCTGCTGTGCTTTAGTGGCGCGAGTGCAACAAACTTTCATCGATTCGTGACGCGCCCGTGAAGTTCCGAACATACACACGTTCAAACCCTGCACGATCGACCCCATCGACCGAAACGCCGAAAAGTTTACGCCCAGTGAAGCGCGTATCCCTCTCGTCCCGGACTTTTGCCGGTTTTCGGGGGCCTTTTTAACGCGCGCGGCTCGGTTTCGGTCTCGGATTTTGGACTCGGTCCCGGTCCGCCGAACGACGCAGCTATCCTTGAAGTGTAAAATTATTCTTAAGCCTCGTTGCTCATCGGATGATCATCTGCGCAAGCGACTGTGCAGAAAGCCTGCGCACCACGGCTCCAACACACCGACGGTGTAAAAGCTCTGAGTAAATTTGGCTTGACGCTCGGACATTTAGGTGTAAATGCACGACTATTTACATCTACGAGGTTGGGTTACGGTAGTCGATAGCAGCCAAAGCTCAGACAATGCCGGCTACTGTACTGTAAGAACAATACCTGCCTGTTACGCGACTAGGTGGCAGGAAAGGCAATACACAGTCTTGCCTTTTCTCTAACACGTGTGAATGCGGTTGGTTGGGTAAGGAATGTTGGTCGATCGTAAAAAAAGTTCGTCTAAAGCTACACTAAACGGTCATAGCAACTGCACGTCAGTACAAATTTGCAACTATTTTTACATTGGGTGAAGTTGATCGCATAAGTGTGAGCTGCACTTAACAGCTTCGAATGCTCTCGCTTAGTGGAAGCTTTTTAGCGAATGATCTTGCCATCCTAGAGTACAACACATTACCATAGGTACTCCACATTATTGAACTCTTTCGGCTCTTTATAGGCAAGGGATGATTACAAAATGATTTGTCCGCAGAACAACTTGTGCAGCTATTTGTGCAACTAACCACACTCATCAAAACGGTTGGTTATGCTTCGTTTGAGAGATTTAATCGATTTTCAAAAAGAGGTTATGATCTTTGGTTTAACGCAAACGATCGTTTGAGCGTTATTCTGTATTTACTGTAGAAGCACAGTTCTCGTCAACAGTTTGCATTATTGTATAACTTCACGAGATATTGTTTTAATTCTTCAGGCCGCTTAGTTCCTTCCCCTCAGTTTCATACTGGAGTTGTTGTGTGAAGATCGAATCAATTACCACCATACCTCTGGACGCATTGAAGTGAAAAACTATGGGGAGATAAAGTGATTTTTTTTATATCTCTTGAATTGTCAAACAGTAAAATGTTATTACCTACGCAAATAACAATTTTTTGAGTGAGTTCAAATACCATGCCGGTAGCTTTATAAAATTGGCAAGTTAAAAAAAATAATAATGGCATATTCGAGTATTAAAATGGCTAAAGGAATAAAACATTAACCTTAAGGTATGTGCTCACTACCACCAACTGTAACTGAGCACTATTTCGTTTGTAGTACCAACCAATGCCGATCACATAAATGTAAATGGCATATTATTCAAGCTTGCTATCGGAGTAAACGATTTCAAAAGGTTATTAACTTTAGATAAAATTACACACTAACCGATTGCTTCGTTAGGTTCTGGACAAGTTGACGATCGTTGGCCTGATCATGCATTGAGTCCGCCATACCTCGTCTATGAAGGAGCACTGACACAGGAAGGTGTACGGACACAGAGCTTAGCACCATTGCGCAAAGAGCGGAAGAGTGAATGATTCAGCGAGGAAACGTGTGATGAAGCTCGAAGCCAAGACCTTGACTGCGGTCAACGATTTCTTGATGATGGACTCGAACTCGCGCAGCATCTCATAGGGGATTTTATTGTTCACCCTTCCCCGGTTCGGCGTCTTCTTCTTGTTTTTTTTTCCTCCCCGCACCGTTCATGCAGCGCCCGCTTCCCCATTCACACTCGCAAGCAAGTGGAAGATCACTCGCCAGCCTCCGGTCGGTCGGGGAACGCGCTCTTTCTCTCTCTCAATAGCGTATCTGTCGCGCACGAACCGAACGTGAACTTACAAAGCTCATGCGTTCGCGTATGGGAGACGATCAGGCAGGCAGACAGAACCATACTGTGGGTTCTGTGCGTACAGAGGTACCAACGTAGAGAGGCGCAAATGGGAGATCGCAGGAGGCGAGACCACAACACCAGAATGAGTGCGAGAGACGAGAGCTTTTTTGTAACGTTTGTGTTCTTTCTTCTCAAGAACCTATATCCACTTCAAAGAGGATAGGAATAAAAGGAAACGAAAACCGCCAGTTACCGACGGGATACAACATCTCCCCAGTCAACTGCCCGCCGTCTGTGGCCGACCGGTTCGTATGGCATCTGTAGCATATTAAAGTTTTTCCAGCGACAACTCTCGATCAAATCACAAACGGAGTATAGACATTATTTATATGTTTGTAAAAAAATAATAAAAACACACCAATGAGGGTTGCTGATGCAGTTTTAAATAGTACAAATATAAAAGCGAATAGGATGGAATAAATTAAACGCTCGTTAACTCGTTTACGCGAGTTAGTTGCATTTATATTTAAATGTTTATCATTATTTCAAACGATTTTTACAGATCTCGTCATAATAGCATTAAGCTTTTTTGTGTCCTAATGACGATCAGCTCAAAATAGCTCTGAATACAATTAAACAAATTCCGAAAACAATATGCGGAGAAGCAAATTTCATCTGACCAAATATTTGAAAGGTTTTAGTTTTAACTATATTGTGTACATAACAAAGCAACTTTGCAACAGTTTGGCACAATGTAGCACACATCGCCGGAATCGGTCGACAGTGATGCTGCAGCAGTACAAACCTATCATTAAAACGAATTTGGCAATTGTTTGACTACTTCCTAACTCATCTTCTTCCATGCGCATCCTTTCGCCAAAACGAACCGGATCGGTTTGTTATCGCGTTGCAAAGAAATCCAATTTAACTTTTGACTCGTTCTTTGGTCACGTGTTGCCAGTCTTTGTGCAGGAAAGGGTTTGTGATGGATTTCGAATCCTCCCAACCACTTTGCTGTTATCAAACTTTCAAACCACAATCACAAGCAAAAAGGGATTCGGTAAGAAGGAGACGACGATCCTCTTCACGTTGAGACAATAGTTTGCATTGTTCACGAGGAATGTTTAACAAGTCTTTGGCCGGTTGTTGTTAAAATGTTTCGCAAATAACATCGCTAACATTGTAAAGTGCTTAAAAACGATTTCAAAATTACTTTCACAACAGCCAGTTTTTTAATAGTTTATATTATATTCATCGATAGACCGTGCTAACCATAGAACAGCTAAACAGTGAAAAGGTCAGCAAACTCTTCGTTCGTCCATGTACGCAATACGATAACGAAGTAATGTCGACGAAATTACGCCTTCGTGTCTTTCCGTTTGGAAAAATTATTTATCTCATCAGTTCGAATGCAGGAAAAAAATTTGTTTGTTTTTCTGCGGACGATGAGCCAGCCCCGGTATGAAGATGTCATCGTACTGTGCAACAAATACACGGTACACGCACACAACAAGGACGAAACCGGCCAGCGAAGTTTACATGGCCAGGGAAAAAGAAAAGCCATTCAGATGATTTCCCCGAATGGTCTCCGGAGAAATTTATCACTCCCTTTGGCCTCGGGAGGCCACCCATCGAAACGTAGCGTACCCAATTTAGTTAGTCCTATTTCTACTCCCCCCGACTACCTTGCACATTCTTCCCGCACAAGGACAATCAAGTCGAACGAGTCACACCACCATCGAGGTGTTATTTTTCGTGCGTTTCTTAGCGCCTTCCAAAAGTGAAGCAGTTTTCCAAGGGAAAACTTTTCTTCCCAGCGCCAGATGTGTGTGTATGTGTGTGTGTTTGGAGGTGGTTGTTGTGGATGAAGTGCAACGAAAGCGGGGTTCTGTGGTAACTTTTCCATTCCCCTCTTTTCCAGGCACCGCGCCGTGTTTGTTTTCAGTTCAGCTTTTTTTTCGCTCCGTTTTCGTCCCTTTTTCAATGTACTGTTGAATTTCCAAGCACCAAAGTACCCGTCCGCGAGGGTTAGAAAAGTGTGGTACGAATTTTCGGATGAGAAATTAAAGGGAAACCCACCAACAAAAACCACCGACGCGCGCCCATTTCGATAGCTGTGTTGGTGTTGTCGACCAGGGCGAACATTCTACGGTGAATGTTACGAACGTGAAACTCATAACAAAACGCTATCCTTTCCCAACCGAACCAGGGGGGGAAAACTCGAAACTGCCGTATCGTCCCCGAGAAAAGCGTAGTGAAAACCCCACACGAACACTACTGTGCGGTTGTACTTTTCGCCCAAACCCCTGGTTCATTCAAAACATCGCAGTTGATCGCAGTTGCCGGTCGATATCAATGACGGGTGAACGGGGAACAAACGATAAGGGAAAAATGCGGAACTTGCTCCGAACCGACCTGGGGTGGAAAACTCTTCGGGGACATTCTCTCTCTCTCTCTCTCTTTTTTTCTATGACTGTGTGTGCGTGCGCATTTTGCATCGACGGCAGCATCCGCTTTGGAGCATCTGTTCACCTCTGCTGGTAAATATCGAACGTTTCGAGTCGAGTGGTCCTCACACGCTCGCACACCACCACAATGCCCGATAGCAATCAAACCAACCGAGGGGGAGGAAAAACAACAAATGACAAAATGGCGACAGAAGGGCAGGAAAATTCGACAAGGACGCAGTGTGCACCCGATCAGTCAACTTATAAATGTTACATGAGGGCAGGGAAGGGAAACTGCCGGGAGATTAGGTTGGTCGCTAAAACAGCTAGCGCCGCCCGGAAGCTGTACATCTTGGCAGGTCGTCTATGCGACTGAAAATAAAGAAGAAGCGAAGAAAAAAAGGTACCACCGGCACCGGCAAAACTCCATCCTCATCCGGGGGGAGCGGATGCAGGAAATAATGGTCCAAAAACCGTTCCGCAACCGACTGAAAGTACGTCCATTTATCTTGGCTTTTCTTGGGTTTCGTTCGAGTGGCCCCGCCTAATGGCAATGCAAATTAAGATCTCTCTACGTGCTCCGTAGTGAATGTCCTTTTGCGATGTGTACCTGGCTTCTTTCCTGGCTGACAGTGTGCTTTACTGGTGTTGTCGTTTGTGTCGTGGAATACGTCAGCATGTTAGATAACATTTTGGAACATTCTATTCTATTTTTTGTTCGATTTAAGATATTTCAATTACAACATGCGTACAAACATAAAACATATCAAAACGACCGTTCTATATGAATACAACAAAAAAGGTATACAAACACATAATTATGTCATATAACATAGAAAGATAATACAAGTAGTTGGTTATCATTCTTTTTCTCTTTATTTAACAAAATTATGTCTTCAACATACTAATTTTTATATTCTTATCCCTAAACTAGTTGGACCATTCTTTTTGCAAGTTGTTGAAAACTGATTAGCGTTTTTATCGCACCCGATTTATGTATATTATGGCTTGCCTTCTACATTATGATAATGATATAAAGAACTTTCCTTCAAATTTACAGCGTTTTACATTTACTTTGAGGCAGATATGGAATTCTTCCATCTATCTAGAACTTCCGGAATTAATAAAGCTTTGAATACAACTGGTAAAGAGCCTGGTAAAACTGATAGAAAATCCCATTGGAAATGTTCCTTCGTAACCTGCATTGATTATTCAGCAAAAGAAAAATACAGAGTTTTAGAGTTCAAGTGAAAAGGTTGAAGCCATTAAGGACAACTGTACAAGTTGAACTGAAATGTGCCAAACTTGCGATATATCCGAGAATTAGAATTCGTTTTATTTTTCAAATTACAACAACCCATTATTTAGGATGAAAGATATTTATTTCTTATTTCAATAAACTATATTTCAAACAACTTGTTACAACAATACATATTCAAGCTTCACATACTTAAACAATGGGCATCTGCTTACGCTATTTTCAGGAACCGAGAAATGCCAAACATGGCTCACAAACTACGCAAAGATCTCACTGTGAATCGTATCTCACGATGCCTCATTCACTACTCATGCTCACCAGGCTCGGCTACGAAAAGGATTCACACAGTGTGCTTAAAAGTGAAAGTTCGGTCACGTGCACACCGAAGCCTGCAGTATTTAAATTTATCAAACCCGTAATCTTTCCACAGCATCTGAAGCAAACCAACAACAACAAGTAAAAAATAAAAAAGGTTCAACCATTGTCCTTTTCATCACCATAGGGAAAAGGATTGCACAGCATAACAAGCGTCAGGAAACATTGGAAAACGTGACACTAGACGGGGAGGGAAAAACTATGTCAACGATGTTACTTTAGAGCCGTTGCATTATCCGCTTCAGGGGTAACTACCCCTCGTGTAAAAGCCGTTTTCGGCCTCTTTAAATCGCACCCAATGCCGTCAATACATAACGGTTCCCACAACGTCCTGTTTGTATGCGTGCTGCCTCCGGAACGTGAAATACACGCGGTGGTGTGTAGAGAAACGTATGTATGTGTTTGATTTTTTTCTCCTCTATACAATGAATGGTTTTCCCGACATATAATACTGCATAAACACATGGTGGAAAAAGGATGCACCTATCCATTCACCCTTAAGCCACAATTCACGGAACACACGGCGGAGCCATATCGACCGATGGTTTAGGAAGTGCTAGGGAGAACACAATAATTACAATATTTATAGTGATTCAGGAAAATGCAGCGCATAAATTAGCATACAAATGAAAGCGTGTTAATAACCGCCACGCGCCCCTAGCACGATAGTTTGCATCGGAAGATTAAAGATTTTACTGAATTTATAGAAACCAGTTAAAAAAACAGTGGATTTTAAATATTTTACGTAAATCCTGTACTATGGCATTTTTGGGCAGTCTATCCAATAATTTTGTGGCGCTATAATTATTCTGTATGAAGTGAATTGACAGGAATTACTCCAAAAAGCAGCTGTGTATCTTCATACTTAAGCCAACATTTCAAACCAAGCCAAGTAAGGTTCCAAACACGGAGATTCTCGTATCCTTTCCGTACGTGTATACGAGTTTAATAAACATTTTGACTAGCGTAGTTCTTAACGCAATTTGATGGACGTATCCCTTTCATAAAATGGGCAATACTAACCATTCCTCAAGAATTTTAAAAATATCAACTTTAACGAAACCGCACGAAGCTTTGGCGGAAATATTGGTTTGGGGCAAATAAAAACGCCCAAAAAACTCGAAACAAATTACTTGATGTGCGATTTGCATACATCGCGGAGTCGTTCAACCAAAAGGTTAAAAAATACCTCGAATTTCGCAGTTTTCTTGTTCACCTTTGGGCACAAACAGTCTATTCCTACTTCTGCACTGCAAGTTGCATACAGCTCAGGCGCAATAACTCGACGAAAGGTTTTGGTCTACAGAAATTTCGTTGAGCGTAAATGTCACATGTAGATGGCGCTAGCGATAAATACGTTTCGATACGTTTTCCATTATAGGTGGCGCTACTAGTTGAAGTCCGTTAAATTAATTTTGAACTCTCACATTTGTACCGAAGCATTTGTTGATTTCGAGTAATAATGTTGAAACAAGATTGTGTACAATTCAATTGTTTTACATCTGAAAAGATGTCAGAACAGAACTATTGTTATACAAATATTTCAAATATGGTGGTGTGTAATACATATATTATTACATGAATTCAACGTTTAAATATATCCCCTTTCCGGCTATCTAAATTTGTTTGATTTTTGCTTAAATGGATTACTATCCCTTATGTTCGAGATCAATGTCCAAGTACATATTAAAGTTTACACTAGCACAGCGCTGCAAGTTATGGTTATGGATGCAAGTAACATTACAAATATGCAAAAATCTAGTATAGTTTGATTGATATTAAGTGTGTACATTCGCACACAATGTAGTATCTTATCATGGCTAAAATTGCTTTTGATGATTGAGATTTGATGTATGAGAATGTCTAGCCTGGCCTACGCGTAGAAGCAGATCAAGGAAGACAAAACAAGTTTGCCAAATCATTGTGGTGCCATAAAAAATAAGAAAAAACTATCGTTCAAAAATAATTAGGAGCAAAACATTATTATGACCATTGCGATAAAACAGAACGCTCAGACAAATTAAAAACTTTTTATCAACTAACGAAAGCTCTGATTTCGTGGGATGAATCGTATTAATTATTGTTTTCCCATTGACATTTTATTGAAAAATATGCAAGTATTAAATTTATCTCGCATTTTAAATGGTTACATCTGTACCATAGCATTCAGTTTCATAAGGTAAAGATGTGGGTGCACGTTAGAATTGCTTTACATTTCATTCAAGTTGTTCAACGAAAAGAACGATCTTACTCAAAATCAATAATACTAAGGTTAAGTAGTGCAAAAGCACATACAAATAATTCAATATTATCTTAACTTCCGTGACCATGAGTTTGTCACGATCCAGGAGCACAGGAATAGTCGAGATGGTTGCTTGCCTACCGGCATGATGATGATGAACCAGCGCAGAGGATGTTGGTTAATGTTCTGTTCATCGCCATGCGCTTTCTGTAGATGCGTTTTATCTGCCCCATTCCCTGCCATAGTAAATGACAAGCAAGAGGATAAAATCAGCGGCTTTAAAACCACTGCTGACCATGACGCGAATATGCACCACCAGCAAGACGTACTGCAGAAGACGGTGCTGATGATGATGGAGGAGTTATTGGATACTCCTCTTGGGTTTGTGTTTGGTTCGTTTTTATCCCGTTATGTGGCACACTTCTTTCGCCGGAGAGTCCCGCACGTACACCATCACCGAAACATGACCAGCCCGGACCGATGTTAGTGCGAATGGACACCCACCGTACGAACGAGCAATGGAATGAGCGCCGTAGAGCAAAGCTTCTCCATGAATGTAAGGACCGTGAAATGGACGGTGCGGGTAATAAGATGTCGATTGCAATAGGTCAGCAGCGGCATCATGTGCAAAGCTTTTTCCATGTCAAGGTATGCGTGACAGTCGTAAATACGATTCAGTTAATCTTTACTTGCGTCACAGCTGTACGAATATTTGAAGAATTTATGCGAAATCAATGGCTCGCCGGGTGAGCTATTGTGGCAACTCTGATCAATTTTTAATTTTATACAATTTGTGCTCTTACTTTGTCGTTCGTTTTGCAGAGAGTTGTACTTGCAAAATTGTTTTCATACCATGTGCTGCTTCATGCAAGTAAACTTTTCTTCGCATTCATTAATTTTCCATCATTGCCATCATCTACCGGTATTCCGGCTGTCAGACGGAAATCAAACGGAACTCAAACCATCCGGCACTAAAGACCACCGCTGAAACACACACACACACGCACGCAGACGGACGTTTAAGGGAAGAAACCAAGCAATCCTTCACCTTCGATGTGCCGCAAACTGTAGCACAAACATCAAACAGCCTTGGAAGATAAGTGCAGTTTACGGCAAAAATTAGCGGACTCCATGAAGCGAAGGATATTTTTTGTTGTGCCCAAACATTAGCCCACTCAATTCTCCTCACTGTTGCAAGGACTTCATGGTATCTGAATCCCACGTTTGCGCCGCCAAAAAAAAAAAAACACCGTATAGTAGTCCAACTCGTGTGTGGTGGATATTTCGCTTAATTTTATGTATTACGGTTGGGAGCGATGAAAATTTCAAGAGCTCCCAAAACGATTGCCAAGGTCGCACACCGCCCGTCCAACACTGGTTTTGCAAACGCAAAAAAATAAGCCCCAAAACTCAAACCACAAATTATTAGCTTCCATTTTTTGTTCATCCTTATCATTGCGAAATAAAAATCGTAACGGAAAGGACAAAAAACAACATTTTTAATATTTTGGGTAGCCTTCCATTCTGCATGCTGATACACCGGTGTACCTTTATGCAAATTCATCCCGCACAATGAACAGTTCCGAAATCAGAAATGATAACCACCTACACAAAAAAAAAGTGAATAGACAACAACGGTATACAAGCTTAGCCTTAACACGCTTGCAAACACTGCAGCACATTTCGACTCTTGATCATATCCATCCATCTATCGAAGAGCCTTGAGAACGTCCAGTTTTCTGAAGGAGGTGGCTGAACACAAAATGCAAATATGATAACGAAATATTTGATCGTTTGTTCACACCGAACTTGTTTCTCGGTGCACCGAAGGCTGCTATGTTGTTTAATCGTTTGAAAACTTTCCTACCGTTCTTCAGGCTGCTCTCGTGGTAATGTATAGAAGAAAAAAAAAGTTTCAACCGAGGCAAATAGTTGCCCTCTGAACGTGATTAGCGCAAGGCATAAAAAGACACCGGAACAATCCGCCTTTGTTTGCATACGGTACACAAGGACGAATCATTACCGAACGGCATGGCCAGTTCTCAATAACCTTTGGAGTCTGGTGATAACACAGTTCGACACCAAAACAGTAAAAATAATTATCGAAAACTTTGCAAAACTAGGGCAACGCCAAGTGTTCCCCTTACTGGGATGCCCGGTGCCAAACGGTCAGACTTGATTCATTCTGGTTCAATGACCGTGCGGTACTAATTAAAACCAACACAATCAGCTGGCACACAATTCGGCAGATTTACGCAACACTATTATCAAGTTACACTCACAAAAATGCACATTACATCACGCTAGAATGAGTAGACAAAGAAGCTGGACGCTGTATCGTTATCTCTAGCTCCTATTGCTAAAAAAGCAGCGTATTGTATTGTGTTCCCGTTTTTTTTATAAATTTTATTAATCTAATTTGAGCAATGAATCAGTATTGCATCATTTTTTTAAAACGAAAATTGATATTGGTTTCCGAGCGCGTGGGATTTCTTGTTTCGTACTTACACGAGTTATTGATAAACGTAAATGAATATAAAAATAAACTTCCAGTTGAGAAGCACCATACACGCAGGTCATGCGAAACACTTGCAAATCATGGACAATAATCTAGCCGTTATATTTTATTCACATCATGCGGTGATACATCATCAAACGAGAAAGCTGTGTGAACCTAGAGCAATATCGTTGCCCCCTTTCGACTAGCCATAATTCTCAGCACTACACATAATGCAGTGCAACCAAGCAGTGATAACATGGCGATGCGAGCAATGATAAAAACCATATGCAGCTGATAATCCCGAAGGGCCACTATCGATTGGTGAGTCTGTTTTGGGCTTTCTGTCGTCAAGGCGGCTACAGTTCGGTTAGCAATTATTCATTCACTCAAACTCTTCGTATGGGTGGGTTTTAGTTTGGGGAATTGCCATAGGATGTAGGTAAAGGAAGTCCCTAAATATAACGTAACATTAGAACATCTTGTGAACCTTGCTGTCCCTGAGCTTTTACTATCCACGAAGATATATTGCCAGGTTTCATATATTGAAAGGAAATATTTTCTGTAACTGTTGCAGGTTTAACGGTAAGCGGTCCTAGCCCTCAGCTCGGTAAGAAAGGTGTTCAAGAAGCAATAAGAGGTGCTCACAAGATTGGCAGACGAATCAAATATATCCCGCAGCTAGTCAGAATGAGTAGATGGTTGTGGCGCTTGATAAACAGGTATTTTAAGAGAAAAAGTGTTTGGTTTTAGCTACCTTATCGTCCGGTTACAAGGCTGTGTCATACATCCATTCCGAGTGTATTCGGCCATGGTTATTTCGACCCACACTTTGTCAGTCACTTAGACACCTAACACTGTATTGTGTTTGCTTAGTTAGGGTGGACGATCGATCCTACAAAAGTGTGTTGTTACAGAAATTATTACATTAGACACATGTGAAGGTTGGTACACCGGGCTAGGCTATGGACAGCTTGGTTTAAAAAGAAACGACCAAATAAGGAAATAATCGTACCGGCATTGGTGATACAGTTGTGTTTTACGTACAACGGGAATGGCTAGTTGAGAATCATGTAGTGAATACCTTTTCATCCTCATCATCGTGGTCAGCCGTATTTTAGATAGCTTATTTCCAGAGATACGGAACAGTCTTAATCGTTTTCTGCATTGTTTTACAAAGTTTAACTGTCAATACCACGATTTCACGGGCTGGATTTAATTCATCACAATGGATCACAATGAAAAAGACATGATCTTCTCGACAAATCTCGGAATAAACTCATATAAAAATGCTTGAACAAACATGCAAAATCTTGAGCAACACAGCCGCTGTGGTAAACTGTTGAAAACTTCGTGTAAAATTGCACATTTTATGGTTGCTTCACAGAGGATGTGTTAAATATAGCGTAACGCTTGTGGTGCCACTTGTTGTCAACTGAACCCCGCTAGCGTAAAGTTTTGCGTGTGTACAACAACAAGTAAAATTTAAAAGCGTTACCAAGCAAGCAGGACTAATTTTTTGGCACGCCAATGGTATACATCTCCTCTCACCTAAACACGTCAGATCACATACTTCAGGTACATGAAGAATACACATATTGCCTGACAAAAATAGACAATGGAGGTTTTTTCATGAAGCATTTTCCCACAACTAGCTTTAATGCTCGAATGAAAGTACATGCCGTCCGGGTAAAGGATTAGTGAACATTTAATCATTCCAATCATGGTAGGATCTTATGCTAAATCCCATCCGGGGATATTCCTGTGTCAGTCCAGACAGACCAAGACTTAATGAAACCTTATTGTCTAAAGCAAGAAATAAACCAAATCGGAGTGAAATACAAATGTGTAATCTCATGTGGATAGTTATTAAGCAAGATATGTAAAAGAATCAAAAAATAATTGAACAGCCGAATAAAACCACCGATCAGTCTGTACTAGACTAATAATTAGATTGAGCCCCTGAAAACGCATAATTGACTACTTTCCATCATATCGCACGTATAATTGACTACAAAAATCAATTTTTGCATTTCGGACCATTGTATCATCGAGAGTTATCCTCAGACCCTTAATGGTAAGTTAATGAAAAAACAGCAGTATTATGCAGCTTTGATAACAATATCAGAAAAAGAAACTTAAAATATGTTGCACCATGAAAATTTCGACGTTTTCCAGCTTCATTTCTAACGTTCAAAGAGCATTCTCATTTGCACAATTTCCCAATTGGAAAGCTTTGTTGTACCCATTCTTTGTTTATTACGTTCAAAAACCTTCTACCTTCCCGTCTCATGTATGTCTAATGGGAATATATTAGAATTATTCCAGCACCATTCTTTACTGTGATCCAGCGCACGACTTATAGACGAACAGCGCAGATTTTACAATCGCACATCTTTAGAAAGAAAAAAACCTGTAACAGGGCGTATGTTCATACATGAGCTGCTCTCACGGACGGTACTGATGTGTTGGTTTGTTTGCATTGTTTATTGACGATAATCAATCCGATCGTCGCAGCGAGTACGATTTGACGGATAACACCGGAAGAGAATCTCTCAACCACCATCTCAATCTCAAGCCCCCACACAGACACGGTCCCAGAAACACAAACTGATATTACGTCCATTAACATTATAGATATGCTAATAGAAACTGTTGGCAAAGAGAATCATCTGTTTCATCTGCACAATACAGGAAGTTGATAAAAATATCACATTTTCTCATTTATTCACTTCGTGCACGAACAGAATCTATCATCGGGTAGGAATTAATCGATCGGAAGGGGAGCTTTTTACAGTGTTAGGTATAAACATAACTAGTGAACAGTTGTGCCCTTGTGCTCTTTGCAATACACTCCAAGGTAGAATTAAATGACAAGCACAGCAACAACAAAAAAGTTGCATATGCAAATGAAGCTGTGATCGTTTTCCACCATCAGGATTCAAACGGAATAAAGTTCAATGTCAACAAAACACAAAATGTTATATCACAGCTCTAGTTGGGTTTTGATAGCAGTGCGGTTAAACGGGCTAACACTCTTCTATTTGATGTGAGCCTATTTAACCATTCGTTACATTCCTGTTCGTTCGAAGGCAAGAGAGCGCTCATTACGAGAGGAACAAAAATAATTGTTGGCCATTGATATGGTGGAGCCAACGACCAGATTGCTGGATTCCTGGTCATCAACACTATCCTGCCTTTGACCCACGGCTTCGCTACACTTTCCAGATCCCCAGCCATTGATCATCATCGGTGCACATTCCACCTCATAAATAATGCATAGCTCTTCTTACACATTCTTCCTGGTGCCTGTCGAACCATTGCGCTCTACTGCGCTAGCACGACGGCTCCGATGTGCGTCACAACGCTCACAACCAGGCAGTATTCGCTCTGCCATCACCGGTTCTAGCTAGCACAAGTATATGGTGAAGCTTTTCAACAAATAACAGCCGCAGAGAAACTGGTCCATCCAGCTCCGAAGGAAACCCAACAACGGCTTCGATCCACCGGGCCCATCCATCCTACACTACTACCAAGTACGGAGGACTGGTTGGTTGCTCTTCCATTAGCGAAACGAGGATTATAAACACGTCTTGCACAAGGTACACGGATCAACCATCGTCCCCCCCTCCCCCCCGATCCAACATATCGGCACACAGTGCCGTTGAACGTCCCGTTTGTTGACGAATCCGCAGTAGGAGTAGCACCGTTCTGCTGCTGCTGCTGCTGCTGTTGCCGCCCGATGTTCGATGAGCACTGACCATCGAACAGTTCTTACTAGTCCTACAGAAACCAGTTTTCGGCTCGTGTCCTCAAGACATGGCAAACACTAATAGGTGGATACCCGAGAGCACGCTGGAACTGATGCTGTTTACGTATTAGTAAGCAATATACACAGCAGACACAGACAGCGGGAGCGAGTTGTATCATTTCGCCCGATCCATTATTACTACGTCAATCTGAAGCGATACCGCTACCGGCAGCTGTCAAGGACCTTCCATTCGGTTGATGCAAACGAACACACAAAAAAAAACAGGCTCCATTATGCGAAAGGTACAACACGCTAATAATGTGCGTTCGTTTTCAAGCTCCCATATGATTCACCTTGGCTGGAAGCATTTATTACTTTACATTAGGCGGCATGCAGAACTGTCCTAAACGAACAAAGCGAGGAACGAATGGGCACGTGCGTCAGTGATCTTCATTCTTCCAGTGATCAACACTGGGAACGGAGTGCTTTCGAGATTCTCGTGGACAATAAACATAAAGCAATGCACGTTGAAACATGCTTGGAAGTGGTTAATACTTCTATTAAACTTTACTGCTCTGAAATTTTCATTTTAACAATTCCGTTAAAATGCAACAAATTACCACTGTTGGTAAAGCGCTTGTACTTACCTTCAAACAATCGGTGGCCGTTCTACCTGTGCCGCACGCTGCTCAATCTCCAATTCCACGCAGCTGCCCTACCGGCCATATATCACTTCCTCTGCGCCTGGGACTCTGCACGAAACAACCAGATGAGTGCGCAACGCCAAACTGGAGCAATCGTTTTGGCAAATAAGACGGATAAAGCGGACAGCCACACGCTTGGCGAGATTCTTTTCAACTCGTGCACAACACAAGCTTGCCCGTTTGCGCTTTTTGCTCGTGTTTTGTTGGGTTTCGTTATTTTTTTCCAATCCTTTCCAGCCACAGGAATCGGTGTGGTTGTTGCACTCTCGCGCAGAAACAGACACAAAATAGAACAAAGACTCACGAACTCTGTACGACCGCTCGCTTGAAACTGTACGACTTGCTCAACGCAGCCGAGACCTGAGACAAATGGCACACAACAGCAGCACGGTTTACTTGGATGCCGAAATGGTAGCGTTAACCATTTTCACACCCAAAGTTTCTACACGCGACAATTGGCTGGCGTTTTTTTTCTCACCAGCTTTTCACGCACGCATCAAAACACTGCACGGATTATACTACTACTCTGCAAATGGAACATTTAGAAAATCACCAAAATATTAACGCTCACTTAAACACACCATTCATACAGACATTCGGTTAACCAGCGATGGAGGAATCATGTGCGATCTGGGTCCAAAGCGACCCAGGCTGAATGTGAACCTGATGCTCAAACCCCACTTATTTACGCATCTCGCACGTCAATACCACCATCCAGACATGGTAAACACACGGTAAGGAAGCTACAGTTTTTTTATTCACAATTCCACGATCATGATCCATCTTTGTGTGTGGGAGACGATATCAAAAGTTCGGCTGTATTTCTGCTACAACTTCCTAATTGATCAAGTATCACCTTTCACGTAACCGTACATGTGCATACAGAAGGCGATGTTGTTTCAGTGCCATTCGTTCCATCCATACACCATTCTCACACATACACTCCCATACACACAGAGGACCAGTCCAGAGACCAGACTGTTTAGAGCCAATTCTAATCGATTCACTGTCAAAAAGAGCCGTTCTTCATGCACAGATGATGTTGCAGCTGCTGCCAGCTACATCAAATCTATACCAAGACGTCCGGGCTTATAAACAAACTTAAATGAATCACTTGTGTTAGAAAGAAGAAGAAACGAATGATGAGGAAATTTTGGTACAGTCAGCTAGATGCCGCAAAACGCCGGTTTAATCGGAACAACACTAACTTTGCACTTTGTAGAAATTTTGTGAATTGATGTGAAGTTGTTCAGTGTAATTCCGACTCCTATCAGCAACTCCAAACCAATCGCACACTTCACACATGCACACCCTGTTAATATTTTACCATGCAGCAAGATTGCTGATGTTGCATTTGTTTTTGTTTTCCCTCTACTCGGTTGCACTTTTGCACTGGTTTGCAATTACATGACCACACACATACACTCGCACACAAGTTCATTCGAAGGAAGTTTCACGGTCAAGCTTTTATGCTTCAGTTAGCATAAAATGGCTCACGATCCATTGACCCAACACACCCCAACACCGGCCGTAGAGGGAGTTTCGTTTCGTATCTTGCCTACCAGTCTACCACTGCGAATCGATCACTACAAGCACTTTTCTCAGGCACAGCTATGGCACTCGAAAAGTGTCACCTCCAAGATCGGACCGTCTTCGCTGTTGGCTTCGATGGCTGGAACCGCACTGAAATCAAAGGATCGTCACATACAAGAGTACAAGAATTAATAGCACGAAAGGGAAGCGAAAAAAATATATAGCGTATTAATATAGACACGCGCGATCCGTCCACAAAGCCCACGATACGACAAAGAGGTAAGATAGTTGCAGTTATTAGCACGAGAGTGGAGCAGAAAAAATATGGTCTCACTCCCCTCTCCTCCCCCCTCCCACACGCACACACACACACAGCGTGTCTAAACAGTTGCTTATTGGTTGCATTAAAAATTCATATTAATTATCATGCTCGTCGGCAACGGATCGGGACCAATGTGGATGGACAAACGAACGCAAGACCCCAAAGACCCGGTGCGAGCCGCAAGTACACGCTGTCACCTCCGTTTTCAAGCTCACCGCTCAAGGAGCGTCACATTACAGCGCCATCGTTCTGATTAACTTTAACCCTCGCAGTCTCTCCAAGGAAATATGGTCACGGCTATTGAAACTGGACAAAACAGAAAAAAAGTGAGCAAACACCACAGTTGTGCCATTACGCACTATACCCTTACACCTTGTCTCAGAAAACATAGCGAGGCTACATTATATAGGTAGAACGAGAACACACGAGTTGGTCACACAGTGCGATTGCTGTAGAACCGGCTGGCAGGCAGGGGTGCCGAAGGATATTGACTAAGGTTGTTTGTACAATAAAATATACATTCACTCGGGGGCAGCAATCGATGACTTTATCATCCGGTCACCATCGGAAAGGATTCGGGTGTCGCGTACATTTGCCATACTTCCCTTAGGCAACACCTTCGGCAACAACCATGGGCGTGTGGCGAAATGGTGGACGGATTAAAAGTGAGTCAAGGTACTTCTGCCTAGTGATATGCAACTATCTTATCGTGCCCCTAATAGATCTTTGCTCTGGACACACTTGTGAGGTAGCAAAAAAAAATCCTTCAACTGCTATGAGCAACACTAACCTTAACCTTGCATTATTGGAACCGTCTCCAAAATCTACCCCCTTCCCTGACCACAGCTACCGTCCAGACCGATTTGTTCCGCCGGTAGATTAAATGGATGGGTTCCTCCCCGAATTGCCACAATCATTCGCAGACGCATTCGTTCAGAAACACCTTCCAAGGTAAGCCACCCTCGGAACGAGCAGACGGAACTCTACACAGAACGGTGTATAATTTTTATGATTTTTGTACGTTCTTCCGTCGCGCACTACAGCAACAGCAGCACACTGTTTCACTTCAGATCAAGTTTTTCGGGTCTATCGTAGCAGCAAAAAGAATGTTGTGCTATAAATTTGGACATTCTCACAAAGCAACAACACCTGCCTTCGATATGGCGAG
The DNA here is from genome assembly GCA_000349025.1 of Anopheles minimus. Taxonomy (NCBI): domain Eukaryota; kingdom Metazoa; phylum Arthropoda; class Insecta; order Diptera; family Culicidae; genus Anopheles; species Anopheles minimus. Next base: position 1,523,051 of record KB663722.1, on the reverse strand, counting down.
CTGGATTTACGCGAGCCCAACCATTAGGGTATGCGTGTAGTTATCAAGGGATCAGTTGATGTCCATGGTCAAGGATACTGGAACACCATTAGTTCTTATGTCACTACGAACAAACCATTTCCTCAAGGGCTGTGGGTTCCTTTAACGTTAGTACATTGGGCATCCAAATAACAAACAGAACCAATTTGCCTCAACGTCTCGCTTTCTGTAATAACTGCATCTCTTGTTACTAATCTTTGGCACATTAAGGGATCCTTTGGTTCAACGACTGCATGGTCTATGTACTCATTTCCACACAGCCATTGCGAATGTGTGCAATATGCTGAAACAAGTTTCTTTCGATGACCAGTCTAGGGCCGGATAGGTGGATCGCCGACTTGAAACAGGTTGCTGTTCTTACTGTTTTAGATACCTTATCATATACAGTCCGGATTTCCCAACAAGAAAACCAGCAAATGATAGCAACCGAGGTAAACACGCTGATGGCAAATTAATTAGCATTTGTCAACTCCAACCAAGCGGCGATGCTAGAGCCTCGACCGCAAATGTATAAAATTGCGCAAAAGAACAGCTCCGCATCGTTGTCACATTGGAGTAGGATTTCTGAGTAGCTGCAGAGTAGCCGAGTAGATACGCGACCCTACGTACGTGAGAGTGTTCGATGGGGAACGAAACATTAAATGGCGATCGGATTTGGTAAGCGGATTTTAGCCAATGCTGAGTAATTCCTTCACCTCGCCGCGTTTGATAGCTATCGAGCGATAGCGCACGATGATCGATCGGATCGATCCGGACCAGTATGCACCGCATACTAAATTACCCGTTGATCTTTCTGCGCGTTCTGCCACCCGTTTTATTGTCACCAGCGCAGATGGTCTAGAGAGCATCTCGCAGACTTGACCATCACAAAGGCTACGATTTCGGCACACCGCGTACGTGGTGTCCCAACACAAAGTCACAGTACAAACGATCGAGCGAATGTGGTCCGAGATTGTGTGTATACTTGTGTCCGCAACATTTATAGCTGTGTGACTACAAAAGTCTTACGGAATCTGCAATCCTTGACAAAACGGTTCGTAACCTTCAGAAATCCGTATTCTCACAAAAAAGCAGTTCGAACTTAATCGACACTGGCCCCGAATCTAGCAAACCAGTCGTGTCAGTTATGTTGTTTTTTTTTTTGTTTGTTTGGTTCGATTGCGAATCGAACCAGCTGGAACATGCAGACCACCACACACCACTATTCAATTCCCGTTCGATCGATCAGCACCAAGTTCGATACCACGAGCAGAACAACATTTCTTTATGCAAACCCTTTCAACGCTTCATCCAGAAACGCAACGGAAGATCTTGCCTCCCCAGCCTTAACCATACACTTCTTCACATTCACATGCTTCTATCAACTACCTACAGCAACACCGCCACTAGATAGCACGAGGAACGCAACACACCGAAGCAGCACTGGCACACGAAGAGTCAGGCCTTCTGCGTCTGCACTGAAAAGCTTGCAAAGCTGCGGAAGTTTTTTCAGCGAATAGCGATCATTACACTTCAAAATGGAAAACAAAACTGATCGTGCGGACGGGCTCGGTGCTCGGCCAGACAAACCTCCTACCACCCTATGATGCGCGCGAGCCAGACTCATACGATCTTGTGCAAACGATTTAGCAGCCGCCCGATCACCACTACAGATGCAGCATGTAGCTAGGCAGCGGAGCGACTGCAGAGCAGCTGAGCAGAGCAGAGCGCTAGCGTACGTTCTAGTGTTGTCTGTCCGTAGCACATACACGCAAGTTTACTCATTCTACTCGGTGCATCGAGTACGCAGCCGTTTAGGTGACACGATTATATGCGAACCCCCCACGAGAACAATTAGTGCCCCCCCCCCCCCCCCTCACTCTTCCACTTTCTAACATGGTCGCAAACATCCGCAAGCCGGATATTACCATTCCTCTAAATACTTCGGCGTACTGGTTCAAACTCCTAAGATGGCAAGCTAGGTTACTTTTTCCCTCCATCAGTTTGTTGTTTTTGCTACAGCGCGTAAGCTTTTACGGTTCTTTGCCAGCTTACCAGCCGGTACAAACACCGATTGCGAAGTCATTGGCCACACACACCTGATTGCGGGCATAGCCGGTGTTTGGTGGAAACCGGGAGACAGTGCTCAGCGACGAGAAGCGCGACCGAAACAAAGCAGAGGCGAAATCTTCGCTGTGCCTTTCTTATCACTAATGCACTAGATTTGGAGTGCAGTATGCAGGATGCATGGCAACTTATCAGCGCTTCTTGCTGTAGTCAGTCAGTCGCTCGGGCGATGTTATTCGTGCTCAAAAGTTGAATGAATTTCAATGACAGCCCTAGTACAAAGCGTTATGTTAAGCAAATATTTGCTCCACTAACGTCGGCACGGTGATTACAAACGTTGGGCGCTCGTTAAGGTAGCGTACACATTTCAATGGTTGAAATAATACTACACATTTTCATCTTCATCTACGCTGCAGGAAAATGAGAACTACTGCATATAAAAGGATCTTCTTTTCAGCAGCAAAAGAAAAGCATAAATAAACATGCCCGATTCCTTGCGGTATGGTGGATTATGTCACACGTCACACCCCATCCGCGCACGATGAATTCAACATTGTGGTAAATATGCGCACAATAACAAAAACTCATCTACACTGCTCATGCCGGTCCCTCGCCAACCCTGCTCCACCATACAATAGGGAGCCCCGTGAAGGGGCTCCAGGGCTAGGCCTTCTTGTCTGTTGCAGAAAGCAAAAGCGGAAGCAGGAAAATAGCACATAAGTTTTGTGTAATTTCAAGCCACGCTCCCGCTGCCAAAGAGGTAAACAGCTCTGTTTGCCACGAGTGAAGTGGAGGTTTTCGTGGTTATTACATTTCCACCGACACCTCTCCCAGGGACGGAGGGCGGTTGGCCAAACAATGCCATGGCATGTTGAGCTGATGCTGCCACCTGCCACCTGTCCGCCAACCGAAGGCTATGCAAATCAGCGGGAGCAACACTTGCTTTGCCCAATTGAAACATCTGGCTTCTTCCGCGTTGCAGTTGCACTTTGTGTTTAGTTACTTCATGGCCGGTGAGGGTGGTAAAGTAGGGGCATGGGAGGGTATTGTTGCACCGCCAAGGGTTTAATCGTTTCGTTCATTCGTTCGTTCATTTTCTTTCGCATACATTTCCCGTTATATCACCGTCCGAACGAACCAAGTCTTCTAATTTTAATCAACCAAACCAACACTCGGATACGCTAGTCAAATGCCGTTAGTTTTCAATTTCGATTCCACTGTACCGGCAAAAGATCGATCCGCACCTCTGCTAGAGTGTACTCGCCCCAACACAACTGTAGCTTGTTTGGGCGATTCAAACGGCCGACTAAGTGCAAACGGAAACATCGGGTATGCTGCATCACACTCCCCACAGTCGCAGTCGTTCTATTGGCTCAAATTGACAGAAGTAGGTCGAAACCGTCGCCTACCTTAAACATTCTCCGAAAGCTTACACAAATATAAACACAGCTCAAGATAATACTGTAACCCGGCGGGAAGGTTTTCCAAACACATGATGTCATCCTCCCCAAGCTTTGGATCTGCTGAGCACACACACACTCACGTTTGGCCACCTTGCAGGTTCTTTGTTGAGGAAAGAAATTGTATGTCTGTTCAAAACAAATTGATGCTAATTTGTGAAAAGGTCAGCTGCAACAGTACTTTGTCGGTTAAAAGCTGTCGTATTTACCTTTGAATTACGATCTAATTGTTTTACAAGTAACAACATTCAATGCTGCAAGGAGCAAAGCTTATTTCGATCTTACTAAAATCATGTAGAAAAGAATTTTGTATCGAAATCCCTGTATGGCGTTGCCGTAAGTTAATCCGCCCCTGAATCAAGTAAATCCATCTCCAAGACGTCTGGTTATGAATAATTTTGCTAAGAGTGAAATTGGATTTCTAGATTTAACCAAACAAGAGTATTATTAAATGCACATATTTCTGAAACAACTAATCTCAAAATATTACCTGGCACATTAAAACGATGTCAACAAGTTGTTTATCAATCAAACGTAGTTACAGATACACTGTACTGTACAGATTGACCATGCAGCATAATCCCGTATTCCTTAAATCCTTCTTGTAATCATAGCGATGAAATCGTACTGTAACTGCAACGTTTACAGGAAAAGGAAATAAGGCAAGTATATTACAACTCTTCATCATCCTTCTGGATAGCTAGCAACTGCATCCTTGTCATTTTCATCTGTGCTTAATCGCGCAATTAAAAGCTTTCACCGACTGGGCAATGGACGCTCGGCTTCTTCAGTGTCGACAGCTCCCGAGGCTGCCACAGAACGGATGTTACCACCAGAAGATTAAACCACGGTTAATGGTCAAATGATTCAACGAGCGGGTAGGGCAGCAAAAAGTCATGCACAACACTACGCAGTACCCACCTGGGACGTGATTCCGGGCCTATGATGCACCGTCACTGAGTAAGGCGGGCTCTGTACACCGTACACGGCACAGGAAGGTTAATTGTATACGGGCCCCCATCTGACTGCGTGCGTGTATGTGAGGAGGGCTTACCACGAGATGCTTTTCATTTGGCAGGCATTGAAAGAGGTAATGCTACTTTTTACAAACAACTAGATTGTGTTGAGAGGGACAACTACATTGCGCTGCGGAAGAGGTGGCGTGCGAAAATCGGAGGATGGCAGGAAACGTGACACTTTCAGCCGTGTTGGCTTGAAAAATGACAACCTAGCGCTTTGACACAAGGCCAGCAGTGTGCGCTGCTTGCTGAAGTGTTGTGACTATTATGTGTCCACAATACACTAGCCCTCCCCAACAGCTGCCCAGTCCGTACCTTCCCGCTTGACGGCAAAGCTCCTTAGACACGTACTTGGAAGCGTGGTGATGTTTGTGCACCCCGCTTGTCTGGCCCAACGGTTCATCCGTCCATCCGGCTCCGGTGGGATACGCAATATGTTTGCACTTGTCGAAACTAACCGCGATCACTGGCGTATCTTTCGTCCTACAGTGTGGTTTGCAATACTTAGTTGCTACTCAATCGGCAGACGATATCTTCATATCATCAAGCTTTCGAAAAACTGTTCACTGGCACACAATCACATCGACCAACGCGTTCATTCGCGTATGTCTAACGACTTTCGTGTCACCAACCAACGAGCAGAACGCATCCAAACGTACAGCGGAACGATTCTTTCCTACGCATCCAACGCATTCCCAGCGCGGTTACAAGCGAAGACACCTCCGTGGGGTGGTGGGTTTCCGTTGTCTACAATGGAACCGGTGAGTATATGTGTGTGTATGTGCTGACAACGGTGTAGTAAGCACGACTGTGTGCGTAAATACCGATTTATGACTGAACTTCAATCTCAAGGAAACCAACCCCAAAACGCAAGGCACAACGAGCAGCGATCGTTTGGATCGCGATCGTCTCCGTTGCTATTTGCGATCGCGTAAACGTGTTGACATTGACATCGCGGCATACTAATTTTTTATCCAACAGTAGCGCCGCTGTGACAGCAGCTGTAGTGTTCACATCTGATGAGTGAAGGCTGATTCGAGTGTCTAACGAGCAGTAGACACTTTTTCGGTCAATTTCGACCGATTTTGACCGTGTTAAGGCTTGGGATGACGGATTTCTTGCCGCTGCAGGGTGACGCAGATTCGAATTGGGAATAAAGCTAGTTGCTTTGCCACTTACAATAGCGAGAGAGTGCGAAAAAACAACAACATAAACCAATTACAAACTGTTTCGTGCGTTCATTGCTTAAATTTTTGCTTAAACTCAGCAAAAACAAATTAATCCTTAGCTGATGACCGAACGCACAGTACGAAGGAAGGTTCATTATTCCACGCGCTCTAGAGGAACTTGTGAAGATCATTACATTAGGGCTACATTAAACACGTTTCGTAACGATGGAAAAGAATGATTAATAGTTTCATTAGTGCGATACCACCTAAATGGATACACCAACATTGGCATTGATAATAACCCTCAAACACTTTACCTGCCGCAATTTATAATGGGATCATTGTGTATCACTATCCAGATGCAAGATATTCCTTCAACAACACCAACATAGTTTTGTTACACGTCACATGGACCTGCTAGCTTTCATAGTTAAGTTTGCTGATTATAATAAGTCTAACAAATCTTTTAAAGAACTAAATTATCAAGTAGATCTTCAAGATAAGAGGAAGAATAGCTGTTTGAAGATCTAGCCATAGTAATAAACAAATGCTTAAAATTGTAATAGGTAGATTAAAACACATTTTCATACTACACCTTTGACACGTTCCGAATAGCGAGCGTATCGTTAAACGCAATTGGCCAATGCAATCTCAATTTCTAATCAAACCGCTCTGATACACACACTACTACCACCGCTCCCCATCTCCATCGGTCTAAATCCTGCGTTGTGCCGATTGCTAAAGTGCTGGCCCAACACCGGCACCATCGTCCGGTACATCCCACCGCGTGCATATAATTCTAAACGAAGTCACCAAAGAGTGCGGCCATTGCGATTCGAACGCCACCGTGACCCACTTATTGAGCGTGTACCGCACTGCACCCGGCAATTGCCGCCGTGAGCTTGCAATGTCTGATACGTCTTTCTCCCTTTCAGTGTGCGCTTGCGATCGACCAGGGCACGACAGACGGGTTTGGCGCATGGATTGCAGTCGGGTCTCGAAAACTTGACTCTCCACACACCAAACCGAAGCCGCACACGACCGCGCTGGTTGAAGATCATGCACCGGAGAGGCAAGCTGACGTTGCGATTCGCAAAAGTTCCAAACACAACACCAACTAAAGTCTTTGCGTTGCGGCGATCACTACACTTTGTGATGAAATTCGTTTACGGGATTTGGTGTCAGGCCGTGTCGGAGCGTTTAGATCGGGGGCGCATTGCTCCTTGAGCGAGTTAAACTTAGAACCGGTGTGGTGGCCACATGGTAAACCCCAACTAAACCATCACGCATCTCACCCTGTGCGGTGTGCGCACATTTGCAAGCTTCTTTCGGAGTTCAGTGACGGAGGAAAGAGATTGGAAAACATTGCTATCGAAAACTTGTTCCGATCCTATGTCCATGCTGCTGTCTCCTATCGTCCTCTGCGCCCCTTGCTCCACCACTGTTGATATTCACCATCGGGGCGATCTAGTGTCGTGGTGAGATTCGAGAGGAAACTGATTGCCAATTTTAAAAGGCACAGTTTCGCTTTGGTAGTGATCTTGCACAAGCCCATTGGATCGCATTGGTGTGGCCGAGAATTTGTGTCACGTTCTACTAAGCGATCGATACTGGAAGCTTGTCCGTCCATGCATCTGCACATGCAAGATTATTGATGTTTATCGACCCGGCGGAGGACCTCTATCATAAAGCTTGTGTAAGGTTTGGTGGTGCGTTGCGTACATCAGCTTCTTGATCGATCTTTGAACGCAGCTAGAGGCTAGTTTTTTTTTTTTGCTTACTTGCTCAACACAACTGTAATATATCGATCGTAGTTAGCTCACACGAAAGCAAACGCACATCTCTAGTTGATCTCCATCCTCGATAGATGAATGTTTCTGAATAGCGCACTGATTGCGGGGAGAATTTTGGAGTTCAAATGAGAATGATATAGCCATCTCTGGAACTTCTGTAGTATAGAATAATATTTAGAGGGAGACTTGTTCAAATCGAAATATATGCTACTAACAGTTTTTCTTAACCAACACATTAGTTGTGTCGAAATGCTTTGCAGGTGTGTAAGTTGAGACAGCTTGTCATAGATTTTTTTTTCATTAAAACTCAGGAAATGTACAAAGATTCAATATCTACCGCTACAAATTACACTTGAAAAGGATACAAAAACTTTACCATTGATTGGTAGAACCCCTGTTAGACGTGATGAGAATTTGAAGATGACATCTACTTTTCGAACCCGACTTATTGACAACTCCCAGCAATTTCCTTGAGTTCGTCTTCCTCTTCACTTATTCCCTATCCCTTATTAGTATGTAAGATTAATTTTTAAGACGACATTTTTTTAAGCCTAAACAGCGGACATCATAATAATGAAATAACAAAATAACAAAATAAATATAAACTTCTCTGGCGCAACAATGAAGCAATCAAAATATCGTTCAAATTTCTAGAATTATTACAAATTACCAAGATACAGTTTTGGCTGCATTTTCTTCAGACATTCTACCCGTACCTATCCTTGCACTTCAGCGAATAAATTGGTCTGAGTTTCTGCTTTTTTGTCCATTATGCAATGATCCGTTCAATCGCTCATTGCATCGTAATTGGCAAAGACACAGCACGAGCTAATTAGTGCGAAATGGGTAGGATTGAATGTCTCACGAGCACCAGGGTGTGGTAGAATGGTGCGGAATTTGTATTTAAATCAATTCAGCTTCCTATAATCGAACGTATCGTATGCCTGACGTCCTAGGGGTAGAGGCATTCCAAGTTTGACACGTGATTCCGGATTGAAACCGGAAAACCCGCACAATAATACTGATACCTCATAATGGCTCGTTGCAATATTCATTCTTCTCCAATCAGATTATCGAACAGCGATGGATGAAAACTTTGGCATCATTAGTTCAACTGTCAAAGCACAAATCCGGATCTGACAAGACCAAAGATTAAATTTATTATTTATCACGTGACTGCTTCTTATAACATTCAAAACTTATCTTAAATGTTCGTCCGCTTAATTCGTGCGCTTAAATCCATCTTAAATGCACGTCCGCTTTTTATACGCAAAGCACCACACCATTATCTGTGACCTCATTTGAATAGCTGACGACTTCCTGGTTCCATCTTGCAAATTCTTTTCCAATTTTAACACTGTACCGCTTCTTTATAACATGCTAGGTGGTGCATAATAATGGTAATGCAAATTTCAATGCCAAGGATCGTTTGTTGCAAAGGACAAAAACTGGGAATAGTCTAAGCATATCCATACCAATGACAGGGTAGCATTGAACTATCTTCTTCAATAACCTTCCCGCATGGTGACATCCATGAGGTCAGCAATGGCAATGGCAAATGGTCAGCTTCTTCATTGGCCTTGGTAGCTGACACCCGTAATAATCCGGGCAAGGCCCGTGCTTCTAGCATGCAATTGATATGCATCTTCACTTGCTTAATCATCCCATTTTGAGTGCGGGGAATTCATTAACCTGCAGGTTATCTGGTCGAGTGCACTATGATGCAAACTGAGTGTGATAGCACAACGAGCCCAACGAGTTGCACTTACAAGTGCAATGAAGGATCTTTGGCGAGGGAATTTACAACCGCATATGTATGTATAACATGCAAGGAACTTGAGCGTTTGAACAAATTCTTCAGTTCCGTTCATAAAAGATTCTTGCGTCAGAGAAAATTGATAGGATGCACTGAAAATAAATACGCTACCGCAACGAGAGACAAAGTAAAGCTCACTAATGCCTTATCAGTGCAGTTTCTCTGATAGAAATTCTTTTTTCCCTTTTCTTGCATTGTTTGAATGTGTGTTCACAGTCTTTACAAGGGCTGCATATAGTATGCTGTACTTTAAAGTAAGGTACTTCATGTATTACGTTATTATTGTTCAAATTGAACTCTTGGGAAGGCAAAGCAGCTAAATTACACTACAGCACGTTCGTATTGTTCTGTGTAAGATGTAAAACGCAGATTTCAAAAAAAAATTGTTACTACTCATTCATGTTTTCTATTGTTGCCAAAACATTACTACCATGCCTGTCACATGCATTTGAATGGCCCAGAGAAAGATTTTACGCGTTGGGTGGTTTGATGCCTATGACCAATAGATCCTTATTTAACATTGAAGAAAGTTGATATCACAGAGTTGTACTACCCTTTATATAATCTAAACTTCGATCGGAGCTACATGAGGACAAGTTGTCTCATCCTGCTTTATTCCCGATTGACCACCGACACCATGGCCCATGGTCATGTGCGGTCAACGATTCAGGGAGCAGTTCAGTGTGTCTCTACCACTGCAACCTTTGGTAGCTGATGGTTCCAAAACTGATCGACCCACAGGCTTAGGCTTTCCTCAATTTTGACATAAATTGGTAAAGTTTTTTGGACGACTAACAATAAATACATAACCCAGTGCAAATGAGTATTCATGGCCATTGGTTTTGGCTCTCTCCAGAATGGTAGTGTTCCATAATCTCCTCGATCCTCCTGGTAAGCATAAGGAAAATAGGTAAAGACGGCCACATTAAGACTAATAAGAGAAATCTCTGGATATAAAACGACCAGTAACCATGAATGGTGTGGACGACATATTTTACATCTTTAATTTATCAAATTAAACATTAATATAATGAAGTTTACATCAAATATGCTGTTTTTATCATGATTGGAAAACATGCTCCATTTCCTGCAGTTTTGATTTGTTCGGAAAAGACGGACATTTGATATGGATAAGATGGAAAATTTACTGTACGACGTTGCGTTGTACATATATGAAAGGCTTTATTTGCTCAGATATATTAGAAATAAGCTGAAGATGTTGTCAGGCTGGCTTGCTATGAATGAACGATACGGATGGGATTTTTTTGCCGTTTCTATCATGTGAAAGACCGGTGCCGTGGTCACTATCCCAACAAGTCATTCCGATTTGTTCACACCTGTTATAGCAAATATAACAGCTAAATAACATAGGATAATATCAGCTAACTGAATCAAACACGTGTCTCTTCCACTTTGCCGTCTGTTGTTCAAATGGCCTGATTACAAAATATTCTACTGATATCATTACCGATTTTTCAACAGTTTTATGCTTGGTATGTCATTTTCATCTAAGTTCATAAATTTTGTTTTACACGTTCAGATATACTGCATTGCATTAAAATATTTCAAAATAACGTATATCCATTAATTATAAGACGTATCCTTCTTTCCCCTACATACATAGCAACGGATATATTCGACAAAGAGAGCCGTAAAACTATTACGTGTCATTTGCTTATACCATGATTTAATAATAAGAGACAGTTACAAAATTTTCCAGTCAATGTTTCGGTCGATCCTCAGACGCGAGCTTGCAGACGAAAGCGAAAAGAGCATAAGTCAGCCTATAGTTACAACCTGGCTATGCTATCGCACGGTGTCCTTTGATTCAAATCTTGTTGTGCCATGATCTCCAGACTATGCCGTGATCGATTTTCTGTCATTTTTATGCTCTCTGTATGAAAATTGAAAGAAGGTTTATTAACGTCCTGTTTGGGTGTGTAAAAGTAATAATTTCCGAATTACAAAACATTCCATCCCAGTTGCTACTCACGCAAACACGATCACTACGTATGGTGACAGGCGGCAGACGATGTCAACAATACTTTGCGCAAATTTTACTTAGCAAACTGAGCCAATGTGTGCTGCTGTAAGGCAATTTGACTAAAGTGGCGGAACTAGTTCCTGGCACAAATGTGTGGTTCCACCATTAGCAAATTCTAGCCGTATCGCTCACATAAGCCACCCATCTAAAGTATTTGTAACTGTGACGCAATATAGAAGGCTATTACTTGATCTCAGATAAGCATATAGAAAGCATAACAAAACAAGTAAAACCTAATAAATTCTGCTCGATTTTAAACATGTTACGCCTCTCAACAGCTATCAAAAATTATCTCTATAACTGTGTCCTTCCGTGGCATAACTTTCCGATAAAGCAGATCTCATAGTGAATAATACACGTTCCACCGATGATGCAATCAACATCCGAGAGCATATTTAGGTGAAGCATAAACATAAATGAAAGCGAACATTGGGTGCAGACCTGTGGGTCGATCAGTTTGGAACCATCAGCTACCAAAGGCTGCAGTGGTAGTGACACACTGAACTGCTCCCTGAATCGTCGACCGCACATGACCGCCAACTGTAGACGTCGTCGGTGACAGTACATCGCAATTGCACCAATACTCGGCAGGGTCGCAAAAGTGAAAGGTAGTAAAAGACACATCCTCTACTCAGCACGGTACGGGAGATGGACGGATGGAAAGGACGGTGTGAGCGGTAATTTGGGTCGCTACGGTCACTTATGGCCAGCAGGGCAAACAAACACATACGCACCGTACACGCGTTAAACGTGCAAAATGCCCGCTAAGTTTGCAAAGGACGCACGTTGGAGAATAAACACCGGTAGGTCAGCGGTAATATGGATCCCTGTAGGGACCAATTTGCTAACGCCAGTGCAGCAGTGACAACTGGCGATATCTTTCATAGGTTTACATATTCACAATGTCAACCGAGTACACCCGGGATAAGGTGCCCTTTCACGGTTCGGAGAAGTAAATGTCTCCCAACCAATGTGAATTGCATATTACATTAAGTTTAGATTTAAGATAATAGTTATAAGCAATACGGCCTAGCCGTAACTGATGAATAAAAAAAATGTTCACAATGAAGCGATAGCGTCATAGATGTCGGATATATCCCTATCAACCCTATCGGCTCGTTAGAATATAAGGTAGTACATTGAAAGCAAATTGATCACCGAATAGTTTTTTAAATATAAAATAGTAATGAGAAAATAAAAAAGAATTCCTGTCTAATCATAATCATACATCATTTTAATTAATCTAGATGGTGAATAAAATATTGTTCAAACATTCATAGTCGTATGTGAAGAAATGTAAATGATCCTCTCACTTGATCACATCTATTACAAGTTTAAGAAACTGTTACACAGTACATTCATACATGTACTGTGACTTTTGTGATTTTTGCTGACAAATTCTGTTTTTACTGGTGTTACATTCTTAATAATACAGTTCGCTGTTTTAAAGATTCGTTTTGGCTGAAAAACTGTAAATTATAATAGGCTCGATTCAGGCACTGCACAAATTAATGGATTTCCTTTCACTTCGTGCTGGTGCTTAGCTTCACGATGAACGACGGGTTTGTTTTCTACCTCGTTTTTTTTTTTCATTCGCTCTCGTAATGTCAAGGTTTTGCTGGCTATTGTCTAAATCTACACTAACGCATCCCAAAGTTTTCGAATGTCTATAGCTGCAACTGATACCGATTTTCTACCGGATGATGATCAATAGCACGGTTTTAAAATTCAAAACTGGATCGCAAGAAAAATTGTATCATTCTTTCAAAATTGTTTTATTAATTAACACTAGGATTACGGACGATTCTGATACACTTTTTTCGGTGCACCAGTCAAATTGGCGGGTGGATGAACATACGAATTTATTTAAAGAAAACTATACTTATTCATTAATTTTAAATTTACAATAAAAAAAGACATTTTTCCTGTGATTATTTCAAAACTACAAAACCCGTCCAAATTACCGTACCGGGTTCCGTAAACCTAATGTTAATATAGTATTATGATGAAATTTAATGCACAACATCTAACAACGAGAAGCTGATTACAACATCCTAGGGATCACATGTAAATTGGTGAACTGCGACTGTAAATATTGTAACATTTATTCAAACCCTTCTATTCTATATAAGTTAAATGCACATAATCACTAATACGGCATGAGCGTCCATATAACAGCAAAACAAAATGCAAATCATCATGATATTTTGTGGTGCTACGTATTTTTAAATTTTGTACTTAATAAAAAAGCTGTTTGAACAATTGTGTTATGCCCCGCATTTTATGTAAAACAATTTGTAAACAAGTACAACCTGAAGACGTATTCCAACATGTGACTAACAAAATGTCGTAAGCAAATAAAAAAAAAACACCAAACGATGATAAACGACAGGACGTACAAATAAACGGATGACGGAGCTGTGTGGAATGTTTCATTACACCGAATTTACGCATTCTCCAAATTTTTCGCTTACATCTTTTGCAAGCGTTCGGAAGAGCGAATAGAAAAATTAATTTTACGTAAAACACCGTTTCATGAGTGTTTTTTTTTTCAAACACTGTAAGAACATCATAATCAATAAAACCACAAAAAGAATTGCTCACTATTCAAGTGATAACTTATCTCAGCTGAATGTGACATAATCAGAGGCATATGCGAGTAAGCCAATGACTGACATTACTGGCATCACTAACACTTGAACTAATCACCAAAACCTAATGCAATCCTGAACGTTCCAGTAAAATCGAGATTGCTAGAACTCGCAAAGGTCAAAACGAATGTAACATTATCTGTGAAATAAAATAACACGAACAGTTCTCTAGTTTCTTACACGATCTTCGCCAAATTCTTCCCAGCCTTATCTGTTTCCTATTTGTCCGTTCATCTTATAGTATCGGCTGAGTCATTCACTTCATAACATTCATCAATATTAATCTTTTTTTGTTAGTGACAGTCTTTCACTCTTGTTGGCACCCAAAACAAGTTGTCTTCTCCTTAACCTTAGCGAGAGTTTATAGAAAGTGGGTGGATTTTATTAAACCATTTTTTCTTCCTACACTTCAAGGGAGTGCCTGAAGAGAGCCGGCACCGTTCTGGGTACCCACCCAATATCCAATATCTTTGCGCCCTTTGCAGTCGTACGGAAGAAATCCATGAAAGAAAGCCACTATTCGCGCAGTGGATCACTTTCACTTCACGAACGTGACATTTTGGGGTTAGATTATTAGCTAAATGTACTGCGTTTTTTTAGGTTTGTATGAGAGCTTGCAACACAACCAACTCATAAAAAAAGAAACAAAACAGTGAACCGCCATGATTTACATCGACAGTGGCTTCGAGATGCTTTCTACTTGACCGTTGCATTAGCACGTTTATGCTGGATTGCTTTTTGCTTCCTCCGATGCGTTCAACACTGCCGGAACTAAGTTTTGCGCTAATTTACAAGCTGGCTCGAACAGGCTTTCCAAGTGATAGTGAGCTTTTTTACATCTTTCACACTAAGGGAAATCCAATTGTGTTGAACTGAGCTGAGCTTTCATCTCAGACCTTCGGTGTGGGAGAGTGAACTAACATTTGATTTACGTTCACAAAATAAAATGGCTTCTTCAAACGAATTGATAAACAATATTTTACGTAATGAAACACCGAAAAAGAACTAGATAACAATGATTTGCCTGGTGTGAAACTTTTTTTTCACACAACCACACAACAACTTCTCCACGTAGCATGTAAACATCCAGAGCACTATAAAACCAAGAATGGGGCCACTAGTTCAAGTGCATTACTGGAAGCTCAGTCGATTGGTACGGAAGGAACAAGCATTTGAAACGATCGCGATACGCTAGGTACGTGTGTGATGACGGAAGTACGTTGGTAAAGCAAAACATAAACTAACAAACTATCGATTTGTTTGCATAACAAAAGTTTCACCCTGCGAGACAGGGTTTTAGTACGCGCGCGGAGAAGAGTTTGTCGTGGTTGTTATGCGTTTGCCTGGCCGATCCCGAAAACAGTACAACCGAAAACAGTACTTGATTGTGGCTTCATGATTCACGTTGAAGCCGCTTTTTAAACAGCTAAGTGTTGGCCACGTGGAAGAGAAGCCCCAAATTTGTACGAATATGAAGCGAAATGAAACTGCGAGGTACAGACGGGTAAGATAGGGTTCAATTTTAAACACCTTTGAACGTCGGGAATGAGTGAATTAGTACCAATCTAACACACACAGCAATGATCACCCGTGAGCCTTGACCTTCCTGACCATTGAAAGACATTATTCCAATAGGACGACGCGTATTTGCATACGCGACGGTGATTGCCCTTGGACGGTTGCAGGCCAGCCTTCTGTCATACGAGTTGCCACACTTGGCCTCGCGGTGTACGAGGCAGTGCAGTTTTGTGATCGTGTTTGGAAAAAAGCGCATCTACTATCATTAACATAGTTTTTTATTCAAACTAACCTGACTAATATAACATACGCTTTTTTTAGTAGTATCAGTAGTACCGGAATACTGCACGCAAAACAGTGGAGCATAAAATCATCGCTGCCCTATACAGCACCGTACACAAAAGAGTGGAGCAAAATAAAGAAACAAACCTCCCTGCCCATTGCGGGAGAGATAGAGAGAAAGAAAGTGGGACAAACTTCTCCAATCTCCGGCTTCCTCAGCCGCGAACTGTCTGGCCGGGGTATGAATTTTGCAGCCGGAGCAAAAACGCAAAAGCAGGCCACCCGTCATCATCATCAACATCATCATCATCACGGTTCGTACGTACGGCTGCATGCGCGAAATGAAAGTGTACTTTCAGGACTCCCGCGCGTGGGGGCTTGTACCAATTCGTAGTGGGTGCCTTGGTAGCCTCCGCTGGCTGACAGCCTCTCTGTCTACCCACCCAATAATAATAATGCCGGTGTAATGCTCTTTTCCTTCGGGTATTTCTCCCTGGCGGCAGTTCGCTCGCTCACTCTCCCAATTTTGCTTCCCGTTTGATACATGTTGAGGGGATCGCAGCAAGCGGAGATGCTGTTATCATTAAATCTAACAAGCTTGTAAGGTCGAAACCGAGCGTGTCAATATGTGAACATTGTCCTTAGTTCTATATCGCTTACCTCTAGTCCGGCGACTCATAACATGCACATCCTTTAACTGGCTATTCCCCACCGCCATTCAGCCATTTCGGCAATCAAAATTATCCATCACACTATTCATACCATCCACTACTAACTGTGAAAAGCTCGTGCATTTTCCAAAAGTCAAATTCGCCTAGTTCCGGCTCGTTACCCGAACGATGTAATCGTAATGCTGCCAAGTACACCTGATATTAGAAATCCCCATACACTGGGAACATCCCTCTCACGCACGGTGTGATAATTTCCACACCAATTATCGTACGGTAAAACTTGACACCACCAACCAATCCCACAACACACCCGCTTCCGAGAGTTTTTCGCCTTCCGCACACGCAAACAACTAGCCCCCGGATGCTCGGACAGCCTTTTGCACAGCCACCACACAGTTTGCACTTTCCAGCACTCCAGTATATACCTGGTTTCTGCACATTCAAGCGCTCCCGATCACACACGATCCCAAACGCAACTCCACGGCCCCTCCGTATCTAAGGCAATCGGAAACAATATGCTCGAAACACCCTCGACGCTCACCAGGAACGGGACGGCCTCTTTGCTCGAACGAACTAAAAACGCCGGCGAACATCAGCATAGGCCAACTGAAAAAGCCACGAGCTGCACCGCGAACCTTCAGCTGGTTGTGCCGGAGAAGCTTATGCTCCAACAGTGTTCGCTGTCGGGAGACTGGAGGTACTATTGCTTGCTGATTGAAGAAAACTTTCGTGCGAGCAACCGAGACGAACGAGACAGGTGAAACGAACGAATACACCGCAATGAAAACAATTGAATGGTGTTGATCTAAGCATACGATCGTAACTGAAGATATTATACAATTGAGGCCAAATTTACCTGAAGTATTTTATAAAATTACTTTCTATACTTACGAGCTTTTAAGGTTTCTCGATTGAAAATCTGTCTCGAACAAGTTGGAATAGTTTTATTCCATTTACGCCCGGCGGTACTGAAAGAGAATAAGAGAGAAGGAGTGTGAGAATCACCAAATGCTCTCTTTACCAAACAGCTGGGAATCTGGTAGTTTGTACATGCATGTACGAGTGTGTGTACGCTTCATGCCTAAAATTGAATTCATGTTTTATATCCATCTCATTGCATCTCACGAGCTTTAAAGCTTCTCCATTAGCATCACCATGTGTTGCAAAGGCGTCAAACCCGTCTTGGCTTGGTTTTATTTATCCGAATCTGTAAGGATTTTTTGATATTTTTCTAGCGATGCTATTAATAATCTTTATGATTTTACAAATTGAATAAACATGGATCGAATTGAAGCCTGTGAAATATTACAAAAAAAGGTTTCAAATAACGTTTACAATGATTCGTGCCCACAGGTTTAAATTATACATCCTGTCAAGGAAACCCAGTCCTCAGATGAGGTAATATTTATATACTAATTATTTCAACAGAAGGGAAGTCACATAAAAGAAAACAAATATTTATATCCTAATTATTTTGTGTTTAATGTGTGATTTAGGTGACGATGTGGTTTGAATGAACTTTCCCAATTTTTTCGCACTTACCTGAATCATTTTTGCATTTCAATCGAACGTTGCTGGATGCATTCGCTGCCTTTAACACAGAAATCCTAAAAGTACACATAAAAGAATATTAAATATTGTTAGCCACATGTTGTGCCTTTTTATGTAAACTATTCTTTTTACGTCAATAAGAACAACTTTTCTGCTCATCGAATTCTTTCGTAAAAATGACTGAAATTGAACAAACAAAAACTGAGCCAAAGGCTTTACTCTGAGTGTCAGCCGAACAACGTCATTCGTTCAAAGAAACTCGATCGTTGAAGGAGTGTTCTGCCGAAATAGATATGCAATCGATCAATGTTTTATTCAAAACCTCTCTATATAATGCTTTATTATCTAAACATATTGTGAAAATGTAAAATGACGTGTAAATGACAGAAAATATTGTTACGACCGTTCTACGATCCGCACATCATGCAGTCATCTTTGTTTTCCAGCGAGCAAACCATTTCCGCCATTCGACGATTTCTTTTTGCAAACGACCCGTTCATCTGTGGTTGCTGCTCCTGTTGCTGCTGGTCCGTCAAACCATTAGACTCGTGGTGTTCGTTGCGTGTAGGAGTACTGGTACTTCCGTTCAACATTGAATGACGCATCTGCCCATTCCGCGGAGGTGTACCTCCAACCCCGTTGGAAATGCGACTGACATTTGTTTCGTTGGCATTTTGCAGCTTCGATTTGTCTACCGTGAACTGGATTGCATTAACGGCCGGCTTGGTGCGCAAATAGTACATGCCCGTCTTCAGTCCCATCTTCCAGCCGTAGAAATGGATCGACGTCAGCTTGCCATAGTTCGGCTCGGCCACGTGTATGTTGAACGATTGTGACTGATCGATAAATGCCCCGCGATCGGCAGCCATTTTAATGCACGTTTTTACCGAAATCTCCCACACCGTTTTGTAGAGGTCGCGGATCTCCTGCGGAATCGATTCAATGTTCTGAATGGAACCATTATTAGACAAAATGTTGTTCTTCATATCGAGATCCCATAGGCCCATCGCAGTCAGATCTTGCAGTAGATGATGGTTCACCACCTGGAACTCGCCCGATAGCACACGTCGATTGTAAACGTTCGACGTGTACGGCTCGAAAGACTCATTGTTGCCCAAAATTTGCGCCGTCGAAGCGGTCGGCATCGGGGCCAACAGTAGCGAATTACGAATGCCGTGCTTTGCGATCTTCTCTTTCAGCTCAGCCCAGTTCCAAAGATCCGTCGGTTCCTTCTTCCACATCTCGTATTGCAAAATGCCTTTGCTCACCGGACTTCCTGCATATGTCTCGTACGGACCTTCCCGTGCTGCCAACTCGCAGCTAGCTTCCAGCGCCCCATAGTAAATGGATTCAAATATTTGTTGATTCAGCTTTTGTGCCTCTTCGCTTTCGTATGGATAGCGCATCAAAATGAATGCATCGGCCATGCCCTGCACACCGATACCGATGGGCCTATGGCGCATATTGGAGCGCTTTGCTTCCGGTACCGGATAGTAGTTGATGTCGATGATTTTGTTCAGATTGCGCGTAACGATCTTGGCGACATCCTTCAGCTTCGCAAAGTCGTATGTCCTGTCAGCCTTTACGAACATGTTCAGTGCAATCGAGGCCAGATTGCAAACCGCAATCTCATCTTTCGACGAATACTCCACAATTTCGGTGCACAAGTTGGAGCACTTAATGGTTCCAACGTTCTGTTGGTTGCTTTTACGATTGCATGCATCCTTGTACAGCATATACGGTACGCCCGTTTCCACCTGCGATTCAATGATCGCGAACCACAAATCTTGCGCCTTCACCTGTCGAATAAAGCGTCCCTCTTTTTCGTAACCGGTGTACAGCGTCTCGAACTCTTCGCCCCAAGTTTCTGCCAATCCGGGACAATCGTGAGGACACATCAGGCTCCACATTTCGTTCGCCTCTACCCGCTTCATGAACAGGTCCGGTATCCACAGTGCGTAGAACATGTCGCGTGCACGCACCTCCTCCTTGCCGGTGTTCTTCTTTAGATCCAGAAACTCGAATACATCGCCGTGCCATGGTTCGAGGTATATGGCAAAAGCTCCCGGCCGTTTGTTGCCACCCTGGTCCACATACCGAGCCGTATTGTTGTACACGCGCAGCATTGGTACCAATCCGTTCGAAATCCCGTTCGTACCGGAGATGTACGTTCCCTTCGCACGAATACAGTGCACGTTCAGCCCAATTCCGCCAGCAGATTTTGAAATCAGCGCGCACTGCTTCAGCGTGTCGTAGATACCTTCAATACTGTCGTCAGACATGGTTAGCAGAAAACAGGATGACAACTGCGGGCGCTGCGTTGCCGCTGCGAACATGGTAGGTGAGGCATGGGTAAAGTAGCGCTCCGACAGCAAATTGTATGTCTCGATGGCTGCATCGATA
The DNA here is from genome assembly GCA_000349025.1 of Anopheles minimus. NCBI lineage: Eukaryota > Metazoa > Arthropoda > Insecta > Diptera > Culicidae > Anopheles > Anopheles minimus. The sequence continues at coordinate 1,502,589 of KB663722.1, read as the reverse complement.
TCTTCACCATGAATACCGATCGCAACGCGCATCAACATGTGCTGCGGTCGTTCAACGATCTTGCCCCGGATCTTCAACAGATAGGATCGTTCCAAAGTTTTGAAGCCGAAATAGTTGTATCCAAAATCACGATCGTAAATGATAGCCGAATTCAGGCGGTCCGCATTATCCATTATCACCTTGTAGTGGAAGTCCGAAATCATGGGAGATTTCGTTTTCAGGAATTCGTTCTCCATCATGAACAGATCGTGCATAACCTCTGCAAGGAAACAATAAAAAAAAGATTATTATCATGTTTCGGAAAAAAATGCTTTAAAGCAAGAAATCATAATATAATTAAAACAGTTGGGGAAAGACTTGCGTTTCACACACAGCAACATTTCTTTCATCCATAAACGGGTGTGTGCAACATGCCAATGAAACACGAGACCACCATTACGAATAACGGTCGAAACACTGTACAGGAATATTCCTGTATCGACTTGATTCGCCCGCATAAGTTCTTTGTGACGCAGCTGTCATCTACCGTCGAACATTCCACCGGAACCGCTATCTTACCAAACCATTTCTTTACTTACCAGAAAATTGCTTTTTTGTTTCTTTGTGCAGGTTAGAAACGGCTAGCCGTGCCGCCAGGATCGCGTAATCAGCATGATCCGTCGTCAAGGTAGCAGCCGTTTCAGCAGCCAGATTATCGAGCTCCTGCGTTGTTACACCTGAGTAGAGCCCGTTAATTACCTTCAGCGTTATAGCAACCTAGGCAGGAAATAAATGGAAATAGCGGAACCATTCAAGCAAAGCGTGGAACATTTATTATCTGCGAAATCGAACGAAAATGTACCGGCCGGTCCAGGGAAAGGCCCCACCAACCAACACATGGTACACGTGGTTGCGTACTTACCGGATCAACGAAATCCATGTTCAGTCCATAGCAGAGCTTCTGAATTCTCGAAGTAATTTTGTCCAGGTGTACTTCCTCCTTCCGGCCATCTTTATTGTGAAATAAAACAGCCGTTTAGCAATCCCACAAAGGGAGCATTTTGGCATTGTTGCCTCGTACGCTACTTACCTCGCTTGAAGACATACATCTTGTTCGGTTTCAGAACCATCTTGCAGGGAAGTCGATTGGGCACAACGTGGTAAAAGATAAATATCACAAAACAGTAAAACACTTGTAAAACAGCAGAAAAATAGCCTCTACTCAGCGACACACAAGAGAAAACAATGAGCGATGCGAATCTTTTGGCGCACTTTTCCACTGACACCTTCACCAAATCGCGCAAGCTGACTACAGGGAAAGGTGTTACAAAAACCCGTTTTTGACAGCTTGCGAAAGGAAGAATACCAAGGTATATTGCAAACACACCGAGCGCAATATCGCGAAAAGACCTTTTGGGAAATTGTGGAATAATAATGAAAAATAAAATGACAGTTCCAAGTCATTGCGTTGACGTAGCTTCAAAAATGCCTATGTTGGACAGTGTTTTTATTTGGAAAGGTGCCTGAGTCTTGCTGAATAGGGTACATGTAAGTAAAGGTTTGGATCGCGAGTATAATTAAGGACAACGACTAATCTAGGGTTTATCAGAAGGACATAACAGCCCATTCGCACTGTTTAGAAAGAAGATCCTGCGTACAAAATTATCGCCGAATGAGTAATACCCCGTTCAATTCTCTTGCAGTATCATAGCACATCGCTCTCCAAAGATGTCCAACAATCCCGATAATCAGTACTGGGCAAATCAGCCCCAGGATATGTACGAAGGATTTAACGATAAGTCACAGGTGCTTGACTTTCAAACATTCAACCCAAACGAATCGGTGTATTGGAATGATGGGTCGCAAACGGACCCTGGATATAATCAGGTACCCGAGGCGGTCTCCCGTGATCCGTACGGTATGATGCAGCAGCAGACGCACTATGGACCAGCGCCTTCAATATTTACGCCCAATTATGGTGATGATAATGGGATTGGGTCGAGCCCCGGTATGGGCATTGAGACGACTGAGTTCGATGAACCGCCACTGCTGGACGAACTAGAGATCTACCCTCGGCGTATTATGGAAAAAGCAATTGCTGTACTGAACCCCTTCCAGAATGCCAGTACGATGGTAGACACTCCGGACTATCTGTTTAAGGAAACGGATCTAGCCGGCCCGATCATATTCTGTCTTACGCTCGCCGCTTGCTTATCAATCTCGAACAGCAAGGCCCAGTTTGGTTACATTTACGGTTTATCGACAATATCCGTGCTGGCAATGTACTGTCTCATTTGGCTAATGTGCCACGCTGTCGAATGGCATGTGACTGTTTCCGGGGTGGCCAGCGTGCTCGGTTACAGCATGTTGCCGGTCGTGTTCCTGGCAGTGATTGGAATGTTTACCACGCTTAACAACTTGTACGGCATGATGTTGGCCGGTTCGTCCATCCTGTTAGCCACGGTGTACTCAAGCCGAATGTTTTGCCTCATGACCGGCGATCCCCACCAGAGATACTTGATTGCGTACCCGTCCTCCCTGCTGTTTACGATCTTTTCTATGCTGGTTTTATTTTAACGCCATTTCCATACTATTCTTTATGTATATTCCTTTCTTTATCATGCTTGCTAACATGAAATATTGATGTCCCTATGTTTATTGAACAATAAAACACTACTAAATTGATGAAACAGATTCACTATAAAGAAACTTCAAAGAAACGTTAAATAGAGCAACTGGATTTACCGGGGTCTTGCAAGGGCTCAAGTTAACATATAAAACGATAACAAATACTGGCAATCTGTACAAGAAATTAATTATCATAGCATTCAATTTGATTCGCTTCAATTAAATTGGTCTAAAGCCACTGCGGCCAATGTGATGTTGACGGTTGTTATTTATTACTTCATTAGGGGATAATTCATTTGGCTTGGTTTCTTTTCCGAGAAAAAGTTTCTTAGGACCAGCACCTGCCCGATGGCTATTATCAGGATAGCGGCCGTCTCCGTCAGCGACCACCACAACACACGTTCGTTCAAGTCTTCCGCACGCTTCCTACCTGCAAAAACCAAACGACAAAGTATAAGTACATACAATCAAACAATTCATTAAAAAATCGCAATTTACAGAACCTTGTGCTTCTCGGAGCCGGTGATGGGTCTGGTAGTCAAGGATGGCATTCAGCCCCTTATGGGTTTCCTGAGCCGACTTTTCCATCTGCGTTAGTACTGTCGCGTGCTCCTCGAGACCGGGTAGTGGCTGTTCCTCACCGACTTGGAAGTCCATGTACACAATTTTATGAGAAAACGTGGAGAACTCATTGCTGAAACATGCAACATAAACACCGGTGGCCTACCAAAAAAGGAAAAGCATAACGTGTGATTTTTTGTTCAGCTTGGATGCATGCATTTTGCAGAAACTTACCGCAGCGACAAATTGATACGAGTCAAATTGTGTCTTTATCTGGCGATAGACCACTTCCCCAGTAGGGCTTTCGAGAGTAACATCAACATCGTACCTTCCACCGCTGACAACCTGTGGCAAAATGAAGATATTTTAAGTATAAGAAGCGCTGCCGGCAATTTCGAAACGATAGGATATTCATCATGATTATTCATTAGAGCTAGCGCTCTCTATTATACTGAGAGCGCTTCTAACCGTGAGTCTAACGCGTAGGTTAACACCGCGTATGTTGTACCAAAGTTATAACACGTAATCAATACACAGCTAGCTTGCTTTACCTGGAACTCCAATGTTGCGGTTTGGTTCTTTAGTATCTCCTCGTGAAAGCATTCCCTTGCGTTGTCTGGTAACTCGAATGTTAGCTCAACGCTATTGACTACAGGAATTTTGTGACCAAGAGCTAGTAATACAATTACAGCCAAACATAGAATTGGATGCTGCTGCAGTCGAGATTTCCTATCGGTCATTTTCCACTTTGTTTATCTTGTCCGTTGCGGTATTATACGAATAAGTTCTGTACTTCCTGTACGTGGGAAGGTTGCCGGGCTTATCTTCTATTTGCTTATACACAGCAAATATATTTTTTCCTCTAAAACTTATAAAAAATATAGTTTTTCCACGTTATCGGTTCTGTTTGCTGTACCGAAAGATTCCAAGGACTGTTTGTACAAATGCCAACACTGTTGACGTATGACAGCTATCGCCAGCGATGACAACACCACAAAAAACCAAGATATCTACATTTTATGTTGATTTGTCAGTTGATTACGTACAGTGCGTCACGTTGTTTAATCTACATCTAAATTGTTTTTAGCGTTCAGCTACTTATATCTTTTATTCGGAAGTGGCTTTTACAATACTTTTGAATGTTGAAAACAAAAACCATAGTGACGGATTCTTGTGTGTAATAACAAAAGTAAACGGTGACCTTTTCATTGCTGAGTTCAAAGCAAGCAATATCCTTAGGAGTTCAGCTAACTGACTTATACGGCGCTATAATTGCTTCAGTCTACTGTAGAAGTGCTCCATACCGCTTACAGTTGAATGCCTGCCAATCCAATATCCTAGTCTTCAAAGAGGACACATCAACGCCATCGCTCCACCTCAGTTTGGGTCTACCAAGCCTCCTTTGTACATGTGATCAGGATAAAAAAAATGGACTGAGTCATGTGATGCCATGCGCATGGCATGACCATTCCACCGGAGCTTGGCGAGGATAATTCGTTACACATCAGTGAGATCATCGTTCTCATTACAGTATTGTTCCTCACAATACTGGCTCCTCTGATGTCCTTCCACACATACGGGGCCAAAAATCTTTTTGCGCATTTTCTCCTCGAACGCGTCTTCGAAGGGGTTTTGTCAGCTTTGCACGAAGTCTTTGGTTCTATATAATCCCTGTTTCGACGGTCACGCCTAGGCTTTAGAGTGCGGAAGTTATCTCCGATTGTAAAAAGACTGATTATCTGCACCTTAGTACGTATCTCGAGATCGATGTCGGTGATGACCTTCAACTACAGGTAGGTGAAGTTATGTACGACTCCAAAATTGGGTTTGGTCCTCTTCCTTTTGGGCGAGATAGCGTAACACTGCAAACATGTCTCATCCAAAGAAAATACTTGTTTATTAACAAACGAGACGCTTTGATGAAAAATCCTCTTGTCCAAGTGAAGCAACGAATCGCTATCCAGGATGATTGTTTGCATTCAAGTTTTTCTTCAATAAATTTCGAATAGTTTAGTCCGCAAGGCTCAGACTGAAATCTATTCAAGTTGTTAGACGATTTAATTCTCTTGCACAATGATAATCAAAATTTAAAATTTATCAAACAAATATACCAACAAAGCAACAAAAGCACATAATCGTGGAAGCCCATTTAAATAGAACTGGTTGCTCGCAACGACGAAGTTGGAATTAAAATGTTGAAATCCATTGATCTGTCTTGCCATTAGCGGTTAAGGATCCACCAAAGACTGTTCTGAACTGTCGCTATCCTGACACTCCATCATTGGAATCGGGACTGGGAATGGTTCCAATGGCAGGCGGGCGAAGTTGTACCGATCGATACCACTGGGTGTCCACACGTACTCATCGAACGAACCACATTTGATGATTCCACGTAGCAAGTATTTCGAAGCCACATTGAAGACACTTTCGTCCGCATCCGATAAGCTATTTCCATCCCAAATCCCGTGATAACGAATACTTCCGAACAGTATCTCCACCGGTCCAGCCAAGTGTCCTTCGTTCCAGGATCCTCGCATCCGAAGGCCATTTTGAGTAAATGAATACACTCCAATGCCATGTTTCTTATCCATGCACCAGTTCCCTTCGTAAACATCCTTGTTTGAGTATGAGTATACGCCATACCCGTGACGGACTCCTCTCAGCCAATCTCCATCGTATGTAGAACAGTCTGGATATGTTTGTGTGCCACGTCCCTCGCGAAGACCTTTACGAAATGCACCTCTATAGCGGTGTCCCGATCGTTGCCGCAAAAAGCCTTGCCCGTAAAATACACCTTTTTTGAACGATCCTTCATAATGGTCACCATTCGTGTATTTTGCTATTCCATTGCCAGATGGCTCGTTCTTACAATTCCTAGTACCTTCATAACGCTGAATAGAAGATAAGGTTTAATTTAAGGACCAATTGCATTTACAACACAACTCCTCTTAAGCACCTTAAATTTTACTTCGCACGCCACATCCCCATTTTCATTTTGTGAATTTTTATTTCCGTCGGTTGTATCTAACGACAACGGTTTCTCCAAAATGTCTCCAGGGCACGATAGAGTTTCATTTGGTCCTTCAAAACTACTACAATCCTGTTGCGAAGTACTCATTTTGCCGACTAACCTAGATAACCAAGACTAACCTAGACTAACATCAAGGATCACTAGATGAAATGTGATTTGGAATTATTTTTTTACAATAATGAAAGTATAACGATAAAAAAATCTGATTAAAAAAACAACAAAAAAACATCTACACAGTCATTTGCACATTAACCAGCTCGGAGTACTCCGTAAGTGACATCACATGAAGTTCAAGGAGTTCCTAATGAACAATAAAGCATTGTTGATACGAGTTCGAGCTTTTACGAGTTTTGAGTACTTCCCAATAGTATAGTTTTAAGGTTAAAATATCTTCATTTATTTTTATGTGTCATAGTGGCGGATCATGCTATGGGCTAACTGACGGCCACCAGGGGCTCCCCGTTCAAAGAGGCCGCAGTGGTCAGAAAAATGATCGGAAACATGTCTTCTTTTCATTTTTTCTTATGAGCCGAACACAGCCTTCCATGACCCACAGGTCGTTGCTTCTTGCTCTTCACTTAGGTTTCTGACCGTGTTAGATCAAGAATGTCTTCTTCCACATTCTTCTGGATTCCCATAACTTCTTGGAACTAAAATATGACAGTAGATGATATCATGCTACTGCCTGTAGTACCGTATCTGTGAGCGGAATGTGGGAATATGGAAAGTAGATAATAAAGAGAGAGCCAGTTGTGTTATGACCTCCGAGCGAAGCAGACGTGACTTTATTTAAAGCACTAAACCGCCCAGAATTGATGAAATCCGAAACGACATTCATCAGCTTAAGTATAAGGCACCAGGTACCGACGGAATAGTAGACGAATTAGCCATGCATGGAAATGCAGTAATGAATAGAACTTGAAAAATCATCAAATTATAACTTAGGTCTGGGATAGTGAATCGATTCCTTGTGATGGGAATTTTGACATTTTTCTGCTTCTATGCCCCTGCAACCTCGAGAGCTCTTCACCTGCCATTTCTGGCTTCCGTGACTTGAATTTACCCGCAACAGGATAGTCAGTCCTGCGTACCGGGGAACGGCCCAAATGGGATTCGATCCCCGATTCTGTCGTATGAGACCGGCGCCGCTATCTCTTCGGCCACCAAGCCGCTCCTATCTGGAAGAATCTTGACATTATCTATCCCATATACAAGTAGGGAAACAAACTAGAATGCAATAATCACAGTGGTGTAACGGTGTTGAACGCCACATACAAGATATGCTCCCTAATAGTTCAAGATCGACTTATACCACGATCGTTGGAATAAAGTTTGCAAAAATGAAAACAATCAGAGAGTATTCAGAAACGTAAAATCAACCACTGATCACATTTTCGCCATGCGGCAGAGCTTGGAGAAAATGGCGAAACAGTAGCTGCGCTCCTTTTATCTTTTCGTTGATTTCAATGCCGTATAGAACAGCAGAATTATAGCGAAACTTTACTAGGTAATAAGCTCCTTTGGGGTTTCAGAAGATGGGTTGACGATCACGAGAGAAGGAAAGAAGAGATCATTTACAGGGACGACGATGAATGAACTTGGCTGAACACCAACGGGTAAATGCGTCAAGGTAAGATTGGAGAGACATACAAACACAAAGAACAGATACCGGGAGCTGATGTAATAGATATGATTAATTTACGACTTTGCAACGTAGCACCTAATTGAAGACTAACGTGGCAAAACTAAGGTGATCGTGGCGCCTGCTAATAGGTACTCAGTTAAGCATGTGCAAGGTACGGGTACGTAGATCGCCCTTTTGTAATCGTACAAAACTTCACCTACCTATGAAGAACGGTTCGGATGGGGTTCGATTGCTGATCCTCCCGTTTGAAGACTGTCGCCGCTATCGCCTCGGCCACCGGATCGCCACGATATAAAGGCTACTAGACTTATTTTTATCATATAGTTGACTAGTCAATCCTAACTTCGGATGGAATTTGATTCACGATCCTCACGCGTGTGAAGACCGGTGCCGTTATTGAATTTGCCACCAGAATGCGCCTATATAGCTTGAAATATAAAGAACTTATATAGTTCAAGCACTAACATACGACTTTCAGATAATGGATCTTATGATTTAATTAAATTAGTAATAATAGTTTAACATTATGAGAATAATCTTTAAAACGTTGGCTAACATTACTCACCATACCTTCCTGCGAGATACGTCATTGGATTGGAGACTATTTTAAAAATATTTCTACGATATAAATTCCGCCAACCAACAATTATTTGATATTCACTATCACAAATTAGATTTTAGTTTATCATTGTCCATTTCAAGTGATTTTCAACACTATAGATTCCACAAAATTTTCCCCAAATCATTAGTGTTGTTTGACATGTTTATCCTCAATGGTTCACTTTATTCCGGTTTACGTACACACACTTACACACACACAGCGTACTCATCCAATGCTACCCCAAATGGAGAAGGATCAATTAAAATGGTACTATCCACAACCATGCTCCAGCGATGCCGACGTTCACTAGCTCTGATTGAAGAGGCTGAGTAGTGCTTGTTTTTCCTTTTCCTTCTTTCTTACCACATCGATGCTCCGATTTTTCCACGTGCTTTTGCGTAGTTTGATTGGCCGGCTTCCCACGTAGCGTCCTGTGGTGTATTTTGAAAGCGAGAGAAAAAAAGAGTGGGATAACAAATCTTTTCAGGCGATCGTCATGATGGATAGTAGCGTATTTTTTGTGGGTCTCAAACTTAAAAATATCAGCATTTCTAGCAGTGTGAGAAAATGAAACAAACATTCGAAGTGAAACACATAACTTCCTCTAGGATACTTTCAAAACCAGCCGAATGCGTAACCGTAAGAACCAACGAACGAACGTTCCTGGATAACTATGAAAAACTACGGCATTTAGACATGCAACAGCAGGAACAGCAACAAACGGCTTCGCACACAGTCGTATTTGGCCAGTGGCAAATAAAGATCCGACATTGTAGGTCAAGTGCAGCAACAGTTGTGGGTTCTCGAAGGCGGCATGCAATCAACCGCCATAAATGTCATTAAATGCACTCAGAACCAGCCCAGTAGCATAGACCGTGCACCACTAGACCGACAGATTGTACCGCAAAACTTCATCTAGTATTGCTCCAGTTGGAGTTGTTGTGCTGAAAATGTGCTTCAAAACAATTAGATAAGTTATTGTGCGAATGCAAACAACATAACAAAAATGTCGCTGCAATAAAGTGTTGCGTTTTTCCCAATACGACTACCTCTTCGTTATGGTGACATTTTCACACTTTGGATACGTTTCCCACGGCAAAAAAAGGGTTGGGCAGGGAAAGTAGGAAGGGAAATAGGTTAATACTGGCTTCAGCTTCAACGCATTATCCGAAAGAACCACGTTTTTTCTGTAACCTTTGGCGGTTATAGTGCAGCAAATTGTCCGAAATGAATGGTGAATGTCAGTGGGTAATTACATGTAACGCACCCAGTGTCATTTCATTTATCCTCTTCCAGGTGCCATCCAGTGAGCGCCTTCGACAAACCTTGAAGCTATTGATTTTCGCTTATTACAAACCGGACAATCGTAACGAGAATTAGGTTCTGTTGTCTAGCAAATCACCACATCACACAATCGATGCTTTGCAACGCTCCAAAAATCCCACCCACTTTCGGGTACCTTTTCAACTTTTAACCGTACGCTGTACGGTGCAAAAATCAACCTTCGAATGAATATGCACAGTCGACGAATGAAACCGGTAAGTCTGGCTCTCCGGAGAATTCAAACGGTTCGGATGGTTTGCAAGGATAGCCCACCATCGAAATCGTCCGCAACTGTTAGATGCCTATTTCTCATTTCCGAAGCTTTAAGCGAGCTGCCCAATTTTGCGATTTAGACCTCTTATGAACCGTTACGACGTTACGTCGTTTCCATGGGATCGCTTGAACGTCACATCGACCAGGTCACTCGTCGTACTGTGGCAAAGGATTTTTTCTTCCTCTCATAATAGCAATTATGAATCAGCAATTATGTGGCCACATGCTATGCTTCACAGGCCTAACGACCAGTTTGTGACAAACTGATACCGAGTACGCGCGTTCAACGCAATCATTCGGGCGTCGGTGCAATTGATGCAAAATATTCGACTTCTAGCAGGTAAACAAGGTCGTCCATACCGGTGACGCAGCCAGTATGTTATGTTGTTGCCTTTCCCATACCCAGTGAAGCAATAATCTGGAGCTAAACGTCTACTAACTATCGGTACACTGATGCGATCGTAGGAAAAGAAAACACAACGACATTGGTTGTAGGAATTCTAATATACCATTCCGTGCTATTTTGAATGCAGATCACTAGCTGACCTGATCCTCTATCTGCGACTCGTGTTTCGGTTTTGGCATGTTTTTCTCGCCCTTCCTACTGTCCAAACACATCACTTGTAATGAAAAATATACGTGCATTCATCCATCCACAATGATGGTCGATCGGGAACTGGAATTAATATTGCTTTAGACACCTACTCCGAATTGCACCACATAGGTTCTCACTCCTTTACATTGCTTGGAAATGGAAATCCTTTCCTCAAGGTTTTTTAGTTAGTCGCTCTAAAAGCGTATTTGCATACTTGCGGCGAACCGGATGGCAACACTATCGACAAATTATGCAGACCCAAAAATAATACACAAGATGAAAGGGCAGTGCAGGTGTGCAGGAATATTCATGGTGCATTTGTTACGCTTTGTTTTGTTGCATAGGTATTCCGTTACTTCATGTACATGGTACATTTGTAACGATACACGTTTATTTCTCTTTTGCTCACAGCTGAGTTATACCTAAATAAGGAAATTAGAAAACATTTATAACAGCTGACAAAACAGTTTCATAAGTTACGCAACACCTCACATAGCAAAAGAGAAGCTAATGAAAAACAAAATTCGTCTTTCGTACAGGACACACAAATTAATTTGCACTGATGGATTCGCTCTGAGAAAGTTCTCTTCTGTTCCATATAGGATCGCAAGAAGTGATTACGTAACACAATACGTATTATTTATCGTTTGTTAAAAATTAGAAGTAGCAGCATGGCCTGGCTGTCCTTTATGAATAAAAAAAAATTAGAGGTGGCGGGATCATTTGTGAAGAATTATCCCGTTGATAAAGATGGTAGCGGAACCAGTCTTAAATCATATCCGTATCGTTTCCTAGTACCGAAGACTGACTATCTTGTCGCGGGTGAATACAAAGACTCTAGAAAGTAGCCAGCAATGACAGTACAAGACGAATTGTCGAGATTGAGTAGTGAAGGGTAGTCGGTACAGTTTTCTCTAAAGAGGCCATACGGTAAAGAGGAAGTAGGCTCTGTGAGCCGGATACGCTTTTTAAAAATTCTAAATATGGATTTTTCAAATTCCAAATAAAATCATGCAAATACATTTAACAAAATGTAAAGTAGTGAAAAAATATTAGATGAATCCCACGCACTTCGGATAGTCAATCCTTTGAACTGGGAATTGGTCCGAATGGAATTCGAGCACCGGTCATGCTGGGGATATGGGATATGAAATCAGCGCCGGAGCCGTTCCAAAACATGGTATAGTGTTTTTTATGTCGTACTTATACTACATTGAATAGTAACTTATAATGTGCAAGTACTTGATGAAATCATGAACCATGAAAATAAAATGCGTTTTATTCAATGTGACAATGTGTATACCTGTTGGATCATTGTTTGAAATATTTTCAAACTGTTGTTTTTGTTTGTTAGTAACTAAATTATGCATTTTTCATACAAATGAATTGCTTGATATAATTTTTCTATTCATTTTTACTTTCAAATTTGATGTTGACGTTCGAAATTTGAATGTTCGAATAGCGTGTCAACAGCAGGATTAGAAATTAAGTTTTTAGACAATATTTTTTACGAATTATGCTGTTTTAGTGAATAAAGTAAGAAAATTTTGTCAACGGAGAATTTCTAAGCATAGCTAACGTTGTAGAATTCTGTAGAAAGTATTCTTCATTAAATTTTTAACCGACCAACAATAAAAACAATTGAAATTTGTTGAAAAAAGCTGGTGTCGATGTAAGATCGCGGGAGAAAATTGGTGTTTTTTGTGGATAAAGTCAGCTGGCGGGCCGGATTTGGCCCGCAGACGGGACTTTGCCGACCCCTGATGTAGTGCCAAAGAAGAGGTTAAAAACTAAAACCAACTCTATTAAATTGTTATTTTCTTTAACATTTTCACCACACGTCTCGACTTCATGATGAGAATGGAAAAGAGATGGAAAAAACACAATCGATACTCGGTACTGCGATAGTTCGTCATTCACTAAATGACCCTTAGCCGTTTAACGGTCACGGACGGTCCTGTTAAGATTTGAATCCAGATCGGTCAAGGGTTTTGAATTGTCCATTAACTTTAACCGAACAATTTTCAGCAATTCTGTAGCAACTTAAATTCTTCTTCTTTGGCCTAACGACCTACTCGGTCATGCCTGCCATTTCTGGCTTACGAGACTTATTAATACCACGTAGTTGGATAGTCAGTCCTCACTACGGGGGAACGGTCCAGATGGGATTTGAACCCCGGTCCTGCCGTATGAGACTGGCGCCGCTTATCTCCTCGGCCACCGGACCGCTCCAACTAGCAACTTAAATACAGTGCATGAAAACTGCTTAAGTTTAACGTTTGCTCCTTTCGAAACTCATTCTATAATGTATCTAGAATAAAATGTGGATCAAGTTACTATGCGGGATAGATCCTCTCACGCAATGCCAATGGAAGGATGCGTGATCAGTGTTATTTGTAAGCAGCGCTTACGTAAACCAGCCATTTCTTTTTCCTTTTTATTTTCCTATTTTTTCGTATTTGCCTGGATCGGGTTTTCTCGTCCATTGGTAATATTGATAAGTAATAGCGAAAATATGTAGATTGCTGCCTCCAGCCAAAGGTCTTGTTTTTCGAATTGATTAAACATGGGCACGGATTAACACCATGATGTAGGCGGATGTGGATCAAGTGTCAGTCAAGGTTAGTAGATATGGGGGCAGAGGGAGGAATTATATCAATTTATCATCCGTACCGGCTAGTACCTCCACGTCATTATGATTCCCCAAGAAAAGATTCTGCAATCTAAATAGAGGAATTTTTACATGAATTGTAATTAAAATTAAAAAAATATAAATGAATGCGCTTCATCCTTCCCTACACATATTCTCTACATGCCTCTACCATGACGTACAAAGCAAAAACGCGTTAGTAAGATGATTAAGCGGTTAAATCTTACGAAAACATTTTGGCGCGCAAACATGATCAATGTCCGAACCCGGGCCATGTGCATCCTGCATCCATTGCTGCAACACAAATTGTTGCTATTTTGTCACGCTTCCTATCGTCGGTGATGCGTGGCGTCTAGTTCCTCGAATCCTTCACACAGGCATTGTGGCCAGTCTTTCCATCACTCACTCAATCACTCAACGCCGATTTAAGAAGGGGAACTCACCGTAGGCACATCAAAGCGCTACTCTAAACATTCTACGGCTGTGTGTGCCCACCCAACCCAATCCAACCTAACCCGACGCAACCCAATCTGTGATAACAAACGAATGCATATATACGCTTCTCTCTATCTCTCCCGTTACTCACGGTCCGTTCGTATACCATAGCAGGATGAGAGGATGTTGATAAAAGCCACACTCCAGCAGCCGGTTGCTAACATTCTGTCGCAGCATTTCAAACCATCCGCAACCGTTTCGGTTTGTACGGGATTGTTTGTGTCGGTTCAAAACTTAACTACGCTCAGGTAGTTGGTCGGCAAAAGAACACGGTTTTTGTCTTGGATCTACTGAGGCATTAAAGGTGGCCGGAATAGAAACTTGAAGATACGGTCAGAACAGCCTAAATTAACATCGATGGCTCCCAACTGTTTCGGCTCTACATGGTGGCCTCCGTGTGTAACCAACGAAGTTGTGCAGTGAAAGTGAAATATCTGTACAAAAAGTGGTGCATTCTAACTGGCCTATACTAGCAGCAATTTCTCTACCACATTATCCTTCGCACAAGACATGTTCAGCTGGATTAAATCAATTGTGATTGAGCTGTGCTTGGAAGGATAGTGCCGGATGGACTGTCGGTTACACTCAAACAACCCACCGCCCATAACCTTTAGCGTCCTTCCGGACGATTCGTGTCTGTTCATTGAGCTATAGGGCAAGTTTCTGTGGCTTGTTGTGGTAAAATAAGACCTCCGGCATCTTGAACGAAAATCACCAAATCCATCCTTGGTATATGGGATCCTGCTTCCACAGAAAGTTCATGCTACATCCTGTTCACTTCAATATATCTAAAATGGACAAGGTAAGAATAACTAAACAAATATATGGAGAAAAACAAATAGTTCCCCCGATTTTTTTCTTTACTCGATCATCGTGAATCTATAGACGATCGAAGCGTATGTTTTCAATTTCCTTTTTACCAACCCATGATTAGTATATCGATTAAAATCACACACACAATAGAACAGCGTTTCACGGTAACACACATCGATTAACATTTCTCTAAACGTTTTCGAAGCAACATTCTATTACCAAGATCGAACCGCGGCCACTTACATGTTAGGAGTAGTAACAACTTCATTAAATTCTCTCCTTCCCCGTACACCCACCTCCCATCGCTCAGCGTGTTGGCGCAACATAGCTTGGTATCTTAATAACCACACAACAATGAAGATGGATATCAACCTGGCTTTCATCTCTTGTTGATGGCAATGCTCTGAATGCACAAAACAAAGAGAAGCTTGTACTGTAGTTTTAACCGTTCTTACACCACGCGCATTCCGTAACTCTGCTGGCGGATTACCACAGGCAAATCAATCATTCAGCCGAGAGCTGTAGCCTCACAAACAAGATAGCGCCAAACGGAAAAGGTCGGCTCCCGGAGGTGAGCTCGTCAACATATTGTCCTCGTTTACGGCTTGGGAACACCACCAGTCGCGAGTACGCGAGATTATTTCACCGAGCGCAGTAAATGATTAACCGATGAGAATCAATGGAGGCGCCTAGTAACCAATAAAAACCGCCACGAGTGAGGAACATACCGATCGGTGGTAATTGGTGTGACTACGTTTTATATGTTAGGGATTACTTTTCATTTTTGAAATTTCAATCTTTTGAATGGAACATTCTTCGAGACGGCGTGTTTATACCAAAGTGATTTCTTCTGTTTTTGCTATAAAATTACGACCCATAAATTAATCACCTGTTTATTATTGTCTAAGTAAATCTACAGTTAGTCGTCCATTCATTTTCATTTATGCTAGATTTTTCGGACTTTTTTCTACTTCCTATGTTAATGAATGTGTGCGCGAACATGAATTTGTGCATCGTGCAATTATGAGCTAAGGAAATCCCTCGGCGGCGTGTTTTCCATCGTCAAAAGCCCTTTTTAACTTCGTTAGATAGAAGATGAAGAGGCTTTGTGGTTAATTAGCGCTTCAAGTTGATCAACAACTTAATTAATAGAAGAAAAAAACGATCAGATTCAAACTAAATCAAGACCGTGAGAAAACTCGCAACGTTCAGGTGCTTCCAAGGTTTAGAGGTTTGACGCGCGCAGTATATCCATGCCAGCATAAACATAACGAGTCTAAGGTAATAGAAAAGGCAAAACATTAGCATTCCTGCATCGTTTTGTTCCCTTCGAGAACACAAGGGACGAAAAACTTTTCTCTCAGGGTTTCGTCTAGCATACCTTAAACATAAAGCCGAATAAAAGCTATTGAATTTCAATGTTCAGCGAGACATAATTCGGTTCAGTATCGGGTTGGCACATTTTTGTTCGACGTATTAACAAAAAATGGCGTTCTAACATAAAGCTTTATTCTATCCGTTAGATTAACTGCAATCGTGATTCAAATATCTAAGTTTTTATCATTGTCTGTACTTTGTATTGTACTAAATCAATGCTTGGGAGCTTTGTTCAGATTTGATACTCAAATTAAGTTGAATCAGAGTTTTCAACCTTCTGGACACGATAATTTTGTAATTGTACCCAGTTTAAATCGAGACCCAGCTCTAGAGAATTATTCCCCGACCCCATTTTTTATAACATCAACACATTTATAAGCACACCGCTGCGCTAGCAGAATGGAAAGTATATCCGTAATACCACACAGTAATACCCAGCCACAGCCCTGGATGCAATGTGCAGACGCCAATAAATATACAATCCCATGATTAGAGTTTACGTAAAGATCCGGACGTGACCGCCACGATTGTGTCCGTTAAAATTACGTTGCAAAAAGCACCAATGCTCCAATGTTTGTTTAGTATACAGTGCATACCGCTTACTATCGCTGTCTCTCACTAACATTTTGTGGAAAACAACGAAAATATATGATATACTTACTCCTATTAGCCGCTACATCTATACTTCTGCCTCGGGGAAACTAAGCATATCTTCAATGTCAATCACCGTAGATGGAACGCACGCACTCCCCTCACTACATATAGGAAAATAATCTGCCACTGAATAGGAACGGCATGGTTTTTGTTTTGCAGCATGTCTGAGAGCAAATGTCTATCCACTTGGCATTGGTTCATCACATGGAACGAAGGATGACATGAGGCGTAGAAATGTTAGCATGCCCTCTTGCTCCGGAACCGAACTTTGATCGCACGATCAACCCTACCGATCAAGCGATAACATCCACCCCCACTCACTTACTAGTGATCAGTCTTGGTTTTGATTTTATTTTCTGCGCTGTTTTCATCACATGCCCTCCTTCTCCAGCAAATCAAAAACAAGCTAACACTAGTGTACTCTCGTGGAATGTATGACAAACAGTGCCAGTCGGCACATTATCGTCCACATTCCATATTGGCGAAAGTTACGAAGAAATTAATTACACTCGATGCTAATCAGTGCTCATCGGTGCACTTGAATTGGCCTGCAATTATCGTATCGCTCGCACATTTTTAGTTCGTATAAATATTCCCACCCTTGAAGGTAAACACACAGAACTCTCTATCGCCCTAAATAGATGAAAAGAAATACGAGGAAACGTAGAAAAAAAAACGCCCGAAACAAACAAGCGATCGCGGAGCAGCATCCATGCAGGGGAACTGTGATAGGAACGAATTCGTTTTTACTACGGGCCACCGGCGGGACGGAACAGACGGATCGGTTTGATGCCCGCTATCGCCCGCAATGTGGCCGATTAAGTTAAACGTTGGAAACCTCCCGAGACCCACAAACAGTGTGGTAGGTGGTTATTTACGATCATATTTACAACTGATTGTGATTGTGAACTTTTAGAAAAGTCCATCTGCTGGCCAGGGTCGCCACCAGTAGTTGCCATGATTCTGATTCTGTTGTTTCGTGCTTAACGCTGGACTACAGTTTATTCCCACGTTACACAAACATCGAGCACATTCGAAATTAAATAAAATTAATCGTCGACTCGATCGTCGTCGATTTAATTGTATACACTAGAGGCTGTTTGCTTAACGTACACCCAATTATTCGTTGCATGTTCAGTTTCTTCTTCCAAAATACCGCTATTGAAAAAAATGCGATAAATTAACTCAAGCATTCTTTTTCATTAAAGTTTTCACTCCAGTTTTCGTTAGAGTGGCTAATGAATGTATTAGCATCGTTTAAAAAAGTATCCATTCCAGTTCTTAGATCATCATTTTAGTTTACTTTAATCGTTCATCAACAGATAAAAAACGAAGTTAATTTTTAATACTCAATACTCTTTTATCCTTCCTCTTCCCAGCTTAACGACCTGTCTGGTCATATAATGGCTCACTAGACTTATCAATACCACGTAGTTGAATACTCATTCATCACTCCAGTAAAAAATCCGGATGAGATTCGATCTCCAATTTTGCCATTTAACATGTAATTAAACAACTTCTAGAAATATTCAATCTCTGAATTCTTGCACAATGTATCAACAACTTACTTATCAATTCATGTAAAATTCACATTACCGAAAAGACGGATCTGACTAATCTTAAACGTAATACCATAAAAAGAGAGCAATTGATTATGTCATAGGAAAAGGAAAACCCACTCACAGGACACATGGAAAGAACAAAGTTTCGAAGCCACAAACTTTGGAAAACACCAGTCTTACTAGTTCGTGTTGTTTTCACACCATATTCTCATCATATTTCTTATCTCTTTCTTTTTCGCTATTTCATTGTTCCCTCTATTTCTGTCTATCGCATATAGGGTCGTCATTTCACTCGGATCTGGTTTGGCCTGGTAGTGATCGCGGTAATCAGCGTACCGCAAAGAGTCATCTCAATGCCATGCACTGGTAGCGCTAATGGCCAAACAGTAAACGCCATAAGGACGGATCGTGCTGCTGCATCGGGATCAAAGTCTATGGGTGTTCCCAATGCGGCTCCAACGGTAGCCTCGTCGACGCCGTCGGCAATCAAAAAGGATCTCTTCATGTCACGTGGCTGGGGAGCAGGTGGTATGCCGTTCTCGATGTTCTATCTGAACCATTACACGAAGGCACATAAAGCTCATGCACAAAATCAGCAGCAGCAGCAACAACAGCAACAACAACAACAACAGACCCAGCAACAAGAACAAGAACGATCATTGCAGCAACAACAACTCTTAAGGATACAAGAGGATCGTTCGTCTGCTGCATCTCAGGAAGACACAACGAGTAAGGATGCCGGCTATCCGTTGGTCCCGGAGACAATTCCCTTCGGCAACGGGTACGCACCCGAACCGAACGCTGTACACGCACAACAGCTACGGACGGATACCGACTACGTGGACAGTGCATCATCCGTCCGTACATCGAAGGTGAATACATCACGCCGCCAGTACACTGTGCCGCAGCTGTTCGTATCTTACGGTTGGGGACCGATGGGATAAACGGGGAAGGCACAGCTTTGGATATGTTCGACCCACACAAAAAAAAAACTAGACCCGCCGAGAATAGTAAAGGTCCGCTCTATCTTACTGGTGTGCAGGACGAATGAGAAGCGGACTATTTTACAAATATCCTATACACAAAACCAATTTTCAGCTCATGTTTCATTCTAAGTGTAATAAAATTAAACCTGTAAAATTACTCTCACCTACATATATAATATAAAAGTGTATGAAGCAATTATGAGCAATCATTGTATATCGTAATGTAATTTACAAGAGAAAATTAAACAAAACCTTGTGTTAGAAAAACGAAGAACACACACACACACATACACACAAAGCTGCTATCTAAATAAAAGCAAAGATAGGCTTGTTTTGCCAGTGATGCATTTTTCTCTACTCACCGTCCATTTCCTTCATGGCACGTATGAAGTCCTGCGGATCCTTGAAACTCACGAACCCGTAGCCCTTGCTCTTGCTCGTACGCTTATCACGTATCACTTTGGCACGTTGAAATGAGGGAAATTTGTTGAAGGTGCGCGTCAGCAGTTCATCGTTCACATCGTTCCCGAGATCGCCACAAAATATACGGAAATCATCCTCCGGCCAGTCTGATAGCGACATGTCCTCCCAGGTTTGCCCGCCAGCTACGCGTACTGTTTGCTGTTGAAAATATGCCAAACAACTTGCGTTTAGTAATCACAACCATTACCATAACGTAACAAACTAAGATGATGTGGAGCTTTTTTTATGACATTCTATGGACAAATCATTTGAATACTCTTTTTCTTGGCTTAACAACCGAATAATGGCTTACTAGAATTATTGAAGCTACGTAATTGAATAGTTAGTCCTCAATTAGCGTAACCAGTTTGAAAAGGGGTTCGATCCCCGGTCCTGTCGTGTTAAGGCCGGTGCCGCTATCATCTCGGCAACTGGACTCGTCCTTGAACAATTTGATATTTTATATTAAAATAATAGTTACATTACGATTTTTTCTAATTCATTCATTCTAATGAACAATGTGTTTGATGTTATTTAGGTTTGATTCGTACAGCATATAAAAGGTTCATTAAGTTAACTGAATGACTCTAGTTTTGTTCACTTGTACAAGACGGTAAAGGTATGACACCGGCATGTTAAAACATTGCAACTTTTAAGCAAACAAAAGAATCAACTATTAATTGAGTCTATGGTAGGTGAAATTATCGGCTTCCGTACCAGTTATCTATACCAAATCGTCTAATTTCCCTTTTATCATTCACCTTTGTGCGAATTCGCCTTACATTAAACAAATCCCCTTAACGCAAGAAACCCCTTAACTAGTATGAAGCTCTAAACCGGTTATGGAACCCTCGTTCCTTGCGACAATACTCACTTTTTTGTCTTTCTTCCCTCTTCTCTCGCTGTTGCCGAAGGATTGCAATGCTGATGAAGCCCGTGCCGCTTTGATCGCTTCCTCAGCTATTGGATTTGGTCCGGATTTTTCCGTTTTAGGCTTTTTAATCTTTGTCGTCACTTCGTACTGAATATTTGCAATGTCGTACTGAAAGGTTCCAATAAACAAAACGTTCAGTATGGTTAGTGATCTGTTATTTTACCGGATTTTTGTTGAACTATACCGATTGGACGGCCGATGTGGCACTGGTCGATGGACCAGAAGATATCTCCGATTTCGATGCAATGCCTACAGTAGGTCGGGCGGTGTACAGCTTCGGTGCACTGCTTACAATGACCGGTGTGGGTTCCGTCGAGTAAGACTTTTGCGGCATTAAAGGCTGCGGCTGAGCACTGTACGCCGGCATAAAGGGAGGCATAGGTGGTGGTGGTAGCCTAGGCGGTACTTGCGCCAACTTCTGCTGCACCTGACTGTATGTTTGAGATCCGATGACCGTTCGTACCTGCGATGGTATGAAGGGATTGCCAGTTGTTGCCGGTGCGGATGGAAGTCCCGAATACGACACTGTTGCACTTGAGATTTCTGCCTCAAATCTGAAATCGTAATTAACAGGAATGATTCTGTTTTCGCACCAAATAAACCTTTGTATCTTTTTTTTTTGTGTTCACCACTAACCGAGACATTTCATCCTCCATATTCTTTCGTTTGGTACCCATTTCGAATTGAGCAAATAGCAACTACCACAAATGCATAAACCGTTGCAGAAAGATGCGTATTATTAGGAGTTTTCACGGGCCACACAAAATATTTGTCTTCTTTTTAAAGGAAATAAAATTTAACACCGGGAGAAATACGCGTGGAGCAGACGAGAACAAGCTGAAGCGGTATAGCAAATATAAAATGATGTTGTAAACAACACATTTTTTTCTGTTGCACTGTTTTCGATCATGCGGACATGAGCAAAGACGTTAAGCGTTTTTGTTTGCGTCGTTTGCTAGCGGTTTTTTACGATTGCAATTTAATTTCAAATATTTATATAACTTAATTCAGCACATATTCCATTCTTCAGTTATAGTATTTATAGAAATAACAGTTGTAATTGTTAATGTTCTAAATTTTAAAAATGTTGTCATTATCTATCTTGTGCACTGTGGGCGATTATTGTTCTAAACCACGAAATATTTCAGTCATGTGGCTGTTTCAATCGCTCACTTTCAACTAAAATGTGATTTTAACTTTTTATTTATCACTTACCTGGAAGAGCAATATATTAGTAAAGCTTTTGAGTAACGTATTTCGGTTTGGAGAGGTATTAATTTTGCTTCTCGCTCTCTCTATTTCAAAGAATGATTTTTAAAACAATGACTCTACTGTAAATATTTAATATGGCCGTTGCCATTTACATTGCACACAATGTTTGATTTTTTTTAAATAGTTTTATCATAATCCAAACAATACGATTAAGAAACAAACAATTGTGTTCTGCTTCATTTTGCTTCGGAAAAAACGAAAACCAAACACAACACGCTGTACATTTTAAACATACTCTTAAGCTTATATATTTCTCTTTATCATCAAAGAAGTTGTGAAGAAACATTCCAAAATAATGTTATTACAGTCAATTGAAGGAAAAAAACGCTTGGCAAAAAAAACTTATCCTATTAACGGTTGAAGAAAAAAGTTTCCACACCGGAAACTCAAACCAGCTGGATCCACATTCGATGCATCAGAACTGAACTGTAAGTGTGGGAGCAAACGTATTGTTTGTTCTTACAATTATTTGGATTTTCAGTTTTGTCCCCCCTTTGCGATTTCTATATTTCATCCATCCTTCGCAAATAAAGAGCACATTTAAATAATAGTAGCTCGAGTGAAGTTATTTTTTCGTTTTTCAAATTTGTAGCAGTGTGTCCGTATTACGTAGTTCAAGTAGTTGAGAATTGTTGCTTCCTCTTTTGTTACTGTCCCAGCTGCTGCAGTTAGAAAAAAACACATTCAAATGCTTGTAGTGCTCTAAACGTCCAAAAGGCATGAAAGAAACACAAAACGGCAAATCAAGATGAAAACGTAACGCCGGTGGTGGGGATTTTGCGTAATCGTAACTCTTTTCCCAAAGAAAGAGTTTTCCCAAAGATGATATTGGTAATGTCATGGACGATCGCAGACTCGTCCGTGTAGTCGAAACCAGTGGTGTGAGGATGGGACCTTCACGCATACAAGTTCCTTGCAGCATCTAACTGGCAAAGAAGGCAAGGCCGGCTGGGACATACAATTTCTATTGTATCAAAGTTACGGGTCGAACAAGAACGTCGCTAAAACTTCTCCAGCTTCTACCCTTGAGGTAGTTCCGACTACTTCGAAAATAAAAGCGAATGAACCGACTGACTGCATACGGATACAGTCCCGAACATTCCACCCACTGTAGTCACCAAAGTGGACATGTATGTCCACAAAATGCCTATCGGACGTCTTCCCAATGTTTGATGTATCTAAAATGGTCTTGTTCATCGAGTGATATCACTCCTTTATCTTCACTCCGGCTCGATGACGATAAACTGCCTGATCCCAGACTTTGGACCCCCAGTGAGTGAGGGGCATATGTTAATATCTTTGCTGCAAGTATAGCTCTTTCGTTTTGTGGGCTCGCTGGCTCACTCGTTTCACTTATGTTATGCCTGTCAATCTTTCGCTTTTTACGCTTACATAAATTTTAAATCTTTATTCGAAGATTTAAAAAAGGAACAATTTTTTGCTTTCTTTACAAATATACAAAAATTCTAAATACCTAGGTACATTTCAAATTAAATGAAAAGCTTACTTCAAACATGTATATGCGTATGTGTGTGTGTGTGTTTGTATTTTTAAAAAAAGATGCAACAGAAGAACCGGCGGTTATATGACGAGCGGGCTTGCAAACTAAAAGTGAATCAAATGCATGCAGCATAACTGAAGCTGGAAAACTATGACTCACGATAACAATTGTTAACACAGTGAACAAATAAACGGAAAATCCAAGAAAGGACATACACGTTCGTTACGATTCCTTCATAGACCAATTCTACTTTCCCCTTCTCGCCTATCCTTTTGCCTATTTTGCCAGTACGTACGATCGCGTGTTAGCACCTTTTGCTGCCGCTTTTCATTGCATTTTAAGCTGTTTATTGTTTGTAATGTTGTTTCGAATTTTTGGCTTTAAACAGTTCGCAAGAATATATTATACGGAAGAATGTTCAAACAGTTAGAAGTAGTAAACGATTAGAATGTTTTCTTTTCCCCTTTTTTCATCAATCCACAACCCTTACGCAGATTCTTTATATCACTTTGTATAATCCTATCAACGCTTGAATTTGGTAGTTTTGCATCGTTTCTCCTACCTCCCGCTGTGGCTCTTTTGCCGCGTAACATGCACTGATGATTCCCGATTTCTGCTTTGCTGGATTAATAGTTTGAGTAGCTGACTGTATGCCTTAAATGGGGACAGGAGTAACACACTGTAGTGCTCGCATTTAAATCTTCGCAGATTCTCAGATTTCCCGCAAAGACAGCTGTTTCTACCATCCTCGTCTTTCGTAAACAGTTGAATAAATCATTTAGGATATTTGTTCACTGTCCATTACTGTTGTATAACAGCTGTACACGGCGCCCGTGAATGGCGTATTGAGGGAGAACTATATTTGATCAGCTCAGCTGCTTTGCTTGTCTCCGCAACAGTTACGCTTCTATAATGCGGCTCACACCCAATATTTTACTATTCGCTTTTACCCCTGGTGGTTCTGTATCGGCTGCGGCATGTATGTCAAACTAAAATTTATCTTTCCAGTATTCAGCGTGATAAGCCAAAAGGGGGCAGGGGTGGGGGGGAGAGAGATAGATGATGTAATAAAACCAGAAAGAAAGACTTATGGGAGCGAAGTGTGGTACAGGCAAACATTCTATTGAGCGACGACAATGTTCCTTTTACGAACAACCAGTTCCAAAATTCCACTGTCGCATGACGCTTGGGTTCTGCTGTGTCTTCTATTTCAACCAAACAAACAGGTTAATTAGATAGGATAAAATTCTCTACTACGAACACTGCGCCATCCCGGATTATAGCTGAAATACGTGGATGCTGCGTGATGCGCGTGTTTCACTTGTTTCGTGTTCCTTTTATCTTTACTTTTGCTTTTGTACACACACAACAAACGATGTCTAATAAAAAACGTAATAATTTCACAGAAATTACCTCCCATCCTTCACGCCCGATCGAATGGCATCGGCAAAGAGAATGGGTTTGACGTATGATTTTTGGCCTAAAACAATATTTAGGGCATTTTCGTGTGCATATACATAAGGATATATATAAATATGTAAACATATTTACGTATAAACTTACACTGATCTCTATATACACAAATGTTATGTATTGTAATGTATTTAGGGTACATGTATATATTTATATAAATTGCTTTGCTTTACTTGTCTTATTTTCTTGTTTTTTTATCGCAAGTGCGACGTAGTCTCGAACATGGACGACATATAAGGGAGGGGATTTGCAAAAAAGGGAAACTGTTCACTAGAAGAGTTTGTGTTGCAACTTAGATCACAAACACACAAACGCACTACTTTACTTAAGTGTACACAATTTTCACTACAAACCAAACAATGTTATACAAAATTTGGAAAGTGCATAATGCAAAAACTAAACCATATTTTGCAACTCAGCTGAATTAATCGAACGTTCCATTCGTTCATGGTGATCTAAACAATACTAACGAAAATGGCAACTTTTACTAGTTTAAATGAGAGAAGGAGTCCCCGTCGTGTGCCGAACAATGTTTTACTGCTATCGAATCGAGAACAGCGAGAGCAAAAGATATTGAAGATGCAAAACCTTTTAGAACCGTGTAAAAATGTGTACCCATTTCACTTCTTAGCGATCGTGTGTCGTGTGTAAGAACGTGCCATGCCGTTTTTTACACCACTACCGTGTTTTGTGTACCTTTCGTTTCGTGTATTAGCTTTGCATATGCTTGTTTCCCATTGCTTAATCTTCTCTTGTGTTATTGGAATTGTCGATTCTTCAGAATATACGGAAAGAAGTGTTAAGAAATGCTAAATCGCAGTTTCGTGACGCATCAATAGCAGTACAGTATGAATGTATGTATGGAAAGAAAAGAGCTTTCAAAGTTGGTAGAATTTTGTACGAACCTTCTTTTTGTGTGTAGTTCGATGGAAATTCATTTCAGTTTGACATATTCACATACACGTGCTAACCCGTCGATTCATTTCCGTTTTCTTTTTCTGTCTTGTTTGAGTATTTCACCTGTTGCAGCAGTTATCTTCAATGTTGTTATGGTTTCTTTTCAATGTTTCATATTTTAATGCAAATGTCTTGTTAGATGTAAGCGTCTCACTTTCACATTTCCTATATTAGTTATGTGTTTTGTATGTGTTTTTTTTTCACTCTCATTCGCTTCTTTTTCAAAATTACTGCTGACAGCATCATGTCAGGGCGTCTCCACCATCGTTGCAATTATTTCATTCATCAATAAAACTGGTTCTGGAGGATAAGAATTCAGGCATTTCATGGGCAGTTATAATTTCACTTTCCGTTATTTGTTTGCATATATGTTTTGTATGGATGTGTACGGGTGTGTAAGTGTGTGCAGGCGTGTAATGATTTAGCTTTGTATAATTTAATGTTACTCTGGCTTTGCTTCTACTGATCTGATGATCATATTAATGCTATCACCCATCGTCGTTCAGCTGAAAGCAAACCATTTCCTATTCTCCTAACTCCTGGGCTCCAATGGTTCATTCTATGACTACCACATTCGAACGCTTTCTAAATCATATTTAGCCCGATCGGTTGCCGCGTTCCGTTTTTGCCAGCACATCCTTCCAAGGAATGATCACCAACGAGAGGGCTGAATGATTGAGCTACCAGCGTTCGTGTAATGGAGCCGTAGCTAGTTGCCTTCGCGCATCTGCCTCATTTTCCTTGGTGGGTTTGGTCATATAATTCCTGGCTGTTAATTGTATTATGTTTCAGTTGACATACTCATGTTCTTATATACCACTTACTAGCTACAATGTTTAGTTGCACATTTTGCTTGCTTTGCTTCGTAACCTCGTCTTGTGAGTTTATAATTATCGTACAGATTAGAAAAGAAAACTTTCATGCTTCCATGAAACCTTCCGGTTCACAATCAACGTTTTGATTGACGGTACATCATATTTTAGCGCTAGGCTTGTAATTGTATCTGCTGATCCACACACCAGCTGCCAAAGCTGACTTTGTGCGCGCTCTTTTCTGTTACGCACGTGTGCTGAAGCGCAGCAGCGAGGATTATTGGATGAAATTAATCATTCTTCTTATCATAAAAATGCACTATTCACGCGAGGAAAATGACAAGTAAATTCAATATTTGCCTGTGTTAAAATGTTTTACGTTTGTAGACTGAATACATCGATTACGCTTATTTGCATGTTTGCGAATTATTCACGTAGCGTCATATTATTTGCTGCTCCCAGTTTTCAGGTTCGTCACTGATGTTGCATATTGCTTACTTATAAAAATTTCTGAAACAAAATGAACTATTCCATGCGAACATCGCTTTTTTTTGGAATTAAAACACTAAATTATTTACCTTTCTTTTAGTTTAACGACCTTTGCTGTTATTTTCCCTTCTTTTCTTTATGCTAAATGTTTCCTGGTTTATTGGTAATCAGTCTTAAGCCTACATCGTACATAGAACCCTATAAGTTTCTTAGTGTCAACCCATTTCCACACCCTGGCTAGGCGAAATGTGTTGCGCCACGAAGAAACAAATGAAACACAAATAATGGTGAATCCGAATAATCTGTTCTTATAATTAATAAGCTCACAAGACTTGACACATGTTATACAAAAAAAAAAGAACTCGTTCAAACCGACACCCACACATCGGAAGATTATTTGAAAGGTTAGTTGTTCTATCTTCGCTTTTACACTTTCGTTCCTTCTCTTGGATGATTGGAAATTTACCGCAAATGTTGCTAACGCAATCGATTTAAAATGCTATTTGCGCCATCACCTTGCTATTGATGCGTTTTGAGAGGTTTCGTTTCACTCTTTCATTGTCTAGAGAAGAAAACAAATTATCTAATACCAACAATTTTGTTTGGTTTGCTTTTCAGCTTTTGCTTCCGGAATTAGAGCCGATAAACAGAAGAAAAAACAAAAAACAAAGAAACTGACTTTTTTGAACAATACAACTAGACGCCAATGAAAATGAAATTAAAATGAATGTACTACTTTTGTTTAAGATCACATAGTTTTCGTCCAAATTAATGCATTTGAAACTTCTGGTTCCTAATTTTTCTCCCAACACACCCAGGTTCAAGAGTGGAGGAAATCTGACCAAAGCGTGCGAATTTTATTCGAGCCATGGCCTGTTTGCTTCTCTCCTGAACCGACTATTCGTTACAATCTGCAAACCCTGCAAACAGTTTGGAACATGATACACCTTTTAGATGTATCAAAGAAGAGAACAAACGTTTCCATTGGCAGATCGATTAAATATGAGTGTCTCTAACTCATATTTTCGCACGGGATGTTGGCTTGATACTACTCCGTTTTACTTTTTTTGCAGAATAGATATTATGGGAAGACCCAACGACCGACCCGAGAGTTACTTTATGGTCGATGCACCAAAAGCAAGGTATTAGATGGTGTAGTGTGTAGAATAGAAGGGTTCTAAAAAATGTGCCTAAAACATTATCAATAATCGTGATCTGTTTTCGCTCAGCAACACATTCATGTTCTTTGGGAATTCAACCATCAACAGAAAACTAGGATAAACCACTCTATATCCCATAGTGTTTGGGGTAGAAAAACATCCCTAACAAATAAAAACCCGTTCCTTAACTCAAAAACCACCTGTACTTTAGTTCCTAATGCCATTTTCCACTGTATCCGCTTGCTTCCATCATTACACATTTTCACCTATTATTCGAACATTACAAATATCCACACACCCACAGATCATCGCAAGAAATTTTTCACTAAACATTTCCCCTCTCACATTTCACGCTTAAATGTTTTGTTTTCATATGTTCCCCCCAGAGATATCGCTATCAATTATAATATTATATCGCCATAAGCCAGATTTATTGCGTCATGGCGCTTAAATGTATCCGTCCAACCAGTTAGAGGCTATTAAGACTAATGAAAGTTATATTATTCCCGGATCTGTTATGCTGTTCCTTAAACACAAAAAATGCAGATGAAACCCTATCGAACTATCCTATTATACTATGCGCTAGACAATTCAAGAATATAAGTCCAGTATTGTGGTTGTTTTGTCCACAATTCCACACGAACCATTTTGCAGTATTTCCCACATTTTACACTTGCAGTTGCTTTAACACAATTTTAACTCGTGCTTATTTAGTCATGACTAATTAGTCAAGGTTTTTTCTTGTTTTTTCCAGGGTTCGTGGCCATTGCTCCTCGATAACTTGCGTTAGTCGAAATCGAATTGAAATTTTAAATAGCTGTTATGTTCATTACATTTATTTGTTTTGCTGTACACAATATGCTATGTTTTCGCATCCTTGTTGTTTGCTTATTCATTACTTTTGATATCATTCCATGAAGATATTATCGCGTATTAGTGCTATCCCCCTTATGGATTTCTGTTTATAGCATTACATCCTTAACCGTTTGCTTAATCATCTTAAAAGTAAACTTAAATCAAATCTTACAATATGCATTGTTCTGTGTATACTTAGAAGTAAATAAGCAAGAAAAAATTCTCTTGCTGTTAGGTCTTGCTTTTGAGGATGTCTTACACTAAGAGTTGTATAGAATGATGCTGTCCAACGCCAGTAAAAAGCAAACCGTGTGTGTCAATGTGTGTTCAAACCGTTTAACACCTAATGATAATACAGCTTTGTTGTCGCTAAACCCTACACAATATGGTGGGTAAGTAGGTTGGTAGGTTGCTAATGTGGAGAGCGCGTAAATATAGATTTAGGATTACGGCACGTGGCTAAAGGACGAGCAAAATATGTAAAAAAGAGAATGCAATGCCAAAAATATAACATCTAATAAAATAATTAACAAATGATATAAATCAGGGATATTGTTCACTAGGAGAATCGTTCAAGTACCATCCATCGTTTTCTGGTATGTAATGACAACGTTCGGAGAACCACCGTTGCTGCTACAACCGGGAGTTGATACTGTTGTTTTGGCGGCACCAAAGCCTCCACCAGTGCTGCCGCTGCTGCTGCTGCCATACCTCAGCTTGCTAAGATTACTGCTTACGCTAACCAGTAGCGGAGCAGTTTTGCTCTTGATACTGTTACCTCCCTTGTGGCTGGCTGGGGCCGAAAACAATGCGATGGTACTAGATGAGGACGGGGCAACGGTTGAGCTGCTATGGCTACCACTATTATTGCTACGGCTACTAACGATCGCTGACGCAGTAGTAACGGATCATGAGTTTTGCTTCACCACTATTACACCAGGCCTGCACTGCTGCTGCTGCTGCAATAGCTGTGCTGCCGTCGTAAGCGTGTTCGGATGCTGCTGTGGCATATGCGCCGACACGACGGAACTGTTGGCCACGATTGTAGTCGTTGTCGTCGAAGATGCAGCTGCTGCAGGTGAATGACAGTTAGAACCGGCCGACAGCGTGCTGCTTCCGGGCGGTGCAATCGATACGGAAATGATCGAACCCGCCTGGGGCGTTAACGTCACGAGGCTAGAGGCAGTAGCGGCAGCTAAATTAGTAGAATTAGCCGTCGGAAGTACAGCGCCGGCGGTTGCATTTGGCGCTGTTCGGAACTTCAGGTACGGTTCTAGCTGACTTTGACGGTGATCACGATCGGTTTTCGTCTGCATGAGCAGAGTCTGTTGTTTACTCGCAGTTGTCAACGCCAGCGGAACTTCCTGCATAGGTCTCTGTTGTATAGTCGATTGGGATGTTGCTGTTGGAGGTTGAGTGGGTTGAGGTTGTTGTACTGGTTGATGTAATAATGACTGCTGCTGCTGCTGCTGTTGCTGGGTTGGTACAACTGCATCGAATGCATCACCTTCGAGGTGACGGATTGCTTCAACTATGGTTTCGAGGTTGTGTCGGTAGTTACAATTGAGTCGAGGCTGCTGAACAGAAGTTAAACTGGTGCCTGTTCCGACCAAGTGGGAACCTGTCGTTGACACAATCATCTGATCGTCAGTAACCACAATCGAAGAGGGTGAATCGATTCGCTCTACCTCCACCTTCGGTTCAGCTTTGATGGCCGCCTCCAAGATGGAAGGATAACGATTTTTCTTAGGTGGCAATGTTACCACGGTCGCTTCGCCGGCTGTTGGCGATCGAGATCGTGACCGTTTGATGTACAACTTCTCTTCCTTTAGCGGTATAACCAGCTGTTTGGGTACTGCGGGCACAGTTTGCATAGAAAGTGCTTCTTCTATCAATTCACCAGAACACACGACCACATGTTGATTCTTTCCCAAGCTGTTTGTATCTAGCGAGATCACCTGCATACCGCCCTCCAGCTCAGCAGGAAGGCGCGGTACTTTTCCCGCTACTGCTGCACCACTACTGACCGGTTTATGAATGATCGAAACCGCAACATCTTCCGGTGCAAGTGATGATACTGTTGATGGTTCGCTGCTGAGGTCGGGCACAACCAGTTCCGAACTGTCCTGATACTGTATCCTGGTAGATTGTAGTTGACGTTCGAGTGCTTTCAAACGATCCTCGATCAATGTTTTCTGCCGTCGTTCTACTTCAAGCTGATGTTTCAATTCCAAGTAGTCTTTCGCGGAAAAGTTCACCGTCGAGCATTGCCTCCCGTGGGTGGACGGGCTTGAGATCGTTGTCGTGCCTGAGTGCGCGTTAGATAAGTTACTTCCGTTCGAGGTAACACTCACGGCCCGTAACGACACCGGTTCCGGCGACATTGACCCTAATCCCTCGTCCGATGAATCTGATACCGGCTGCATGGTAACGATGGTGTCAATTTTACGCTTTTTGGCAACGGTTGCCACTACCGTCGCACCAGGCTGCTGGCCGCTTCCACCAGTTCCAACATTTGATACCAGCTGTTGTTGTTGGGAGACCACCACAGAACCGTTTGTGGTATTGGTGGCTGCGATTTGTGTTGCATTTTGCGTAAGATCTGGTGTTCCATTGTGATCTTGTTGATCAATTGTCCGTTTTAGCTGACAGTTTTGCGATAGTAGACGAGTCTTTTCTTGTTCTAGTGAATAGATGTATTCGGCGGTCTGTTGCAAAATTGCGGCCTGAAAGTAGAACAGCAAACGATAAACCATTACAATATGATTCAATCAATCAGTTAGTTTATTTATCAATATCATTTTCGTCAAATAAAACATATTTCTTTCATTTATAAAATATAAAATACATGAATAATGAAATCATGTATCTTTTCCTACTCTTTTATAAAAAAATCTTTCAGTTTCTCTTGTCTGGCGGGATATTTCTGTAGTAATGTTCTGCGCATGCTCATCTCGACGGTTCTTCCTCCCTTTCCAATATGCTTTCTACCATCCCAGCCGTCATCACACTTACGGCGGTTTCGTACAATGTGCGCAATACACTTACAGCGTACACGAGTCAGAACTTACATGACCACACCCAATGCAAAACGATGAAACCCTCTGCAAAACGAGAACTTTGAAAAACGATTTATTTCGTGTCGTTTTCAACCCTTCCCGTTTTTATGTGCCAAATTAAGCATACAGTTTTTTCTGACTGCTCGTTTCTTGCCGTTGTGCATACGTTTTATTTATGGAAGCAAGTTACAGTTGATGCAGATCAATTGAGCGCTCAGGAGAAGGTTTGATGATCCGACCATGTCGGGCACACTGCTCTCAATTGCAAGTATGAGACAAGGGAAAAATGTTTTTCTCTATTTAATATAAATAGTCATAGAAATGAAGTTTTTTGCATTAAGATCGCTAATCCGATCAGTAATTATTTAACATCAAATATTGCATCATGCATTGCATGCAATTATTTATTATCTTTTCTGTGGTTGTTTGTTTTGGACTCTCTTGCATTTTTTTTTTTTCATCATTTACCTCTGTACATTATTGCGAAGACATTATGCTGCCCTAGAACGCAAATTCGCTTATCCCGTTCGTTTATATTTAGAATGTATGTTACAACTAATCGCACACCAAGCGAAACTGCATACACGATTAGATGGAGCCTCGTATAGATGTATGTAGGGCTTTCTGTATGGATGATTATTTTTATTCTCTGTACCCTTAACACTGTCAGGTCCTTAGCATCTTACACAGCCGAATGGGAGCGATTAAGAATCATTAAATGATTTGCAGAGTGTATGACTGGTGTATGCTTGGCACCCATTACTGTCAAGCTAGTAAGACTCAAGTAAATCATTAATAGCTGTTCATTATGAGGTCATGACCGTTGATCATACAGACCAAGGTATGATGGGTAATATTATATTTTATCTTTTCTCAGTGGAATAAGCATAGCATAGAAAAATCATTAGGACTCACTCACTCAGGCCGGTCCGGTGGCCTAGACGATAACGGCGCTGGTCTCACACGGCAAAGACCGGTATTCAAATCCCATCCGGAACGTTCCCCCGTAGTGAGTACTGACTATTCAACTACGTGGTAATAAAAAATCTCGTAAGTCGAAAATGGCAGGCATGATCGGAGCAGGTCGTTACAACAAAGAGAAGAAAATTCATTAATAGTACATGGGGTCGTGACATCTTTTGAACGTCTGCACAATCAAACGGAATCAACCTTGCTGTGTCACTGCTTTTTTAACTAACAAATTTACTAAATCGGTCAAATCATATTGAATCGCTGTTCAATTACTGTATATAAAACATGCAAAATAGGTTTGAAATTGGTTAAATTTGCTAGAAATTAAGTGTTGTAGTAGCATCGTTGCCGTGTATGAAGCTAGAGCAAATCATAGATAAAGCACGATCATCAGTACCATATTCAAACAAACGAAAAACAAAATGTCACATCAAAACATTGAACTTGAAACTTCAAATCCATTTCGCTCACAAACACTCGTCCACAAAAGCTTCGAAAATGTTACTCTCGATCTTTGCATGGAATTTATGGCGAGAAAGTGGAACGATAGAATGGGGGGAAAAGCAGACAAAAAACAACATCATGCGTACGCACGAATCAGCGACGCAGGGCCAAACGAGCAAACAGACATTTGTGAATGGGTTAGCGTTTTAAAGCTTACGCATCTTTCGGTGCCGGCTCCTGCTCCTGCTGCCTGGCAATGAATGTTTAAAAAACCTTACGCATCTTTTGACTATACACGCCCGATCGCGAACTTGTTTTGGTGAACACATTATTCTCCACTGTTTCATTTTGGTTGTTGTTCGTGGGGCAATGTTTAGAAAGACGGACAAAAGCACAACCGTAAGAATACACACACTACGCTTTACGCACTTCGCGCCATCCACCAGCGAGACACGACGTCGATTGCGTGCGTTTCGGGGAGGAAGTTATATTTCTTCCTGCGTTACCTAATGGCTGATTGGTGGAAGAAGCAACCGAAAACATGCAGCAGGCAGAATGGATATTCTTTCTCATACGCAATAGACGCAAAATCAGTCGGAAACGAGACTAACAACCGTAAGTTCGGTTCGTGCCGGAATCGTTTTTGGAGCCCCAACAGCATATTGGTTTTCTCTGTCATAAAAAACGCACTCTACTATACAGATGGAAAAAGAGAGTTAATGTTGAGTTCGTCTTTTTCGTTTTTTCATGCGTTCATATGGCTGCCCCTTTTACCGATCATTCGCATATTGACAGGTGCGTATGATCGTACACGTGACGAAAGCAAAAAGGAGAAATAAGGGTACCCAAGAGGAGCAGGATTTTTAAATTTTAAATTCATATACGTGTGTTGGAGTACCAGGTTAGGTCGCCACGGTTATGCACTGTTGAACAGAGATAGATGGGCATAATGGCCATTTTGACTTTTGCCCTTGCCTAGCCGACATAGAAGGGAATTCTTCTTTTACAAATGGTTCGCTGATGTTTTTTTTTGTTGCTTTTTGCATTTCACAAGATCAACACTCACCAAAACTACATTGTACCCTTTTCCTTACACTGCTGCTCATTTGTATGTGAGTGTGTGTGTGTGTAGCTGCAAAATACGTTTCAGTATTTTGCCACAGGAAGTTATTTAGCAAATTGTTCCAAGCTCCTTTTGCATGCTATTTTCGCTGACCCCGTTTCCCCTTTCCATCCCATTTCTACCGCTCGCAACGATCGAAATTCGCAAATCTTTACTTCCGCAACACCTGCTGCTGCTGCTGCTTCTACTACTACCTACAGCTACTTAGCTACGGACCAACCGATTCAACTACCAGTATTATCCCCGCCAAGATTTGTTTCGTACAGTGCGCGGTGGTGCCGGCATGAAGCATGTTTCGGGAGCTTGAATAAATGTGTGGAAGGCGAAGCGTAAAATCAGATACACAGCGCTGGGGCACACAACATACGGCCAGAAATAATACCACACAACCAAACCAGCTGGAATTTGCACAGATGGTGGGAAGTTGCCTGCGGGAATGATGGGAACCGCGTTCGTCCGTTTCATTGCGAATTTCATGGGCTCGCGTGTAGTAAGTGAACTAGATAGAGTTTGCCTTTTTTTTTTTTGGCAATTTCTTGTTCTCTTTCTCTCTTTTGACGCCACTTTTCGGGAACGGATTTCTAGTCACTGTAACCACAACCCTACCCCACCCTCGCTACCTCCTCAAAATAGGCTTCATTTTTTGGCTACACTACCGTGGATTCGCAAGTTTAGGTGAACAACCTCTAGTGGCTTTATGCTCTTGAGAAGAATAGAGAAACTACGCCGTACAACACTTCGTTTCCCGCTAGATGGCAATTTCGACAGAAAGATAAATAGAAGAAAAAAACGCTTTCGCGGCAACTCTAAAACAACCCTACCATAAACTAAACGTGAGATCGGAAACGTTGATTTCGTCTTGGACTTGAATTTACTTTTACCTTTCAACATCGCGGATCTGCAACAACCCATAAAGCATAGTCACTGAAAAGCATACGTTTCGCAAACTTTTGAAACAAATCCACGCTTGTAGGATAAATCGTTCTACCGTGAATTAAAAAAAAAGACAAATCCACATTATGCATTGTTAATGGTTTTGCTCTACACACGTTTAATTCTAGTTAATTGAGAAAGGCTCTCTAACAAAAATGTATTATTGTGATTCGCACTAGAATATCCAACAGGAAAACGCAGTCAGTGCACATATCCCTGACGTACTTTTCCATTCCCAGCAGCAAAAGAAGCGAATCATACTCTCTCTTGGTAGAATTGCATCTATTGAGCATCGAAATTAACAATGTTCAATATTTCAAGCTAATTTAAAGGTATAGGAAAATATGCATTAACCTCAATACTATCTGTATACATGATTTCTGCAAAGCTTTTCTACATCGTCAGTCATGGGACTGGCGCCCACACCTCTACGGGAATCTATGAAATAGTTTGGAAAATATCCAAACAAACTTAATCGTTTTCGTCTAGCCGATGTACCCTCCCAGATGATTCCCTTTAACCCTAGAAATTGCATTGGCTAGACATGTGAGCATAGAGTGAGAGAGCACGTAGACTGGTGAAAAGTATCGTTCCCGGTTGGTTGTAATTTACTATATTTGATATAGCCAGCTGAAATGCGAGGAACGAACGGAGTCCTCCCTATGCGGCTACTAATGGAGCACTGCTATCCGCACCACCATCCCAATAAATCCCTTTCTGCTCTGTACATGCTACGTCAATGCGACATCCTAGCAGATTCTGTCTGCATACATACATACTGTCACATAATTTTCCCTCCCATTTGCTGAACTAGCTCTCTATTCTCCTGGTCCTTGTCTGCTGTACATAGCGAACGTAAAAAAAGGATTCACTACAATGAGGTGTGTGTGTGTGAGTCAGAAACATAAAATTGACCTAAATTAATTATAATCCAATAGCGTAAAAAGTACTACGTTCCTTAGTTGTCGCTCTATTGTGTTGGTATGGATACGTTTACACGAACGGAAAAACGAAATGCAGAAAATGCTATTAAAAACCTACATCTGCACCAGCTCAAATGTACACAAAATGGCGGGATCATCGGAAAATTAGTAAAACGTCTGAGAGCGTTCCAAGTACTGCTGGTAAAATGGGCGTTGTCACACGCTATCACTAAATACATTCAACAGTCTGAGAGATATCCATTGTGCACAGCTGAGAGTTGAGAGTCAATTGATTTTTTTTAAATCCTCTTTCATTCGTCGAGCACTTCAGCTGATGCTGATGAAAATGAAAAAGGTTGTAAAAAAGCTTCTGCTTTTTTCCCGGAGCTGAAGCCTCCAATCTTCCCGTGCGGTAGTTGGGCTGTTACGGGTAGATTTTTCCGTAAGGAAACTCCCGTATATATTCTCCTATTTAAATCCACAGCTTTCATCCCGAAAAAGTCCCTTCCCCTTCCACACTTTCATCAACGGTCACAAGCCGTTGCAAAAACATCCTGGATGCTACCGCCGCCATAACCAGCTGTTTCGGTGGCGGGTGATAAGGATCGAAAAAGCTTCGGAAATCCTATCGCATGGCATGGCCAGACGCAACTGTTCCCATCATTACAACATACCATGGATGGTTACAGTC
Source organism: Anopheles minimus (assembly GCA_000349025.1). Taxonomy (NCBI): domain Eukaryota; kingdom Metazoa; phylum Arthropoda; class Insecta; order Diptera; family Culicidae; genus Anopheles; species Anopheles minimus. The sequence continues at coordinate 1,465,356 of KB663722.1, read as the reverse complement.
ATCATCATCACCATCATCCCCATCGTCAGCAGCTTTTGTGTCCACACTGCTGTTTGGCAAAAAATAGTAGACAGAAAACGAAGAAGAAAAAAACTACTAGCACCACACGGGTGTTGGCTCATCATTTTATTTACCAGCTAGTGAAAAGTATATAGATGCTTCATGCAGAGACACGGTATGACGGACAAGATCTGACGGCGAGACACATCAGGTTTCACGAACGCATGCGCGTTTATTTATTTTCTCATCAAGAAGCTTTTCGGGAAAAACTCGTGAGCCTTCACATTTCTTCCCGATGCCCTTGCTGCTCTACACAAAAATCTGTTACGACACAAACCTACCATGTGGTCTCCAAAAGTCCTACCATTACCCCTTATTCATAACACAACCTGCTCCGCTGTAAGGTTAAATACAACGTCCGCGCTGCCGTGTACTACTAAGAAATGGTTCCATTTCAACGAAAGCAGGATGCACAACATTTTCATATCGCACACTAAACAGGGTATGAAAGAAAATGCGCGCGTTTCGGCGCGCTTTCGTACCAGAGGAACATGACGTAGCGTAGCTAGCAGCTCAATTGTTAGTCTGGGTTTGCTCGGTGGCGCCCCAACATTCACTCTCTTTCTGTCGTTCTCTCTCTCTCTCTCTCTCTCTCTCTCTCTCTTTCTCTCTCTTGGTACCACCGGTATTGTATCATCGCTCTTTTCTTCATTCATACCAAGGACCTGCCAGCATACGTATAGTACAGGATGATGGTAGTAAAACCCGCTGGAAGCTGGTGCCAGCAAGGCTCGGTCAGCGTAATATCATCTGTTTGGAGTTTTCCCATCCTTTCGCTGTTTTAGTAAGCTCCAACATACCATATATATATATATATATACATGGTTGGTTGTGAGCGTTCGTACAACACGAATTATGCTAACACAAGACCGCACACACAGCAAAAGCACATTTTTTCCGCCAAGAACCGATCGATAACAGCATACGCCCGGTACAACAAACAAGCATTAGCCAGCCGGGCATATCCCCGTCCAAGCCGGTTGTGTTACCGTTTTTGAACAACGAATACAAACGAGTACAAAACTATAGTAGCCTTTTTCTCGGAAAAGTAATTTAGAAAAGTTTTAATGATTACAGCACGAGTTTAGGTGCTGTATACAGTTGGTATAGAGTTATCCTTTCATTTTGCTCTATTTTCTTTTAGTTGTAAAACGACATTATTTATATTTGTGTGCTGCTCATTCTGGTATACGAGTATGATTAAACTTATGTTTTAGTTCAGTAAAGTATGCTGCCTATTTCTATCACATACAATTGATGTTGTGTGATTGCAGTTCGTGAGAACGATTTTTTTCTGTGCGCTTTACATTGATACAATTTTATAAACAATCGTTTCTTCTATTGTTTTCGTGAATCATTCTGAGCATTAGTAGCTTTTATGGTTGAACAAGTCATTTGGATCTTATTCTTTTTTTTTTTGTAACACAAAACCCTCGTTAGTTGTAATTCGAAAATCATCAACTAAAATTCATAACCCAACCAACTCAATACAAGCTCACTGTGCCATTACGCCTCTACCACGTAGCAGCCGGGAGAAGCTATAATGAGGAAAATTAAAAGAAAAATCATACCTTCTCCCTTTTACGACAACCACGCACGTAACGTACGTATCATCCCATCGTGAAAGCTTTTCATTCCAGGCGGCACACTCGTTTGTGCACTTTTCCTTCCCACACTTGACTCGAATGCACCTAATCACTTATGGGTTTCAAAACTCAGTGAACCCCGAATATATCTGGGTGCTCCGCGTGCTTACCAGACCGGAACACGAGCACTATGACTCCATATTCCCGGAGTATCTCCCGAATTGTGAGTGCCATCAAGGAACTTCTTCGGCGATTTCAAATTGGACGCTTGACTTACTTGGTGGTGGTGGGTGCTCAGCTAGTATTGCCAAGTCGACCGAAAACACACCATCAGTCTTGTTATTTATTCTTGAGCGATCTGCTTTTGATAAAAACAATTATTTCTTCAACATTGCTATTTTAATTAACATCGATTTGAGGGCGTTTTTGTGGGACAGGAAGAGAGACAGAACCCTCGTATCACTCCCAGAAGACAATTAAAATGTGTTAATGTTTCGAATATATATATTGTTCCGTAGCAAAACCAGACCAGAAATTATAACTTGAATTCCACTACGCAGCAGCAAATTGTAGTCGAAAATAATTTCACTGTTTTCATTCTTTCTGAATTACGGAATCAATTAACTTATTCTTTAGCTGCTACAGACACTCCTAACCTTCTCAATAGGCGGAAATCATAGCATGTGTTTGTCTACTGCTTCTGCTGCTGATTTATTTTCTCTTCAACCTCACGCAATCAAATTCATGTGCATGCAGCAACACGGTACGAATGAAACGCGTAAGAAAATTGAAACGAAGAAAACGACGCGACGAATATGCGAAAAACAGATGATGTTGCGTTGGTATATGCGGTGTTTTTTTGTAAATATGCTTGCGAATTGATGCCAGGAAAAAGGCAGCAAAGCATAATGCAAGAAATACAGCGAAGACCAAACTGGACCTTTGAAGTAAGCGTGGCCCAAACTTCAAGAAACTGCGCAGTATTATTCCAAATTCATTGTCTCTGTCTCCCTCTCTCTCTCTCTTTTTATTTCTTCCTCTCTTAAGCTACTTCACGCAAATCGTACACACTCACCAGATACACCGCTTAGTCGTCACACATTATCCTCATGGACACGAAGCTTTTTAAAAGTTGGTGAATGAGTTCAATTTCTTCTAGAATTTAAATAATTTGCAACAACAAAAAAACAAATAACTATCAAAATGAAATGTGTTCTTCAAAAGGATAAAATTATCTAAAACCAATACAATGCGTATAAACAATCGTCAAACAACCAAAATGAGAATACAAAACTGGGATGCAGAGGCGAAACTAGCCGGTTTGCTGGTAAAAGGCCACTCGTTACGTGGTGCGCAGATCATGTGCAAAACTTTATTTTCGCACAACTACTTCACCACTTCCTCATCCACCGGGCGCGCAGCATCTCATGGTCATCCCGAAAAAAACCCGCGTGACTGGATGGGAAATACGCAAAAACCAAACACACCACCGGCCACCACCACACACACACACCATGGCACGACGACGAACAGCAACCGCAATAAGCAACAAAACCTTGACTCTGCCCCGCGCTGCTGGTGCGAAAGCATAAAACATAGCACGGTACAAACGAACTCCACCAATCCGCCCGCCGCCGCAGCCAGGTATCCCAACCGGCAGACAGACAATGGTGGATGGTGGCTGGAGTGAGCCGCAGTGCGGGACGGTGCTTGTTGTGGTTAATGTTGTTGGTTGTTGGTGAAGAGTAGAGACCAGTAAAAGCCAGAAAAGTACAGTTGGGGTGTGCAAAAAACATAAATCTCGATCCACAGCGTTACGCGCCAAATTGCCAAAAATTCGATCGTGTGCGCCGCCATACACACACACATGAAAAACAATATTTCGCCGATCATGAATGTATCGCTAGTTTGCTTACATAGTATATCTATATACGCGCCAGCAATGAAGCTTTCCTCGATCGTACATAAGCACATGATCGTTCGCGCCTTTTTGCTCGTAATAAAATGTCGATATTTTCGACAACGAGATAAAGATTTCGATTGTCACAAACAAACGAAAAAATAAGAGTGAAATTTATAGAACTTTTTAATGGCAATGTTAAGATATCTCGTCTGTTAATGGTTTTCAAATTTCATTACTTCAAAGTACCACTGTTAAGATATAACAAATTTCGAACCAAAAAGCTTTAGATCTTCTCAAACAGACAGACTTCTCTCGTTCCTGACACACCGACCACCGCACATTTTGCATGCCGGTTTTGCGCGGGAAATTCACGTTACAACCGGTTTCCTGGTCCAATATGGTAGTAGAAAACGCAGCAACGGCATCGTATTGTACAAGTTTTATGGCCAGAATATAGCATACCGACAATAGTAGCAATTCGAGATTACCATACTACAAAAACATGCACCCGTTCTATTGCTGCAGTGTGTATAGTAAAACTGGTGTAGAAGTCTATCGGTAAAACAGTAAGTGAGTGATATGAATTTCATTAGCACACAAAACAAGAATGGCATCATCGTGGCATTGGGGCAGATGCAACTGTTGACAGTACCGATCAGAACCGGTTCGTCCAATTGAAGTTTAAAAATAATCTCCAACCCGATGGCACAGCTAATGGTATTTAAATGTCCACCTGTCTATATCTACAACCTCCGTTGGCCTTGCACTTCAGTTCATAAACTTTACACGAAATGCTACTACTACACTACGATACTTGAAAGTACGCAGGAGTGAAGAGTTGAGATTGAGAAGCTATCTGGGAAGATCGTTTTTGAAGTTACCAAGAGAGTTTGGCATATAAGAATATAAGAGAAACGCCATAACAAGAAAAAGCAGCAACAACATCTAGCAAACGGGAAAGACGGAGGTGCTTCATAATGATGACGCGGTAGGAGCCAGTTTTAAAGGGAACCTAACCTTACCCGATCTGGACAATAATAACAACACCTGCTTGGTCGGGAAGCACAGGAATCTGCCGCGTCGAAACAAAACACCATATGGTGGTGGTGATGGGCAGACTGTAGAGCACGCCAAACATTATGAATGCCGAACTGTAGCTCTACTCGGTGCCACTTGCCACAACGAAGAAGAGACAAGGGCTTGGAAACATTCGTTACACACGCATGAATGTTTTGGATGATTACTACCTACTTAAGTGTAGCAAAATCCGCAAAATGGACGACTCGCTTACAAGGGTAAGAATCGCATTAAGGTGCTTCGAATTACATTGCGCCTCCCCTGCTGTAGCAACACCTGCCGCCTCACCCTTTCGCTTAGTGCATATGCCTGCAACTCTTTCCACTAGCATATGGGTTGGCTTGGCTTGAATGGTTTGGCATCGTAAATCAAGAGACACCCGGCTACCCCGCTAGCAGCCTTCGGGCTTCCCTAGCAGACCACGCTGCTGCTGCTTCCCGGACGTGTAATTCCGAACGCGGGAAGACTTGAGCTATCGGAGAACGGAAATGGATAAGAAGAAGAAGAAAACGAGAACGAGGTCCTCCGCCAACACACCACAGGTTCAAATCACAGAAACAAGATGGGTAGAAGCAGTGGCTTGGTATTGCTTCCACCTTCCCACCAGCGCAAGAAGCAGAAGAAGGCCACAATGTGCGTACGTGCGTATGCGCTGTAGACACTGGCAAGCGCACCTATACTATGGCATCCGCACTTGATACAGCCCGGCCTGGCCAGCCCGTGACGATGGGAAACTGGAAGAAAGCGCTCTACGTACGTCTTGGCGTACTACTACTCCGCAAGTTCCAGCCGGGGCTGTCGCGGGATGCAGCACAACACAACACGCTTGCGTACAAGCCACTCGCAGTCAACACACAAGTAGTTGGGTACAGTGGTATGGGTGAGTGAACGCATATAAGGGGGGAAGCCGGTACTGCTTCTCTCTCTCTCTCTCTCTCGCTTCCTTCTGCCATCGCACTCTCATCGGCTCAAAACACATGTGAAGATGACGATGATGACGATGATGATGATCGTTCTCTATCTCTTTCTCCTTCCTTTCCAACCACTTCCACACAGCCAGACGACGATTCAACGCGTTTCAAACACACACATACACACGGCACAGGCATCATCATCAGCATCGTCATCGTGCTTCGTTGCGAGGTGTGTAAGCTCCCGGGTTTTATTATGTTTATAAATATTTCATCTTCACCCCGGCCACCCTACCATCGCCACGTGTCTCGCTCTCTTTCTCTCACGCACACAAACACACGCACACTCTCCCTTTAAAGCCGCTTTATGTAAAAGCATGACTATGCCGCGTTCTACATAATACCCAGCCGCACCACCGCATCAGACGCTCCAAGTACGTACGCACACATTCTCACGCGTGGAACCTGCGCGTCGCATCCATCCGCTCGTCTCTTCTTGTACAACACAACTTCCACCCCGCCATCCCCTCTCCAAACACCAAAACACTCTCCTTACAAACGGCTGTTCCATAAACATGGCTTGGGTATGCCGCTTCGTGCGACCCGGCTGATGATGCTGCTCTGTTGGGCTGAAATCGATGTGTTTTTGACGGTACTGTACTTTTCCTTGCCGCGCGCGCTTTGGTTTCATTTTCTTCGTGGTCGTCGTCGTAGTCGTCGTTTTATTTCCATTCGTTCGTTCGTTCGTTCTTTCGTTTTATTTTGTTCTTTTCCGCTCCATACATCGTTGCCCGACGCTGGCCATAAATAAACGCAAATACAACATAAAATGAGAACGCCCGACGTCATCGGTCAGCAGCAGCATGGAGAAAAATGAACAAGAACAGACTAGAACCTCGACGAGAGCGCGCCCTTCGCAGAATCGAACGGGTAACGACGGACGGGGTGGTGGTGTGGATCGCTTCAGCGCGCGTTAATTTTACGCGTTTGGCTGCGTCCGAACGTACCCCGAAGTGTACATGGTCATCATGTGTTTACGTTCTGGTTGCGGTTACAGAATCGACAAACTGCATTGAAGGGTGTTTGACCAACCAACCAACCACCAAACACACACCGCCACCGCGCGATTACCAGAATTGCATATGCCGTCCAGCCGTTGGTGTTTGCCGGTGATCGAATTACACACTACCAGATTTTCCTGGAATTCGTACAAACAATAACACGACACGCCATATTCCGATGCCTTTCACTTGACTACGCCCGGTAGGGTTTTGCAAAAAAAAAAAAACGCAAGATGCGGCATGTGGACATCTGAGGTAAAATAAAACGTTGCAACACCAAGTCCGGTGACAAAAACATCGACGATACACACTGCATTAGCTTTTGCATTAGCATGAGTGTCAATCACCTCTTGCCAACGTCTTAATGGCAAAGAATTGTACCGCGCATTTAAATTTGTCCATCAACGTACCCAAGCGACAAAGTTTGCGACGATACGCGACTTTTTGTATGGATGCAACAGCCCCGATATAATTATTTCTATTAGTGCCACTAGCAGCAGTTAGTGGTCTAGCCTCTGTGACTGTTGCGTAGGGTTGCGACGTTT
>KB663722.1:1261402-1455901 GCA_000349025.1 Anopheles minimus | reverse complement strand
TGGTGTCGTCCTCGAGGATTGGAGGAAGGCTTGAAAGGGGGTGAAACCATGAAATATTCGCGTTTTGTCGTAAACTCTGCGGCCTGGGGTATTGCGTACTTATCACACACCTGTAGTAAGTTGAGTATATTAGGCCATGAATTTTATTTAGAAATTCATATTATATGATCTCATCGACAACATCGACAAGAAAAAACTTATTTATATATTATTTAAAAAACATGTTCTACCATGAAAAAGATAAGAACATCAATGCATTGCTTCTATTGCAAAAAAAAAAACTAATCAACAACAATACGATCGTCTGCAACCAAAAGATCAATGAATGGTAGTTTATGGTTTATTTTACGTATCTTTAATCTTCCATTCAAGGACGTGATGTTTTTTGCACTGTAACCTGAACAGGGTGAGAAACTCGCTCATTAGCAAAGGCCGTTGCAGATAAGCCCGATCATTAATGAGTTTGCAGTGCATATTATAGTCTCTGTGGAGCTGACCGTTGAACAAGTTGAAGGTTTCATTCGCTGGCCGGGGATGACCATCGGGACAGTATGGCGCAGCAAAAGGTTGTTTCTGCATATCGTCAACCGTCCATTTTATAGTTACGCATCCAGTTTAAAGCGCCATCGTTTGCCGTTCCATGTAATGGCGTCAGAACGTTATTTTAAGGTTTGATGGCACACATTTCGGGGACTATTTCTCACCACGTATTAAGTGTTAACCCATACCACAAGCACCCGTCCGAATAAAAGAGTCGTATGAAACAGAAATTCCATTCCCACTTATCACCACCCCGAAGCTTATCAAGTCACGAGAAGCTAACAGTGCACCTAGAGGACCAATGTGTATGGTTGTGCAAAGCCGGCACCGACAACAGTGTACCACACCCTTCAGCGCGAAACAACGCACAGCTGAGACCACACTCAAGCGCAACACACGGAGCAGACGATCAGCTGACCGAAAAGTACTCGCGCATCTCGCATCGAAAAAGTACTCAGCTGATGTGCCGCCATTTTGCGGCGCGCATGTGACATTGATGAGTGGACGCGGGTTGACTAGTGGTGGTGGTGGCGTTGGTGGTAGTTGTCGCTATTTGCTCTATTTTGTATGTTAGCTTTGAGTCGTATTTTTGCAACGTGTTATCACCTTCCCGAGATCAGTTACAGGATGAATGCTTTCGCATCAATTCCCCGAACGTTTTCGTAACCGGAAATCGTACAGGAATGGCTTCTTCTCTTTCATTTTGCGTTTTAATGGGACAAACTTGCGTTCGCTTTATCTAAACTCACATTCCATGAATCGTGTGATGCAAACTCTGTCCTATAACCGTGTTGCTATCACGACGTAGAATTATTACGTTAGCTTGAAGCGTTATCACTGCAGGTTTTTTAGATTTCAAATCCCCTGCGAATCATTATCTATGACATAACTCAATTTAGACCAGCAAAAAAAAAAACTCGCCCATCGCATTTCATATCAAAATGAACGGACGGAATACACTGTGGACTACATGATATAACTGCAGTAATTTTATATGGTTTTTCAATTTGAAGGCATTTGTCAACTTATTACAAGCATAACAGACAAACTCAATAATTTGATAGCTAAATAAAATACTCCTTCATCTTACCAAATAACAGAAGAAAAAAACACTTCTATTTAGTGTTCTGAAAAATGTATGGACTTATATTGATATATTTTTAACAACGCCTTTCGTTCTGAAACATTTGTAGTGCAGCGGATTTCTTTAAATGTCCAAATTTTGCATCATCCCAGCCACGTGGTGTTTTGCGCACATCCCACACACGTCGACCAGTTTACGCACCCCAAACAGAGCCACCTTTCACTAATACTAAACAGATCCGATCTGTTCTGAGTCCGATCAACCGGATTTCACTGGTTGATTGTTTGGTACTCGTGCGCGCGAAGAAGTTCGCGTGATCCTCCGCCGATCGAGATTTAGACGCGCGAGTGAATGAAGAACAAGAAACGGCTGATGGATGGAAGAGTAGCTGGGCAACATGTGTGTGTGTGTGTGTGTGTGTGTGTGTGAGAGAGAGAGAGAGAGAGAGAGAAAGAAAGAAAGAAAGAGAGAGAGAGAGAGAGAGAGAGAGAGAGAGAGAGAGAGAGAGAGAGAGAGAGCTTTTGACCAACAAGTATGGAGAGTAACTAAGGAATGTGCACACATTCCATCACTCTCCGCGTGTACTGCCCACACAAACGCGTGATGGTGTTACAAACCGACCAAAATCAAAACAAACATTCAATACATTAGAATACCACATACCATGTTAGGTGATCGGACGAGTGGACAGTATATACGGTCTCGATCTCACACAAGTGATGCTTCATATTACTCGTTCAAGAGATGACACATCGAAACGGGAGATGATACACCTTTCTACAGCAATGGGGAGGGAGTTTGCGTAAAAGCTCTGCTCACTCGTCTGTACGATTCCGTTTAACGAGATTTTATGAGCATTTTATCATGGGGTCCACAACCGCAAAGAACCTCCGCAAAACACAAACGGCACAATCTGTAGAAACGAAAGGGATCGACGTAGTTATCACCATATGTGTACAACCGCGCTGCTGCTATGCCGGTCAACGCCGGTGTCCGACGATACTAACAACCAACCGGGGGTCAGCATATCCGCGAGCCAAACGACGGCGGCAAAAGCCTAAGAGAGCGAAAAGAAACGACAACACGTATTCGCGCGGCGAGGAACCGGAATGGGGCACATCAGCCCCGATGAATGGAATGTGGTTTTCGCTGAGATCTCGCTGGAAATACTTGCAACTTGTTCCAGAGGACCGTAGGCTCCACTGTCTCCTCTCCTGCTCCTTCCATCCATGTTACTTTTCAGTGTCTCGCTGGATGAAAACCGTTCCCTTTCCCTTTCACACCCTTTATACTGCACACCTCTCTGCGTCGTTAATGTGTATATGTATGCGTGTCTCTATCTAATGCCCTTAAGGAGGCAGGCGATTGGGTGTCACATCTATCGGCCCTGGGCTGCTGCAGCGCCCATTGCCCGCAGCCACAGTAATGCTGATGCATGCAACCTCGTGCCAGAGCTAGAGTTTAGGTGAACTTGTCGCCACATGGCCGGCCGACTCATGGACAACGCAACGGTCGACGAGTTCGTTGGCCCTTACAGTGGCGTCGGACCGGCGTGTGATGGAATTTGTTGGTAGCCTTCGAAAGTTTGGTTTAGGTCATCCAGCTTCACAAGAAACGTTGCTGTTCAGCTTGTGCATGCTCCGTGCCGATCGCATGAAGTCGACTACCGCCACCACCTGGTGGCATTTAAAGCTCCATTGATAGAAAAAACAGCTGACTGTCAGGCAAGCTTGTATGAGGCATTATTCGTATGTGAGGAATAGAATATACAACCATACACACACGTTCATACCAGTGAAACACGCATACAATAGAAGGAGTGAATGCTTCTCACGGTGGAAGCTATATTTAGCTGCATGATGGATCGTAGGAAAATCCGACCACGATCATTTGAATGCCAATTCTATTTGAATGCATTCTAGGAATCTTTTAAAGTGGATTTTTTACATCTGTTCGCTATTCTATGAATGAAATACCTATCAGGTGGTATGCGCAATTCGTTCAAATTATTTACAATTTTTAACAACAAAAACAAATTTATTGCTTGGCATTTTTGGTCAGTAGTTAAACATATAACTATTGACCTGGTGGCCGAGGTGATATAGTTGCTCCGGTCTTCAAACGGCAGGATCGAGGATCAACTGCAATAGTGAACTGACTATCCAACTACGTGATATAAATATGTTTACAAAGTTTTTATATGGCTGGCATGACTTGGCATGGTTGTTATGCCATGCAAGATGGGAACAAGAGAATCAGAAGATAAATATATTGAAAATTGAATTTTCTGTTAATAATAAGCTTCTAGCTAAACAGTTGGTGTATAATGTCCCGTGTTTGTGCACATCCAACAAAACATTTACAAAATATTTGTTTATTTACGCACTACACGGTTGTTAGATGATTCCAAATATACGTCTTGCACTGCTTTTAATCAGACTGCTGTATTGTTTCTTCTGCGTGATCGCATCTTTCCAACGTTCCCTTCCACAACCGTAAGCCTTTTTCTCACACAATCCAGAAGTGAAAGTACTCATGCCGTTTTCTTCGATTCTATCAGAATGGGTAACGACGGTAAAAACAAGTTAGTTTGCGTCTTTCCATGCCCACACACCAGCTCGGAACATTGAAACGTATACTTACAACTGGGCGATGAGAAACGTCTAGGAAACATCACAAAAATAAAGCGGACCGACACCAACGAGCTGATAAGCAACGAATAGCGCTTGCACGGACCAGCTACTAGCTAACACACTCGTTCACTTTTTCGTCTAGATTTTCCCGCATGGATGAATTTGTGAGTTATGTTGCGGGCTGCATTTGGCCGTGAAACAAACGTGATCCACACCGGTTGTGAGCTGTTAATCGTTTCACCCGAACTGCACCGAGGAGGGGATGTATCGGGATACGCGAAACGAAGGGCTTTACCGAGTGACCTCTCCTCTAAAAGCGGGACTTTGGCTAGACTTTGGTGGAAGGCACGTCTGTATTGCTGGCTATGATGAACGGCGGCTGGCAATCGATTGACGAGTCACGAACTAGAAACAACATTCCACAAAGATGCAACATCCATTAACGATGCTTATACTCGTCGCCTTCATCTGTCCATTCGCCCCGTCGACATGAGGGTGGATGCTGATTGTTTGCACTTAGATCTGTTTTGCTTGATCACCTATTGATTGTTGTTAAATTTAGTAGTTACACTCGACCTTTTTTTTTACTTTTCTTAAATTTCTAAAAAAAAAATTGAGGCCAATAAATGTTATCAAACCTAGCAAGCTTAACAAAATAATAGACATACATTTCCTGGAGCACAAACCAAGTATTTACCACGCCGATGACCATGGATGAAATAATCAATGAATGACGGATGTCCCCCCTCGTTGATCGACGAAGTTTCTGTTCGAAACATATTCGATTTTAATGCCTCGGAGCACATCGGCCACTAGCTCTATGCAACGGCATTAACTACTAGCGGATTGCAACACCATTCACTAACGTTGCAATAAACGGCAATTATCATGTTAGCGGTATTAGCGTTTTCGCGATAAACCCAATGATTAATTTTAATATGGAACCATGCTAGATTGCTGACTTGGTACAATGCTGATTGTGGATATTCATAAGGTATGCTGCTTATAGTTATAGTATTTTGCCTGCAGATATCAGGTTTTCAGCAATGCTATATATTTACTGTTAAATAATACTGTTACTATACTGCAGGTACATGCGTTCATAGTTCTCGTGTTGATGTTTAACTTTGTTTGCATATTTATAAAATATTCAGTTCAAACAGATTATTTGAATAAAATATGGTTAAGCAATAATGGATAATAACTTAAGAAACTCCGCGAAACATTCAAAAAAACAGAAAACAACACATTCCTTTAAAACATTTTCGCTCAAGTCATTGTAATTATTTCGTTCCCATTCGGAACTGTTTCTCGGTCTAGAAAGACATCAACAGCTGACAAGACACGAACGTCATTGAAGACACCAAACTTTCGTCAACACGGTTTGCATTACATGTTATTGCTAGAACGGAAGCGTAAAACAGGAAACTGTAATTGTTAGCTCTGATACACATTAATCAAAATTTAACTCTGCTAATCTTCAACCGTACGACGCATTCATCTGATCGCTGAGAACCACCTGTTATTTTATAGGGGCAAATGATTCATTGCGATCAACACGTGGTACCGCTGTGGAAAAAATACGTACACTGCACAATGAAAGATAGCACGTTAAACAGTGGGTTTGCAGAAACACGCAAAAATCTTTTCCAACCATACAATATCCAAAGCAACATTCATAGGTCAACGGACTAACTCTTTTTTTATCATTCCGTTTCCCAGCTTCCATTTGTGGACGATCATTCCATTTCCATCGCCATGCCACTATCGTGTTGCCGAAAACGAATGAATGAGTACAGTGCGCAAGGTGAGAAAGTGTGGGTACGACTGCCTGGCCTGTTTGGCTGATGACGGTGGCGATGATGATGATGATGGACGTGGCATCGGAATGGAGTTGCTGTGTTATGATGGTGAGCTAAAAATAACTACACAATACCCGAAGCTGACGGGAATGGGAAAGAAAAGGCAAACAAGCAAACAACCGCACGACTGTACGCTTAAAAATCAATCAAACACGCTAAAACCACAACACAAGTTTTAATGAAATCGTATTCGTACCTGATTAACAGAGACATTAAACATTTGGATTACTCTTGTTTGTAAATGTAGACACTACACGCACAAGTGATATTGCTTATGGGAATGGAATGGCGCAATTTTAAATAACCTGTAAACTAGGATAACAAAGAAATATGACAAAATATGTCATTAGAGTCTATGACACCTTATACTATTTTTTTTTTTTGCAAACTGTTGTTTGGAGGCTTTACGTTTTTGTTGATTTTAGTTTATACTAGAATGGTTCTCCATACAGAAAGATGAACAGAGAGAAAGGGATGAATTTTTGGTTCTTATATTACTTCAAAGTTAGATTGCAAATTTCTTTCCTTTTATATCAGCACCATTACACTTTATAGCTAGTGTATAGTCTTGCAAAAAAGCGCACGATCATGCGAATGCGCCAAAAACACAGAAGCGTTCACCCGTGATGATGATGATGCTTGCTATTGCTATTGCCAGTGATGCTGTCGAAATTTTGATGATCACAAATGATGAATACATTCCAACATAACGTATAAAAAGTGGACACACCTCCCGCTGCCAAGCGATCAACGACCGCAAAAATCCAAAAATAGATCTGAAACGATCAATCTACCCGATAGTAAGCCCACAAGAGAAGATGAATAAATGAGCGTGTTTACATTCTTCCTTATATATCTCTTTCCCTTCCTTGTTCCTACGGCCGCAATCTACTTTTCAATCAATCTCTCCCTCCCTCTAGCACACACTTTGCTGAGTGTTCTTTTCGATCAAATTCGGCTTGCGTTTGGCGCACTTTTTGCAACGTGTTGTGCGCTCTTGTTTTCCTGCTTGTTTCTCGCTCGTTATTTTGGGTATTTCTCTTTTCTCCCAGCGCACGGAAAGGATGGAAACAAAATGAGGCAAAATTGTGATGCATGCCAAAACGTCAATTTGCGAATTGAAAGAAGTGGAGTAAAGGAGCGCAGTAGGCAACGATTATTTTGGAAACAGCAAAAATAAAAAAACGAAGAAAAAAGAGTGGTGGTATTTAAGAGAACAACACTATGAAAACTTTCTTATATCTCCTTATATGTGGGCCTTTTCTTACGATTTGCATCCGTCGTTTTGCCAAGCGTTACCTTTGGGATTTAAACAAGAGTGTTATGATACGCTGGTGCTGGTCTTTAAAATCCTCTCTCTAACCCTGGTTTTCAACCTATTATATCAATTTATCATCTCGAACTTTACCTAAATCAGCAGTAGTAGCTTCTCGGTGCACTTTCATGTGCATCTTTTCACAAAAAATTGCAATGATACTTGCTAAACTTTGCTGAATAAAAAAATTAAGAAGATCTTATTGTATAGCAATATTAAACAGTTTACAGGTTTTCATGAGTGGCTCACCATTAACCAAGTACCACAGAAAACGGTAACACTTCCACGAATCACGGACAGCCAGGCGTAGCTGCTTTCGAAATAGTTCGCACTGCTCGATCGTGCAAAACAGATACTACTTTTTTGTCAAAAGGAATGCACACCACCGGAAATGGGTGCCGCTTTCTTTCGTCGTTTACAACACGACGGCACGACGGACATTTGTCCGACTGGAGCAAGAAGTCAATAACGAACACGCACTAAATAAAGTAAAACATAACCGAGTTTAGACTGGCCGCTGCACCAGAATGGTACATAGATAGTTTTTTAGCGGTCACATAACGCCTTCTAAGCAGGAAAACTAGTGCAACATTCACCCCGCTTGCAGCAGCACGGCGGCATTCATACATACATCGTTCAAACGCCAATCTTGCCAAGCGATTGTCAGACGACTGTCTTCTTGTTTCCGTCAAGACATTCATTTCCCGGGAGAAATCCAAACGAAATGTGTTTCGGGACGAGGAACACAGCGACTCCTCCGTTTCCGTTTTGTGGTCGGAAAGAAAACTCTTTCAATCTGTCGCTTTTCGCTTTTAATCAATGCATTTCGCACATACTCTCCCGTTCTCTTCTGGAGCATGTTGTGTCATTTTCGCGATGGCGTAGGTAATGGTGCGTTGGCGAAACAGCCCTTCACAGAGCTCGTATCACAATCGCAGTAAATTGGGATCACAGCTGAAGTAAACAAAAAAAGGTAAATACCACCCAACCTAAGGCCAATTTAAGCAACAGCTGCTACTACTAATGGTAAAGAATTATTTTCTCAAGCACTCTAATACATGCGATTTTATTGCACACTCAGTACTGATCGGGTCATCGTAGATCTCGTGCTCGAATCAACCCACACACCCGCATTGCTTACGACCAGAGCACACATATGCAACACTATTTCTTCACACCATACCGCTCTAATGAATGATGCTTTCTTTTGCCTTTGCTTTACACGGACCGAACGCAGCAGTTGCGCTGGAGGACGAAGATCCCATGAAATGGTAAATGCTACAAACCTGGGCCACAACTTTGAGGACCCCCCCTGAAGAGAAATATCCCAGATGAATCGCTATCCCAACCTCCACACCTTCCGAAAGGAGAGTCGCCCACGATTTAATTGAGCAATAAAAGAAAAATTAATATGAACCATCTATTCGAACGAACGGATTTTGATCGTTTGATCGTCCACGGCATGGTCGTGGGGTATACACGCAATCACGAACTATTCAGCTTCCGCTCGATTGCAGGAAACTGGCGTGTAGTGCAGAGAAAGGCCAGCTGCTGATGCTGCTGTTGGTTTTATTGCATCCACCTCCGCATTTGTCTCGCGTGTCGCGGACGCATTCTAAAAAACCTACGCAATCCCCTGTTTAGATGCGTTGCTGATCTTCCCACGCCGAGCACACTCACACAAGCAATCGTATACCATACTTTTTGCAATGGAAAAAGCTGGCGCCCTCGCCTTACTCACGGCGATCTCTCAACCCACACACTACTACTTCGAATAAAAAAAAACAAACAGCTAGACACGCAAAAGAAAAGATCGAAGAGAAAGGCCATGCAGTTGTCGCTTGTCCTTCTTTAAACGTTAATAATCTCTTCCTCTTTTTATTGGCACTCGCGCTCAGGCAAAATGCAGGTTTCAGCTACCACCGTATAAGGACGAAATAGATTGGATATACCCCGAATGTAGTGCTGTCGATAATATGGTGTCAGGGTAATGCCGAATCGAACCAGTTACAACGAAATGATTGAAACAAAAAATAACCTTTAAAATATGTATGAAAATATAACAGAAACCACACAAATATTTACCAATAAATTGAATAAAATTCACAATTTAAAAATGATATTTGTAGTAATTCGAAAACTTTCGTTATTTTTATTACATTCCTTAACATTTTGTTTTGATAATCTTTAAAAAATGGTGGTAAAATATAAAAATTAACTTCAATGCACTTCCACTTGCAAAAATGCGATAACTAAGTAAAACACAAAAGAACCCATTGCCTGAGATGGTCACCCAATTGCTGAATCAATGACCTCGAGGAAATGGTTAATTATAGGGCTCACTGTGCACATCGCTGCGGTAATTTTAATAAGCATGCTCATCATCATTTCCAACAAAATTACAAAATATGGAGTACCCTTTCGTTAAAAAAAAAATCATTGTACCGTAAACTCTGAGCCATCAAAAAAGCAACAGAAAACATATCATACAATTTTGGAAAATACACTCGATCTTGAGAAACAGAAGAAACGGCGGCCTACCGGTAATGACGGCGATGATGGATAAGATGAAATGTCCTTTCACGCCAATTCAACCGACCAATCGATCATAGTACGATCGAACGATACACACACACACATGGCAGTATGGAAGCTGCCGGCATTCATGCAACTGTGTTGTCTGTTCCGTTGATGCCGTACGATTATGTTTACGTTCAGTGCAATTTTCGAGTGTCCATGCACAATAACAGCGGCACGCTATGCATTCCGTGTAAAAAAGCAAGGATGATATTTGCCGACTCTGCGTTGGTATTCCAATTTTTTTTCTCTGCAACAACCATCGTCGAACCGGTTAGTGCAATGTTTTCCGTTACATTCAAAAAAACAAAAAAACTGCACACATGGCATTTTTCGTTCATGCTGTTTACGTAGAGCGCATTGTAGTTGTACATACGCTGTTGTGTGTATTATTTTTTCCCCACATTTTGCAACGAATCTGAAACAACATACGACCGCGCAATATGCTATCATATCAATGTGTAAAAAAGCGACCGAAAATCAATCCGATTTCTCTTGTGCTGGTTTCAGGTTTTTGCTTTTCCCGTACTCCCATCCCAGAGTATCGTCAAATTTGGCGGGAACGTACAGTTCGGCAACAATAAATTGCAGATTTCAGGTTTCTTTCGCAGCACTTTGCCATAAGCAAAACATGAAGCAAAGCAATGCTTTAATGCATCGAGGGGTTTAGTATTGTTATGTAAACAAAACAAATACATATGGAACTCGCCTTTTCGGACGAGTTTGCTCAAGCGATTAATTCCAGTGAGTAGTTTAATGTTTTCACATATATTTTTAAGAAATCACAAAGAAACAAAAACTATACCACAACAATGATTTACAAATATCTCCTTAAATCTTTTTAACTTATGAAAAAACAACAACATTAACTAAAATGGTCCTGTAAATCTATGATAGTAATGATGGTAGAACAAACATCATGCCCAAGGAACTTGTATTATATGTCTTATTATCTATGCTTTTCATATATTAATCGCTCCTCGCAGCAATAAATACTAGGATTGGTTTTATCGATATAAGCGCGTTAGTAAAGTATTATTTCCCCTAGTACACCTTATGCAGAAGAACCCGAACTGCTTAGGATTTGACTAAAGACTAATGTACCCCAGCGATTGGTGGATAGCACACGGTTGTAAATAAACTGTGCCATAAACTTCAACATTTGCCTCGTTATTTCCTGCAGTTAATTTCAACCAAGTGTACGTCCTTCGAAACAGGACAATTGATGGCAAACATGGGAGTCGCATGCACGCGCTTTTGCTGTTTTCAAACAAACATGCTACACACGCACATAAACTTGCTGCTAACTGTTTCCTTTTGGAAGCCGTCTTCGAGAGGTGACTTGTTTTTGTGTTTCCGTTACCCTTCCAGCCATAGTAACCCACAGAGAGCCAAATCTTGCTGGGGGCGGCCCATTTCAATGTATTAAGCGAAAGATACACGTGGGACCGGAGCATGGAGTGACAAAATTTTGGCCAATAAAAAAAGCACACACATAATATGCGAATAAAGAAAAAGAAAACGAGTATGGTGGAATAAATATGGAAATCATATCATTACATATTTATGTGCGCCAGGCACATATAAATTTTCAATCACATCGTCGGTACGTGATTTTGAGAGGTCGATTTAAATTTTTGTTATGTTTTCCGCGGACTGCGCTCTCTGTGTCCTTTACTCTTTATTCTGACTCGCTAAATAAAACCGACCTGACTACTTTATTTAATATCTGTGTATTGACAATTACGATTCTTTTTATAAACATTTATATATGTTTATGTAAAGTTGTGTAAGCAGTAGTTCAGTGCTACTAATAATATAAAAGCAATATTAAAAGTTTGTTCAAACATATATACTCTTAATTGTCACGTTCAACAAACTGCGTAAGAAAAAACAAAACATTTTACAATAAGGTTATAAGGAGAATAGCAAACGTAACAGGAACAAAATAGAAATTTAACCTCACCACCCATGGTCGATAAAAGCGTAGTCCATGCAAACGTTGATAACAACGGAAGCTGCCAAATTCAATTCCGGTACCGGCGAGATATAACGATAAGGCACGATTTTCATTACCATTATCCTCGGAGAACCATCCTTAGCGGTGTTCATTTCGGTGTTTCGGCTATTTGAGAAACAACGCTCAGAGGTCTACGACCAAACGCACCAACAATTACTCTCAGTTAACTAGACTCGTGGGAACATTTCCTGTAGAAATAACGCGATATGGTTTGGCCCGAATGACAGAGAATGGAGGAAATTTTTCCTTAAAATGGTCGAAAAAGGTACCTTCGCCACAGAGTAATTATTGGAGGTTTCAAAGTGTAAAGCTCAAGAGCAATTTAAATAGCTCCCTGAAGTGAAATATTATATTAAGGCATCATCATTTCAAACCAGAATCAATCATCTGGTTCAGCGTTCCTGTGCACAATCAGCATCAACATATATCAGAAAAGTTTGAGAAAAACATCTTCACAAGGAGATGTCTTGAACTGAGGATATATTTTTCAACTGTATAAAGTTTCTATAGTGCATTGTCATATACAGATACCAAGGTACAATGTCATATACTAATTCTTCCTTGTCTAATGTCTTCCTTAACTATGATATGCCGGTTCCGATAACATAGTTCAAAATACCATTTCATATACCATTTATCCAATGTTTTTAAAATAATGCAGACATTAGCTTTTATGTTTTATAAACGCCGTTCAACGTGACCGTATGTAACAAATAGTTCAAATCGCGATTCATTGCATAGAGTATACATACTGCCTCTTTATGTTACCACATTTGTGCTGGAATTGAAGCCTCAGTTCTTACCTGGAAAAAAGAAAAAGATAAATAAATTAAATTAATAGAGTAGACGAATATTATAATTAATATATGCAAGGGTATCTTATACTGTTCCATTTTCACGAGCGGAATGCTAGCTCATTTCAAACCGTTGTACCACATAAAAAATACGTACACAATCTACCGGACACCTTTGATTCGCCTCTAATTCATTCAAGCAACAGTTGGATGCCTTTATATTTTTGGAGCTGTCATCAACTCCCATTCAGGTGGGTAAATAATGTTCTTTAAAGTAAGAGCACCGCACAGCACTGCCCCATTATAACGTTTTCACGTAAATGTCACGAAAAGCTGAGCGAACGGACACGGAGCAGGCGATATGGATCGATTATGTTGCTATGGAAGCTGCGTATACGTATATCCTTTTATTTGTGTTCGTAACATTGAGTAGAAGCGAGAAGGAAAAGTTGTAACCCCAATTGGTAATCCAGAGACTCGGTGCAGTACTCTTCTGCCTGGTCGGACTACATTGTAAGCCATAGACATTGTGGCGTGGGCGCCTGGTACTTTTCCAGCTGAACCAGCTTACCGGTACCTCAGTTATGAATTTTGGTAGTTAGTGTCATTTTTTATCAACAACTAGTTATTCGCATTTAGCAATTGATATTTATAATTGAAAAGTATTGAATAAATATGCCAATTCGCGTACACTTTTTAACAGGACCTGAGCTCTATTTGAAAGTTGTTTCAATTCAACCGAATATAATATTTGGGGTCAGGAATGATTAAATTCCTTTTATCACATTCCAGACTACATTACATATTGTCTAAACAGAACGATTTCTGTTATGTTGGGTTATGATTTGTAGCTGATAAGGACTAAAAGCGGCCTGCTGTAGCTCATTCATATAAAATGGAATTACCCGGAGAGAGTCACGCTACCCAACCAAATTCCCGCGCACATTTTACTGCCAATTGTGTACTACATCTGTACCCTGTTTCGGTTTGAACTGATTTTTGCCGTGCGATCCGGTTATCAGAGGCCCAGCGGATTTTATTCATACCTTCATAAATATCACACACCATCGCATTTTGCAACCCATAATTCATTGACTGATATCGCACACCTTTGCAGATTTTGTACCAGTTTACAGCATCAGCTACGCCCGTGCAGTAGAACAGGAGGGACTTTCATTTACTTTCATCCAAAACTTTTACATGCTGCTTTGCCTCGTGTTTCAGAGTATACAGTTTCTTCTGCGTCAAGTCACACGCACACAACAACAGTGCTCATCGTTGCCGATGATGATGGTCTGGTCGAAAAACAAAAAATGCTGCCTCCAGGATAAGGAGTGACTCGGCATCCAAGTTTCGTGTTTGTAGTAATGCGAGTGTCCGACACTTTCGCACTCCCACATTTTTACATTGCATACTAGCAGGCGTTCTGTGCCGAGTGCCGTTCTATGTGCAACAATGTTGTACCGGGCCACATCGATGTACACAGAGATTACGACCCAACCCAGGGCCATCTTTACTATACCAATGGGCATGCTCGCGCATCAAACCATCAACCGTTGAATGGTCCCGCGCACACACTTTCAGTCCCGCCAACACAAGGGCATGGGCCCGAAGAACACGGTAGGCCACATCACATGTGTATACACATTGACTGAAGGGATATGCACGTTCGGAGTGCTGACACAGGAACAAGGGAAACAGATTGGAAAACATTGTATGCGGGCGTCGAACCTTTAGAAAGGTTGGGCAAGAGTGTGGGTGTACTAAAAGACGGGGAGCGCGCAACATTGGCAAAGGTGAAGTAATGAAGGGACGAAAAGTTAGATGTCTATATATTTGAGTGTGTGTGTGTGTTTTGCCTGGTGGATTTCAGCCCATTTCAGGGTACATGTTGAGCTACCAGCTGGACGTTCTGCGACTCTGTTACTGCCTTACAGACACTGTAACTCTGTTGTGATTCAACGATGTAATTGTAAACGAACGGAACCAAATCTTGTAATAAGAATCGTATGGACTTCATTCGAGGCTCTCGTTTGCTTTCAATCTCTCTATAGAGAATACTCTATAGAAATACAGCTGTGCAACACTTTTTTGATGTAACTAGATTTTTTTTTATCCGTTAGTATTTTCTGAGGACGCTCATCTAGCCATTTTTACAAGGGTAGATCAGGAGCGCATATCCGTCTACATCCAGGTAGGTCTTCTATGCTAAGCTTCACGCCTAGTTTTATCTAATTTTACAACAAGGTAATCGTATCCCAACGCAGCACGCAGCGAATTTTCTCATGTGGCCTAACAAAACCCTGAAATTGCTTAGCCTCTTTCTCTCCCTGAAAACTGCAACCTAATTCGAGGTGGAGAATTCCAGCTGCTCTTTTAAATTTCATGTAAACCGCAGGGTTCTTGGTAGGATGTAAACTCGGTCGGCAAAAATTAATTCGATCGATAAAACAGCACGTCGCTTCTCACAGGTCTTGGTTGCTCATAGCAACATAACCAACCCGGCGGCTCCATCTCAAAATACTATGTCAACTCACCGGTTGCTTTTGCAGTACCGGTTGTTAAATTTACCCCTTTTCTAGAACTCCTGTAATCGTGCAAAACTAGACTGAATATCTGAAATATGATGTTTTTGCATAAGAATGTTAATTAAATTAGAGTTTTTTTACAACAATAAGTAATAAAAAGATTAGCAAAAATCCCAGAATGTTCATGCACAGCCAAATGTTTCGTTGTAAAACTTAAAATTATGTTTCACAATTGATAATCATTCAATTAAAAATTACCAGAAAAAAATCAGAAAAGCAGATACTAATACCGATTAACCATGTTCAACATCTCGGAATTTTTGAACAGAAAATCCAATGAAATGTAACATAACATCCGCTTGGCAGTATCAGAAAAGATGGCATTTTGAACTGATAAAAAGGTTCTATCTGCGGATGAAGTCAGGTACATGGAAAATGGTGATTGTGAGCGCATGCGCATTGGGCATCACTTTCCTTTCAGTTCTTTTCTACAAACCCCGGGGCCGCACGATTCGAGGGTTCGAGTTTTTGTGATTATAGAAATCCCTGCACAAGTTATAAGTAAATAAATAGCACTCATAAGAAACTTAGTATATATAACCAAAATAACAATACTAAAAACATATTTCAAAATGTTAATGTAAGCTCGATGCTTATGCTTTACTTATTAATGTTACTTCTTTATTTATTACAGCCGCCATATAGCCGTATTGTATATTTGGGAAATATATCAATGATATAATCAAATAAACATTTAGAATTTCTACGGTATAAATGGATAAGTTTCATTGGTTCGTAATTTAAATCCTAATTCTTTCAACTTCCAGACACACGTTCTTTCGTTCAGACAACAATGCTCCAAAGCTTGTTGCATCATTTTGCATATCAACTCTCTAGACACACGCTCTTTCTCTTACAGCGGTCATCCCTAAGGATGAGAGCAGAGCAGCTGACATTTTACTATGTATATCCGCAAAAGTGTGGGACTCAGGAAAAATACTCCAATTGCATAGTATTTATTTAGCGTAGGTTTTTACTATTCATTGAATCGTTTTACATCCAAAGCTGTTTGTTCATTATTGTAATAATGTTTTAATCATGATTTGTGGTGCTTGTCAAATAAGTCACGGTACAGGTTTTGAATGAAACTCATCTGAGTTTTCTACAGCTACACACAGCATTTTCAGCTAAGAGTGCAACAAATTATCGATCGATTTTACTAGCTGCTAGGATGGATGCACGCATCTTGCAAAGGATAGTGATTTATACAGCAAATGCTGCAGAAGAGATGCACTGACTGCTGCTACAACTGCTGCTCTGGACAAAAATTATGTACAATACTTCCACATCAATTTATATGGAGTGCTAGCGTAGTGGTGTATTACGCCAATAGCAATACTACAAATCATCATACTCGTACCTACTACTACAACTGCTACCATTAGCGCCGCCACCATCACTAAAGCGTTCGGGAGGACACTGAACCACCATTTTATATAGGAAGAAAAATAGAGCACATAATATCCTGTGCTGTCTGTACATAAACTCCTTCCAAAGGAACGCACAGCATCCACGATGCAGGAAACTGCATTATGCACCAAGAAAAGTTGGTAAAATGAGAAAGAAGATATATACAGGGAAAGCTGAACTAACGTTGATAATAAAACGATGCTCTCAAACGGCGCCCACCACTGTTTTCGTGCTTCTGTGCAAACGATCGTTTTTTTCCTTTTGTTTTGCTTTTAAAATGATGCAAGGTAGTAAACGACGGATTTATTTTCACGTAAGCTCTCCGTTTAGTTATCATTCTCAGATGAGCTTAAAGCATGCTCGAGTTGGGGGAATTTAAAAGGCTCAATCCAATGCTAACAATACAAAAAAAGCACACTGTACTAAACGGTCATACACTTTTGAAGAGACGAATAAAGTCTATTGACACCAAATTTTTATAAACTAACAAACCAACCAGTCATCATATGATCTTGAATATTATAAATAAAATAAAGGAAACATAAAATATTGACGAATGGGTTTATTTTTATAGGAACAGAACGGTTAGAACACAGATGGGCTACTTTATGCTAAACCACGTTTAAACTATTAAAGAAAAAGCGTCTCCACAGAGAAAACCAGCCAAGAGCATGTGAAACGCGTGATCTAGTCGACCTCGTTCCTGCTTACACAGAAGCTTTACACGCGTAAGTGCAACGCTACGTGATACGCGTAGCAGAAATGCCAGAAACTGTACCAATTGGTGGAAGCTATGCGAGTGTCGGGTTTCGAACCTCTTTTGCATATCAAGTCTGCTATTCTGCTAATACCGCGACAGTCCAGATGGCCTCCACAACCTATTGAAGGCATCGTCCTCGACGGCGCGTCGTTGTCTCGATGTAAACCGGCTGACCACCAGTTTGCATATTACCCGTACGCACTTGTACGACTTCGCGACAACGAAATGCATGGGTGCAACCAAATCGCACCGATGCAGCAATAACGCACAGGACTACTTCCTTCCACCTTCGTATTTCCATACGGTCGCTCTTCTAACTGTCGGTCCACGGTCTATCGGACGCTTAGCGAGAAGGATCGAGGAACGCCGACGGAAGCAACTTCGCCTTACTTAGCGAGGTAACACATATTAATTTATTTATTTATGCAGCTCTACTACAACCACGCTAAGGGAGTCAACCTTCCCGCACCCCGCGTCTGCTCACTTTGGATGCACTTGAAGTGTGACACTTCGCCGTCTCGAATTGTAAAGCCGGCTCATTCAACTTAACGAACTAACCAACAAACCACACCAACAAACCGAACCAGCAGTTCTGCACAATCCAATCATTGAACATACGGCTTTGCTTTGTACGCCGTGTTTACCGTCCTCTTGTTAGCCCTTTTACCTTTCTTCGGCTACAGGCCGAACAACAATGATCGATTTTCTGCGGTTCACGTTTAGAAGCGGGCGAGCAACATTGTTGCAGTTGTAGGAGGATTCTTGCATAGCATTGTGCCCCAGTTGCCGAACATATTTACAGCATAACTTGTAACCCGAGAATCCAACATCACTACAGCTGTGTGTCAAGCACTTTCCCTTCCTCTACTTCCTGCAGAGAAAACCATCTTCGTTATGAGAAAGAAATGGATTGTGAGTAGAAATTGAAATAATTTATAGTTCACTGATTGAACTAGCGCTGGCGTGGCGTGATTAATATGTATGTATAGTTACGCATATAGATGATATTTAAACAACAATATGCACATAATTTTGTTTCTTAGCACATCGATTACGAGAAGCAAATTACGATCAGCTTATTGATCAGCCAAGTGGAAGGAGCAACATAATTTATTCACACACAATTTTCGATTGTAATGGTCAATATCTTAAATACAATTTTCCTCATTTTGAAGCTTCATTCATTACTTCATCGCATCCTATGAAATTGTTTTTATTTTATTGCCAATTTTTTCATTATGAATTGCAGCACCCAGCGTTACTCCATTTTAGAAAACTATTTAAATATTTCCACTTTGTGGAATAATGTTAAATGTCATGATAACACATATGAAGTGCAAACAATCATTCCATCCCTGACGAATGTTTGTTTATGAAAAAGGAGGTAGAAAAAGAAGAAAATGACTAACGAGAAGTCACCAGTCAGTCAAATGCATTCTAAATAAACCAAAGTCGAATACTGGGTTGAGCGGCGACCTTGTTAGAACTATTCAACTGCGCAGTTTGCGCATAACATGTCGCTCATAGAGATGTTGCCTCGACCTCCTACCAACCGACCATTCTATTAGGCTGGGTCTCTGCCAGCGAGCAAACATTTATCAGCACTACATACATTGAGCTGTTTAGTTTTATTTATAAAATCATTAATGTACATCTAATAACCTACTGTATGAATGTTTCTTATGGACACAATTCGCCGATGAGAAAATTTTATAAACATTTTTCAGGATACTGAATGTTGCAACGTTCATGTATTCATCTACGAAAAAAAAACATAAGCCTACGGGTAGTCATTGAACTTTGTTTACTAATTTGCGTTTTTAAGTCCGTGGTCATTCCCCGAGCGATTCCTTTTCGGTCGATCATGACCTATTTTAAACATTGTTTTCTTTGCTCTTTCTGATGTAAGTATTTTCGAAGCAAAAAAAAAACAAAAACAAAAATGATTGCGAAGCTATTTACACACTCGATCATACACCACCGCTTTAACATCTGCGCAAAGACCACCAAAAATAGATGCATGAAAGTAGCAAAAAGAATGCCTCTCACTTTCAACCATTGTCAGAGCGACCCACACATTTGCTTAAAAATAAATACAAAATGTCTGGAAAGTTTGCAAACCACTTGCAAGCTCTAACAAATGAATATTATTTCATCAAACATCTTACATATTTTTCGCTTTTTTCACTGTTCATGGCAATGATGGAACGAACAATAATTTTTACGTGGGATTTTCCTCCGAGTCATAAAATTTGCCACCATCGATGTCATGATTTATAGCATTCGATTATTCCACAACAATATCCCACCTTCCAATCGTTCAGAACCTTGAAGGATCAGCAAACTATCCCACTACTAACAGCAGCGTAAGTAACTTAGTTCGAAGAAGACTTTGGGTGAAACACCGACAACCAAGAGGACCCAAACGAGCTTGCGTAAAGTGGAAAGCCTTCAACTACGTATACAGTGGCCACTAAACCAGTCTGGGTCACATTTACATGGTTTGAATGAAAGCTCGCCGAACGGCTGCGGTCATAAGGTAGGAAATTTGTCTTCGTAGCATGTCCCTCTTGCATCTCCGTTGGGTAAAGATCTACCACACTCGATTGGCCAGCAGCCGCATGAGATCAGAATATTACGTGCAGGAGCGACTCTAGTAATGTTGGCAGTCGGACTACCTCGCGACAGACGTACAGAGCTTGCAATACATAAGCGCAATCGATGCAGCAATTGCACTTTACCTTGAGACTAAAGACCTTCCCAGGCCAGCTCGTTTGTATATCTTTTTTTTTTCTGCTGAAAACGGGACTGCCGCAACGTAGTTGTGTTTGCCGAGCATGCTGTGGTATCAATATACATGGTTGGCCAAATCACTCTTCTGTGTGCTGAACTGCTTTCCTTTAAACTTGTTTACCTTGTACCGAAAGGGTCGGTTTAAATGGAAACTGCAACGAATGCGTCAAGAAATCCTATTCTATTTACTTTTGTATGGGCTATGCCCCGTAGATATGATACTCTGTATATTGAAGCATCGATGAGTATCCTTCATCCGCTTGGTCCGGTCGTTTAATGGACTTATCTTAAATCTTAAAGGACTTTTACCTCATTTGAAGTTTATTATACCTATTATCAGCCGTTTCTTATTATTTTTAACAAACATTGAAAAAATATGTTGGGGACTTGGACAAAATACCTTATGACTTTAATGTCAACCATCAACATTCATTTCGAACTCTCTTCATATCAACATTTGTAACCCAGGTTCGTTTTGTCCTTTTTTCATAATCGAAATGTTAGCCTTCTATTTGAGCAACGAACGAAGCCAACAAAATATCTACATAGTCTACTCATTAAAAATCATACATTTTCTTCCACTATATCTATTGGTTTTGTATTCTTTTTACAACTTCGCAAACAACTCCTACATACATACATACATTGCTTTTAACATGATAGAAGTGATATAGCTTTGGTTGTGTGCAACAGGCAGAAGGAATTCAAACATCTTTTCTTCTAAGCAAAGTTTGGTATCAATCCTTCGGCGTTAGCTAGGTTGCGGAACACATAAAAACGTATGAAAATACATTCGACACCCTCTTTCAAATCTCTTTTTAACGATACACAACTTTTCATGGAACTTAGAATTACATGGAAAAAACATACGGAATAGTTTCGAACTAGCAAAATTGTTTCATAAATTCATCACAGCGGAAACTATTTAATCTTCATAAAAACGAGATTTTATACAGCCAGACACTCAAGCCAGAATTAACTATGGCCTATCGACTGTAAGATTTTTATTTATTCACAATTCTCGTTATTTTTTCTGTATATTATCTCATTTTTCATGCCATTTATTTTATCTGTTTTGATGTTGTTGGAATCAGAATCAGAATCGACACTGCCAACCGTTTTGCCACGTAATGTTCCATTATCAGTTGATAAATATACGCGACAATATCATACTTTTATTTTGAGTGACACTATGCGATCATGCACTAACTTTAAGTATTGTTATTGTATGTTAACACTGATTGTTGAACATAATACCACCAACGACAACACAAAACATCACCCACGAGAGGATTGCACTAAAGTACAAATGCAATTACACATTAAAATCGTTTACAGCATGCATTATTATTACATCGTTTACTACGATTGTCCGAAGCAACACCAGATACTATTCCTATTCACGACTAATGGCATAACATTAAAATCTTTAGGTATATTGTGTAGAGATGCATGTAACAACAATTCATTCGGTTTGTAGTTATTGTTTAAAACTAGGTTACAGTAATTCGTTTTTAATGACTTCGGATCTCTCTTACCCCCGTACTTCAATTCGTGTTCCGTGTCGATTTTTGGTATAAGGTTGAGATTTCTGATGCAGAGTCACGGGGGTTAAAACGACGTGCGGGATATATTTATAAAGCATAATAGCGTCTAACAGTAAAACAGGGTACAGCCATGTTCGGAATCGTTGGCAATCGTTGCTTGTGAAAGTGTACGCATTTTTTTATCTTTATAAACCCGTTGCACTGAGCACCGAATCCCGTTCTCGTAATAGTATATGGATCGAAAGTTAATGCATTTCCTGCACTGCTTAATGCACATCATTAGCGTCATCGCTATGGTCGAGATTGTTGAAGATCAACAACCACATCTAGCGGGGCGTGGTATACGGTAGTAACATTTAAAAAATAGCAGTGATAACAACGATAATGAATTTATTTGACGCAGCATATCGTGTGTGTACCTGGTTTGGTCGGTAGCCGGGACGTTATGATTGACAGCACAAACAATCACCATTTTTGTGTAAAGTAATGTAATATGGCTATCGTGTTTGCTCAATGCTAGCTTAAATGAATTATGCATTTGATGCTCCTTAGACATACTCGATGGACTGCAAATCTTACCTATGTGCCGCATTGCATCTTGCCAATAAGAGTAAAGCAAAAAAAATCAACCACAACCAAATAAGCAATGTATCCCTCATCAGTCCAGCCCAGCACAAGGGTACCAACTGCTATGAAATCTATTTCAAACAGATAAACTGATTAACTTCCTCTTTCTATCGCAACGACACTGGACCGGTATTCTTCGATATTCTTTCTTCTTCCGATATTGGTGCAATACACTAACAGACGGCGACTGATCGACTACATTATTCATGATTTTATTTCCTCACGTGCAACAGACCAACGACCAAAACGGAAGTTCATCTTCCTAAGCAAGTCTTTCACAAAGAGAAAACTTGGAAACATCTGTGATCAAACAACCGTTTTAAACCTGTAGCACACAAGAAAACGAATTCATTTTGAACTACATTATCTAAACAGTACCATTTATGCAATATGATCTCTAAATGTAACCAATCAACAAGCATATTTGAGATATATTGAACATATCCTGAAGCAAAATTGTGTGCGAATAAACCTCAAATACCGTAAAACCTATTCGGAAACAGAAAACGTGGGTTGTTGCTTTTGATCTGTACTAAACAATTCGTACGATCAAACACACAACATGCGATACCGCGGCCCGCGCCGCCATCTGTACCGCAGATAACGGTGTTTTATGAATGAAACCACTTTTTCCCTTCATAAACTATCTCGCGTCGCGTGTAGAGTTATTTTTTCTTCTCCCACTTTTCCTCCAATGAATGACCGGACGGATTCGTTGGCTTAATATGAATGAACAAACCCTACCCACGAGTGACGCGCGATTGTACAAACGGAACGGACGGAATTGGATGGATGGATGGATGGATGGATGAATGAAAGGAAAAAGACCTGCCGCAACACACAGTAACAACAACAACAACAACAACGACCACGACGACGTTGCAACAACAAAGAGCAATCGAAACATTCACATACATGCACTGTTGTGTTTAGTTGGTCGGACCGACCTATAGGCGCGCGCTCGCTACATTCCCAGCCATCTTCTCTTGCGTGCTATTCCCCGCCTTCCCCCTGGCACACTTCCATTTAATCCAGCTGGTTTGCAGTCCATTTCAACTGTAGTGTATGTCATCAGTAGTGGCTCTCTAATTCGTACCCGACACTACATTCATGTGATCAATCGGTCATAGTACGCTACAAAAGCATTCATTCAAACACAGAGGAGTGTGAGTCAGTGCTTAAAATTAACTTTTCGTAATAGGGAAATAGTGAGTAAATACGCAAGGCTTGTGCATATTGTTTTCACACATTGGTCATCCTTCAAGAATTTAAAACAGCTGGACGCCCTTCGTGGAACCTCTCTTGTATGATCACACTTGCCATCGATAAATTAGTACTCAGCTGAAGTAAGTAGTAGTCTAAAGCCGGCTAATGTATGTATCCCAGACACTGGCACTGACTTGAAACCAACAAAACAAAGTCGCCTACATTCCATAAATAACGACTGCATAATACTGCACCGTGTGGGCGGTGCTGTCCGTCAATGGGAAGCCGTCATTCGTGGCCTTTTGCCAGAGGTCTCGGAGAATGTATAAACAAGCTAATCATAAACCAGCTGCTGCAACGGACTACCCAATGCAACCGCCGCTCAGTACGAGAAAAAAAAAAACACATAAACACAACCGATGCACTTCACCGGTGACACTGACCTACGACAACAATGCGCGGTTCGATTCAATCAAACGAAGTACCGTTTTTGATTAGGAGCCTGTGCCGTTTTAAAGTGCATGGAACACAACACCGGTGCAGTAGTTCTCATCAGTGTTCAAGCCATAGGTCATCTGTACGTGTTTTACATACTAAATCGAACAGTTTAATATTATGAGGTTTGCGTGACCAATGCACCACAACTCTCTGACATAAGAATCCAGTGACCTCTTTCATTGGGTCACACAAACAGTGTTAGATAGTTGCTTGTAAATAAGGTTGATAGAATCTGCTGATAACATATATGGATCCATACATTTAAGTAAATATCACACTTCAAGTGAGACTGAACAAACTAATAAATATCACACTTCAAGTGAGACTGAACAAACTAATAATTCAACATCTTCCGTAGATTTCTACTTTATAGCTTCTTCCCGTCCGAATTACAAAAAACAAAGGACTGATATTTCTACTAACTGCAAGCTTCTGTGCTAGTAGTGCCAAAGAATAACTAAAACACAACAATTGTTTCGACAGTCGTTAAACCAGTCTAAAGAAAATAGTTTGTTTTAGATATATCAATCAGTATGATGTAAATCAAAATGTAGATGACACTACAACCTCGAAAGGAATAGCGGTCTGTCATTTGTCATTGTATTTACTAATAACAGGATAATTAGTCCTACGTACGGGGAAACGATCCGAATAGAATTCAGGACCGGTCGTGAGATTGGCGTTGATACCATCTTCAACAACGGGCAGGAATTATATCATCTATCATATGTATTATCTATACGACCGTTAAAATGCAGTTCTACGCTTTGGATAATGTGTTATTATTTGAAAAAATATTCATCACGTGTGTTATTGTCCTTGACAAAAAAATATCACCAAAATGCCTGTGTTGAGTTCTGTTTGACTCAAGATGATAACTAAACGTAGCTCATTCTCTTCGGACCATGTTAGCTCAGGTTTCACCCCCTGTGTCGATACTAGAAGAGAAGCACCAACAACATTTTCCCGTTTCACGTTCAATATCGACGTGGTGCACACGTAGTAGCAACAAAGTTTACTACTACTGCAACTGGCGTCTCGTAACGATCGTAAAATATGATAATTTTGCCACCACCGCCTCTGGAGAACAGTAGTGTTGCACCAACGTCTTCACGTAGCAGCAGGGCGGGGAACAAACTAAATTAATTTCGCAACATTGTTGCCACCTTTATCATGCCCGATGCCGTCAACAGTTTATGTTGATGATTGTGTATGTATCTGCTGTCGGGTGGGATGCGTTGGAAAGGAGAAACGGCAATGTTTATGCATTCACTTTACCGCCCAGACTCTGACATGCCTTCTTGCTGTGTGCGGTACTGCCCACAAATTACCGGAAGGATCTGGTAGGTGGTAACCGGATTCGTTAACCACCACCCTTTTCTACCGTGTCAAATATACCATTCTTTCTCACTCCGTCCCATAACCACCTGCAATGCGCCGACAATGAACACTTACATACCCGCATACACACACAGCAAAGCAGATATTGTGATCATCAGCACACACTGCAGGGCAAACTAAATAGAACCATTAGCACACAAACACAAAACACCAAACCGATGAGAAAGCCAAAGGCGATACTATAAATTATCCGTCAACGTTTTGCCCTATTTATCCTAGGCTTCATACTATCGAGATGCAGTTTTCAGCAATAAAGGTTCGATCCTGACTTGCACGAACGGGAGTAGAAGTTGCTGGGCCAATTCTGTTCCGGTGCGGAAATTCTTAATTTATTAAAGTACAAAAAAAAAGAATCTAATTACCATGTGCCCCAATATCGTACCTTCCGTATCTTCATTTGACCCTTTCAGTTTATTGTACCAATCTTGTGAAAATAATCCGTAAATATAAAATCATTTCATAAATATGTATATCTCTTTCTTTAGCCAACATATATCTATCTCCCAACATATATATATTTTTGAAAGTATAATAGAATTTCAATAATTACAAAAAAAAAGTACGTAAATATTTTTATAGGCAAAATATAGGCGGATTTGCAAAAACGATGGCAAACACAGTTTGATCGTACTATGACCTACATTCGCTTGGATGCGCGTATGCTACGGATGGCAAGCTCAAGTGTATAACTGAATATCGTTTGCAATTGCCAACTAACAATATCATCCCGTTTGTTTATTTTTCTGCTATCTC
Organism: Anopheles minimus; assembly: GCA_000349025.1. Classification (NCBI taxonomy): domain Eukaryota; kingdom Metazoa; phylum Arthropoda; class Insecta; order Diptera; family Culicidae; genus Anopheles; species Anopheles minimus. The sequence continues at coordinate 1,429,493 of KB663722.1, read as the reverse complement.
TCAATGAGAAGTTTCTTTTTTTAATGCACATATTACGCATACGACAGTTATTATGTTCGAAGGAAAGCTCAAGGATCAAGTAGATGTTGTTTTTTTCAGTTTACAATTTAAACTGTGGGTGAAAAATGCACAGTAATACAATTTAATATGTACTGCATTGATTTCGTATTTTTACAATCATTTCACTAACAATTGTGCGTACTTCACTGATATTTATTTATATAAACAGTTAAGGACAGTTGTAGGTATGTCTGTAGATGTAGTTATAGAAATATTAATAAACTTATTTCAGGGAGCAGTGATATATTTTAAATCGTTTTACTATATATGCAATACATTGTAGCATCAAGTGAGGATCATACATGATCATTTACATTATACTCGTTTATTACATAAATTGATTACGATGCCAACGCACATTTGACATAATGTTTCCTATTTGTGTATACATATTTTAATAGCATCACAAATCCGACTCAAAGCCCAGTTAACCTTGCTAGGTACTGTTACTATCAATCATAACAAAAACAAGCACAAATTCGCACACATGATTCTATAGTGCAAGTGTTTCAATCTCGCCTCTTTTTCTTTGAAGCACTCTTCGATCAGGTCCATCCATTACATCCATAGTCCGAGATTCGATCTTATAGACAATGTGTCAGAATATGTTCAGCATAAACAATCGCAGGGCTCGATAACTAGCATACACCATTGAAAGTCTTCTCCCTACAACTTGAACTCTTTGCATCTCTATTTATACATATTCAAACTCAATACCGATCGCAAATGTGCCGATCATAACCGCCATAATCCAGACAGTGTGTGCCGAGAACGTACAACACCGTGTGTATGCAGCTGCATGGCGCTGTCGGTCCATAAGTTATCGTATCGTGATGGGGAATAATTGTGGTGACGTTGGTGAGCGGAGTAAAGCCACCGGCTCCCTCTCCTTCTTTACGCACCACTACACTTGACTGAGGGCAGTGCGGCAAGGGCACAGTTAAGGAGCTGATAGAGGGTCAGCCGCAGTAAAACCCACCACCCACCACCATCATCTGTAGTGTTTCATTCTGCTTCAACTTCAACAGTCTTTCTCCTGCGCCATAGTGGCCATCTTGGCAAAATGCAGGAAGCACGAGAGAGGGTGCAGGGTATTAGTTTGTAACAATGTTGCAAATTAAATTGCGCTCAATTTGCTCACACCCTCATCTCACTCGTGAGATGATGTACAACTCACGATGTGCGACTATGAGCGAATGTAGTGAAGTGGAAATGATGCACTTCACCTCAACTGGTTTTATTGCACTTGGAGAAGGGTGCTATAGCGGCGGTGGCGTCATTATTGCCGGCGCTCAGGCAACCTACGACTACTACACTAGGGAGCAAAACTATTTGCACTGGTCATAAGCACCGTTTCAGCGAACTGCGCTTTTCAAATGACTTGAGCGTAGACTAATATCAGTTGCACCCAAGACTATCAACAATCATGAGCGAAGTGTCAAACTTTTGAGCGGATCTATAACTTCGTTTCCTATTTTCTATTCAAGGATTTTTGTATTATGAAGTTGTTATTGTTGGTTATATTTATATATTATTAAAGTGTGGCATTTATATGTTATGAAACTGCTTATTTTCTAACTATTCCATTGTTACAATTTTGGTAGTATTATTATAAAGGCTCGATATTATGTAGTAAGGCGACATGAAGTAAGTTATAAGAAGTTTCATTCAATTACACGTTAGTAATGGATTAGTAGATAGCTGCTATTTGATTGCGAAGCACTATTGCGCATCTATTACTAAGTATTGATGCACTATGACTACTGCTATGCAGTTCATAAACGACATCAATGTATGCAAACGACTTACACGCGAAAGCAATTCATAAAAACAACTTCATAACTCACCCGTCATTCTAACATCTTTGAGTTCAGTATGGTTCTAATATTATGTATGTACACAGTACCATTCAATGTTCGCCCGTCTAGTTGTGTGTGAGGTTTTCCTTTTTTAATTATATTTCCTCATAAATTGTAGGTTTTTCATAGTCCCTACCAACTTTAGGTTGTAAGACTTGTTTTCACCAATGAATAGTTAATCTGCAATTGAATAGTGCAACAGTTCAATTGATGCAGAACCCTTCACTTGACTGTGGTTTTGGAGAAACTTTTAAGGTCATAGTTTATATCGATATAGATATCACAATTTAACAAAATATATAGATACCACAATACAAAACAAATTAGGCGCTTTAAAATGCATTATGACCAAACAGTTTGTGCACCATTGCTCAGAGTGCAATAGCAGTAGCAAAGTGCAAACTGTTGAATGCGGCCATAGGTTGATTAATAAGAAGCACAACAACATATTAAGAACAATTTAAAAATCGACAAATGCATTTATTGACCAAAATTCTGGCTAAATAATTTTTTTTTAACAATGGAGATAATTACACACTGTATAAGCTCATTCACGAGTCATGTTTAATTCTAGACCATTTTCATAAACCATAAGCGATGGAGACGCCTAGCCACCGGTGGAATGGGTATCACAGATTAGCGGTTCCCAATCCAGCTTCAACTTGTCTGGTTCCCCCGTCCATATAAAAACATTTGTAAAATGAAGTAATTAAATTATTTCAATTTGTTTAACAGCTCATTGTTAAATTTTTATCTTGAAAAGAAATTCAATTCCCTGTAATTACAGTACGAAATGTTTTAGATTACGATTAGATACGATTATATACGATTTTTAATAGATTGAATTGAACCAAATATTAAAATAAGAAACTTTAAAATATCTTATATGAAACAGATGTAAAACTGAACAAGATAAGTTTTTGTTTTCCATTCCTAGGTGAAATTTTAGAAGAAAAAAAAATACACTGGTTCACTTGATTATTATAATTTCTTTTAAGTGCTTTGAATTATGAGAGATATCAATGAAAAACTATTATTCATTAACTACATATAATTATCACCCATTAAGTATTTCCCACCGCCCACTGGAGGGCGGCGTTAGGGACCACTTTGAAAATTAGTATAGATGCAATTTTCTACAAAATAGTCACATGACTATGCTGTACTCACGATTGAAAACATTATGGATCGGAAAAAAAACACTTACCTTGCTTAACTTTTCACCCTCGTGGTGTGGCAGCATTTGTCGCAGGCTCTGGAACCCCGCATTGATGCTCTGCATACGACGTCTTTCGTTGCTGTTCGCGATTTCGCGACGCATACGCTTTTCGTCTTTATCCATTGGTAGATTGTTGCCGTTGCTGCTACTCGACGAAGAGCTGTTGATGCCGTTGTTATTGTTGTTGCTGATGTTATTATTGTTGTTATTTCCTGCACTACCGTTTTCTTCACTTTTCAAGCGCACATATCTGCAGGGATTTAAAATAAAAATAAAACATTAGTACTTCAACACAAGGGAACTAGCATGGATGATATAGCAAATTGAGTAAAAATACTTGATAACTTTATTTTATTATACAATAAGTCCTTAAAAAGTATAAACATTGGTTTCATAATTTAAACAATTATTTATAAAATTACTTTTCCTCTTGTTTCGAGAAACGATGTCACGAGATCTTGTTCTGCCATTTCTAGTTTCCCTCGACATGTGGCAGACGAATAAGCAGGCCCTTGCAATTAAGTACATGTCCTGGGGCTCGAGGAAAACGCCACCACCATATGTACCAAACGTTAAAGCGTTGAAATCAATTCAGTGTGCTTTTTGAAATGTGGTTTAAAAACACACCGCAATGATATTGAAATTTTCACTCATCTTCAAGAACGTGTTATCTGCATCAATCGTCTCAATTCGGCTATCAACGACAATAAATTGATCTCACTAGAGTCAGCGGGCCAACGTGGAATAGAGGAGGAGTAGTATAAGACATAGCACAACAAATGTGTCGGTGATTTTTACCGCAACCAGTCTCATTCGTTGACTACCTGTCTGTCACGATGCCACAACATATTAGTAGGTAAATGAGAGTAGTGTAATCCGGTCGAGCTCGACATGCGTAAAATGTGGAGTCTGCCATACCGGCAGACCTTCTACCGGCAACTTGTTTGTGGATGTGTGTGTCCCTCACTATACTTCTCTTACGTTTACACAATAAAACGGTTATTTTTACCTCATCTTCACTGTGCTGCTCCCGGCTCAATGTGTTGGTACGAAATCACTAACCGGTCTATGTAACTAGTCAAAAATAGACCCCCAAATCGGTTGTAGTCGGGTTAGCCGCCGCCAAGATTAGAGCAAGATGGGTGGCAGTAACTGAGGACCGACCGTATATCATTTTGCCTTTATCATTGAAGTTTTCATATCCTCAGAGTCCCTCCTCCTCTCTTTCTCTGCTGTGATGTTTTTGTGTGACCTGTGTGTTCGGTGCGTACGTGTTTTGTGGCACGCTTCATGACACTAAAATATATACATACTCGCACGCTTCTTGCCTGCTCATCGAATGTAGGCTTTCTATGCTATTGCGGTTCGATGTAACACGTTGGTGCAGTGCGAGCATGTGAGTAAATGGACGTACGACCTTTACCGCCAGACGACGGCGGTTCAAAACGTCGTCATTTTTGACAGGTGTAGCTGACCTAGTTATGACAATCTATTTTTTCACGACAAAAAAAAGGGGGAATGTCCTCACGCAACGACATAGTTGCTTCCGCCACATTGGTCTGTGTAAAAAGCACTATATTTTTTTATCCTTCGTCTATATCAAAACGTTTTTAGATCTTTACAAAATTTCAACCACAGCAAACATTATTTTATTCATCTATATACACTTTTTTTCAGAAACCAATGGATTTTGTGGTTATATTCGTAGCAGGATTATTTAATCTATATAAAAAAGTGTATTCATCCAATCTGCTAGTAATTCAGATTAAGTTTTTATGCCTTATTTTGTGTCGTTGTTGTACATGGCAATAAACATAGGGCAAAGCTGTGATAATGTTTGATAATTTTTCTTTCTGTAAACTCATATAAAACTACAGCTGCCAGCCGACAATTGTGCAGTTTATCGTAAAAGGGTTCCCTCTCATCAACAAATATTTCATTCCCAGGACCATGTCAATACTCACGTAGAGGACCGCCTTCGCAAACCTTGAGGGCCTCTTAACGTGTTAGTGTCTCTGCCCGTAAGGAAATAAGCGCATACAAGCGTACCGGTCCCTTTCGAAACATAACGAAACAAATCCGATTATCCGAATGCCTTCTTGTCGATTTTTACTCTTTCCCAGTTTTACGACCGCATAGTTTTATGCTTTATGGAAATCAGTCTTACTATTTACAACCCCCTGTCGGTCGGAAAGGCTCCAAAAAAGCGGGAAACAATCGTAAACAATCGTATATGTCTCGGACAAGCGTACGAATGAACGATCATTACCGACAAACAGAACGATCCGCCGCATACTCGGTGTAGTAGTTTTTGCATAAAACCAAATCGAAACACATAAACTTTTCATACTTTTATGGTGCTTTAGGGTTCCTTTACAACCGATTTGTTGATGAACCTTTGAAAGTATGGCATATTGGCGGTACTTTAGATAAACAACAGTTTTCTTCTATGGTGGGTGAAACATGAGCATAAATATTAATTATGTTCAATAACATGTTTCAATTTACGGGATAGTAAAAATATAAAAAATTCTCTTAAGCAGTGGTTTTTTAAGAAAGAAAATTCCTTTTTTTTATGCACATCTTTCTCAATCGACCAATCGTGCTTTTCTCTCAACAACGAAAGTATGTGGCACTAAGTGATATGAACAACACAAACGAACAATAGATGGCTCGTTATGTTTAGCATCGTTATGTGATAACATATGTGACGTGTAGCTGTAAAATTCCGTTTCTCCTATCACCATGTTAATTTGTAACACATGAATTTGACTTTTGCGCCTGGTCACATACAAACCTTCAACAAAATCACTAAAACTAGCGATTCATCAGAAGTGTAGTCCCTTTTGGGCAAAACGAAAACGTGCTGCAGTAATTATCTTTGAATGTTGTTTCATATATGCGCAGAAATGTAAGAAAACCTACATCATTGTTAGATAACATGTAGCTCTGAACATATAGAACGATTTTTCAATATAATTAGTAGTAGTCTACAAAATTTAACCACCGTTCTGTGCAATACATGCATGCAGTGCAAATACGATACAATCCACAACCAGAATCAGGAAGTAAGAGTCTCGCAAAAAAAAAGACGGCGATTGAAACTCTATCTAGAGCGAGCACCATCCAAATAAAGCTACCGAAATGTTGTATATAGGCAAACTGTGGGACGTCCAATTTTCGTGTGTAAATGTGCCTGCGCTGCCTCGCGTTAGCTAGCTGTGTCGCCTTAACTGAACCATTTGATGAAACGCAAAAACCATCGTGAATCGTGCGCTCCGTGTCTCAAGGTTAGCCTACATTATTGCGAACTTTGGCGATAACGTCGCGGATACAACCAGGCACCCAGCATACACACAGGGTGGTCAAATCGCGAACCCGGCGGCACGTGAGGTGGGGACACGACCAAAAATTCGAAACCACCACCACCGCACACACACGCGCGGCTCGCACTTCAGCAAAACGACAACAGCAACAACAACGCCTTGATGTCCAATGGTGCCGCATGAAGCGAAACACGACTGACGGAAGGAATTTCGCGAATTATTCCATCTAATTCGGTTCTAATGGACATTCCTCTCTCTCACTCTTTCGCCCTCACGCAGCACAAGCAACTACCACTAGCAAGAATTTATGTTTAAGCGCCACCAAAAGGCACGATACACTGTTACAGTGCCGGTCACGTATTTGTAAGGTGCTGTGGTGTGTGGTGGACTGCTGCTTTTTTTTGTTGGCCTCCAATGCTTCCTCGATCGGATGCAAGATCATCGTGCAGATGATCGTCACATAAAACCCGACACAACATGTGCTTATAGCAAAGAGGCATGTCAAGGAAGTAAGCAACCGGCAAAATGGGGAAGGGGGGAGGGGGGGTTCCGGTTTTGGCTACTCACGGTACCATGTGTCTACAGCATCAGGCGCGTGTGTGCGTGTCATTTAAAAATGTGTTCTCTTTCGTACGTTATCTCTTTCCTTCCTCACGCTTCTAGTGGGTAAGGGTGGATTTAAATGGCCGTCTCACATCAAGGGTAAGCGCGTCTCTTCGCGAAAGAAATAAATGCGTTTGACCCCCCAGTCGGCTAGCCAACCAACCATAGTGGCTGTGGGGTGGGGAGAAACGTTTCTAGCTCCAACAAAGCCATACGCACACACACACACACACACAGAGGCACATACGCTTTATACGAGGTTGCTCACTATACCCGGTGCCTAGCACCGATGGTTTCCCTCGCCTACAATAACGATGAGAATGATTGTTGCTCTCTCACATTCTGTGTCGCTGTTTCTGTCTCCCGCTACGGCTGCACTATAGCTTCAATCAAACGCACAATCTCATCCCCCGGCATTACGATGCGGGGCGAACGGAACCACCGACGGGCGGACGACAGACAGCTGTGTTATGCGCAAAAATCGGCTGATTTGACCGTGCGCGCCAACGTTCACCCCCGGCAGAAAGGTTCAAGGTGAGAGAGACCAGCAGCGGCGAGAAGTGTGACGCGAACCGCAGGCACCGTATAGCTCTCCACGTTGCGAGAGTGGATGCGCGTGAACGAAGGAATGAGATATTGCGCGCCAACAAGTAACGTATCGCCGACCGACCGTTTCATATGCCCCCTTCTTTGCTAGTTTCATTCCATGTGGTCAGCATGACTGGTGTGCTTCCTTGCCTCTCCGGCCGCCCCACACTATATGGGGAGGAGAGATGTGGGGACTTCTCGACGCGGTTAGGTTCCAGTGCAAATAAAATATGTTCGCGATGTATGCGTATGATTTGCTTACTGTGCTTCTCGTGTAGTAAGAGACTTTATTAAATTAGGTGCGTCTTTTTTCATTGAGATTTGCCGTTCGACACAGTTCGCAGAAGGCCATTTTTCAATGGAATTCCAAATTCAGATGAAATCTTGTGTATGTTTGTGTGTTGGGGAAGTTGCCATTGCAAATGAGTCACATGTTCGGCAGGCTGAAGATTTTTTTTTAATCATCGTTCCGTTTCATTAGATTTAGAATCAAAATGAATAATACATTAATTTGTAGTATAATTTCATTCGTTTCATTCTATCGATTGCAATCATGATTTGTACTATAAGTTGGTATTATGAATCAATAACTGTTTGTACATCGAGCCGCTCTGGACATGCACCTTAGGTAACTCAAACAGTCGAACGGGGTATTGCTAGCCATCTTGAACATTTATTTGAAACACTGAATTGCGAAAGATACATGAGAAAGAGGCGACAGAATCGAACCTCACACGACAGGTCCAGTACCATTTCCTTCAAGTCAGGATACTGAATCCTACAAATCATGTTCTAATATAACGAGCAAATCGCCAAGCTAAGAAGGATTCATTATGTTTTCATCGTTGGTTGTCACAATTTGCATGTTCGATATGATGCCCTTATTCCAAACTCTTGCACCCCTACTCAACTATCTAAAGTTTTTAATAAGTATATGTTTACTCTTATGCAAAACTTTTACTAATAACGCAAGGACATCCTTTTCCTTTTATTTCAATACTTCAGTATATCTCAGATTTCTGGTTTCTCTTTTGTTGCGAAACAAGTTGACCCCGACTACCTGCCAAGCTCAGGAGAGTTCGATCTAGGACACACTATCCTACGTTCATCCTCCTTTCTTTTCTTCTGTTTTCCTTCATTTCATGCCTTCCCAAATTTCGTGAAACTCGGCCCAAAGGCAGTAGTCCTTCCAGTGGTTATTTTTAGTGCCTCCCAAAAATTCCAGCAGCACATCGTGGGAAAGTCCCTCCGGGCCGACTATTCAATGTCTTTAAAACGTTATCAAGTGCCTCCCCTTCAATTACATCCAGAAAAAGACACATTACATACCCAAGGATAACCACTATTATGAAAACAAGAAAATGAACGGATGATATAGATTGACCAACAATAAGTACAGGGGGCGGGAAACGGAAAATTCATATCAACCGCGAAACCAACAGCATGTCATATCGAAGAATATGGGTACCGAGCAAAAGACAACGGGTTTGCCACCGGGGTTTAAAGATCCGATGCAAAAGGACGCTGCGATATACGCGTTGACCTTCATAGTCGATTATTCACATTTTAACATTTCATGCTCTTCGTGAATGAGAACGGTTCAACGTGGTAGTTTCATGGTGATTCGTTTGTAAAGGGGTTACAAACATATTGTATACTCAAGAAAAATATGTCATGTGCAAAGAAAGATGCAATATTTAGACAAACAAAAGCCCCAAAATGAAGCATCTCAGTAGAATCAAATAGCAAAATTCATAAAACCAACGCTAGTGATCCAAACAACACAAAATCACTTATTGCCAACGTCAAGAAAAGTTCTCTAGGCTAGTAAGAGAGCAGCGCCGCGAGAAGAGGGCAGATGCTACAGTGGGTGGCAAACAAAAAAAGGTCCACTCGACCAGACGATATGCTCCAGAAAGTTTTGCACCAGTTTATTATACGCCTGCCAAGGCCCTACCCTGCCATTTGCTTCAAATAAAGGCAACAGCGACCGAAAGCAGATAATCATTTCCTTTAACCCTTTACCGGGGTCGATCCCTTTTTATTCGCGCACTGTTTCAGCAAGACCAGACCGTAGCGCCCAGAGCACTAGGGGGATGCCCCGTTCGCCGGGTAAAAGGCGCATCACAATGCACATCACACAACCCACCCAATGTGCACTTCATCATTCATTTGCTACATGTAGCCGCTCCGAACGAGACGTAGAGCCTTCGCTTCGCCTTGCGTCGTCTACCATCATCGTCTACCCGTACGCGTCTCAAGGTGATCCATTCGTCGTGCCGGGAGCGCATTGAAGCCCACTATCCGGAACGAACGTGCAAAGATAGTGAAACTCCCTTGATGCAGGACTCTTGCAGTACACCGTGGGCGAAGAAGGAAGCATACACATGCTGGACAGCATGCACAAAGAAACATGTACTGATTAGTTGCTGCAGACATCCCTTGATGTCATCCTGCCCCGGGTTGGGTTGATATACCCTTCTTGCTTGCTTATATTGATACAAATAGCTATAGTGTAATATTTTCCACGAAATATACTACGTTCGACTTTGCACTTTTACTTTACATAAATGTTTTAAATAAAACCCTCGGAATCATTGCAAACCTCAAGTTGTAATGACCATTACAAGCGTTCATATTCATTCCTTGGTGGCAAATAAGCGCCGCTTTGGATAGGTCATTTCTTGCAATGAGGAAAATGTTAATGCAACCATGTTTCCCCATTACCCCGACACCCCTTTTCCTTGCTTAACCTCGTCCAGCCGTCGGGACGGACGGATGGATAGACAGACAGGCAGCGTCGGACAGTCGACAGACAACAAAACGGATGGTAAGACGATCCGAAGACGGTGATAGTACGCCATGCATAGGTTCCGTTTCGTTTAGCTGATGGTTATATTTCCCTTTTCGCTCTCACTCATTGAAAGTTGCTGGAAGCAAGGTGGCGGCGGTGGTTCAGGACACTCAAAAGCTGACCAACACGCCGAAGCGACGGGCGGAGATGATATGGGCAACGCGAAGAGCTCCATTAAGGCAGACTGTGGCGGCAGTCACTGCAACCAACCACTGATCTTCACCGTTGAGCTGCAGTCCCAATATCATATCCACACACACACACACACCACCTCGTACATCCCCCGTTGCAGCAAACAGCGAACTCAACCCTAAAAACCCCACCACAATCATTGGAGGATCGTCGTAAAACGGGAGTAGTACGAAAGCAGTGCTGTACAGCTGCAACAACCCGTACGCGAGTGTAGTTTGTCTCTGTTTTATCGTCTCCATTTGCAGTCGCGTTCGCCATGCGCATGCCCGCAACGAAATGCATTTTACGAAGTGCAGCAGACGCTTCCTCTATACCACCCCCAATCATTCCTTCTGCTGTGTCTGACTGCCCACACAACCCACCCCGGCTGGGGGGGGGCGATAAAGGCTACGGGCCCCGCACTAGTGCAGACAGATCAGCCGGGTCGATTGGCTGGCTAGCTAGTTCGTTGGTTGGTTGGTCGGTCAGTTGAAAGCAGCAGACATGCAATTTTTTCCTGCTCTGTGTGTGTGTACACTCCCACGTCACGCATCTCTTCTCATCGTATACCCGGCAACACTGCATGCCGCAGAGCATGGCACACAAGTGCGGACGAGCGAGTCACAGAGCACAGACTAAATATATGTACTGCTGCAGTCTGCATTTCGGGGGGAGCCGCATCACTATATGCAATAAATGTACATGCATTGTTATATACACATATATGAGCACTTATGTGCGTTTGCGCGTGTTGATGACCTACTTTTGCACCGGCAGTAGATGCGCGCGCGTCCCTTGCCCGGCATTTTAACCATTGGGTTCTCTGCCTGGCTATCATTTTGACTTTGCGTTTAACAGTCCACGGACGGACAACCAACGTGTGTGGTTGCAGCTACTACTGTCACGTTAATGTCATATTGCATTAGGGAAATCGGTGAGCGTGGAATAAAAAAAATTGTTTACTACATTTAATACCAATAAGTGATCCATTCTAATGACATTTCGACAAAGCTTCCAAAACAGCTTATGATCCATTTTCCAACGCAATTATCATTGTGCTTCTCAGCCGAATACGCCCGGGATAAGGTACCTTTTTATGGTTTGGAGAAGGACATTGTTTTAAACCAATGAGAATTGAATTATAGATTAAGTTTAGCTTTAAGTTAATAATTAACGCCCGGCCGTTCTTCATGAATGTAAAAAAATGCTTTTGTAATTAATTGTACAGAAAAAAAGAGCCGCTTATGTGTCTGAGATTCGTTACTGTTCTTTAGTGTGTACGTAATTGTAGTTCATCTCAAATTTATTTACCTTTTCTTGGCTTAACGACCTGTTTGATCATGCCTTACTAGAATCGATTGATACCACCACATAGTTGTATAGTCCGTTCTTACTTTGGGAGAATGGTACAGATTCGAGCCCCGGTCCTCTCATTTTATTTACTAAAAATCTTTAAAATTGGAACATTGCCCATTGTCATAATTTTAATGAATACTACATTTATATAACTACATTGATTTAATGACTTACAAATTCAATTACTAATTGTTTAATTTATTCAACAACGAATTTTAGTTGCGAGAAAATGCATTTCATGCGTCGAATAAGATATTCAGTCAGTACATCAAGGAATCGGTCACGAACGACTAAGAAGTACGCACATTAAAATTCAGAATACTTGGGAAATTTTAAAAAGATTGCTTCCATTTCGTTGCTTGCTCCCTGATCTTAGCGCCATGACACATCATACACTTTGCCCCAAACGCAACCGAAGCGAAACGCCGACACGGAAAGTGAGACCGGCACTGGGACAAAAGTAGATCGACGTCGTCTTGCCATTGCCAATCTAAATTTTGCCACAGGAAGAAGCACTCAGGAACACCATACAGACACACACACACATACGCACACAGAGCACAGACCAATATTGGAGGTGCGAGCAGCTCAACAAGTTTCCTCTTGGTGAAAAGATTCGCTGCCGTACTAATGACGGAAACTGCGAAACCGGGAGGTGTGAAAGAATGGGGAGCAGCATCCGACAAATAGGCCATGGCGAAATTTAGAACCAATATCAAAAACAGGGGCACGATTCATGGTGGAGTAGTCGCGGGTAGCAATGTGATTGCCGGTGCATGTGGAACGGTTGGAGTTTCCGTGTTGGCTTCTTCAAGGCTGAATCAGTTTAAAGATAGCATTGCCAGTGCCCGTCGTTAACATGCACACGGTAGAAGTTCTCGTACGGCCACAGCATTTACCGACGATGATGTTGGTTTGGGAAACCGGAATGAACCGACTGTGAAGTATCATCCGAGTTTGCAAATTTCAGCCTAAGTATGTGAGGTTATACTTAATTCCACTCAGCATTGACTAGTACAAGATACGATAAATACGCACACAAACACACACGCATACAAACGTCCTAAAGAACAGCCAATCATGAAGAATATGTCATTTTATTTCGTTTCTTTTAATTTCCATTCAAACATTAGATTATTTTTAACCGTTTAGCGTAGACAAACAAATGCAGCATGATAAGATGATAAAATGTACACGGTGTACACAACGACGGTTAAAAATAGTTTAAGAACAGTAAACGTGCGCAAAACAATTCTCTCAAGGCTGATGGATCGATGTGATGATTGTATTTTTATCTCGGCCCGTTCTCAAGGACTGTCTATGGCTTCAAGAAACGCTTAATGATGCTTCTTCGTTGCACCCACCATTTGCAAATTGTGAAGGACAAAACCATCTTCTAAACCTACAAATCCTTGAGTGAAGGAGCTGAGTGATATTGGGCGACACATGACCAATAGAAAACTCATTTTACACTTTCAAACAATACTATAAAATTCAACTTTCGCCAATAGCCCATTTGCTAAATTCTGTGGTCTTCTGTTATATTTGCTATTCTTTTTAATGACACACAACGCCACCGAGAGAAGCCAATCTCCGCTACACAAAAACCAAATATACTTCAAAGTTCAAATACACTATTGTCCGTCAATCAAAACGACACGAAAAGCATTATTATAGACGCTATTGTGAATGCACGGAAACCGCCATCAATTAAAACGATACGAAAAACCAATCAAGATCATTTTGCACCACCAACGCCTTCAGGAAAGTAATCAAACAAAACGGATCAGTATCACGCGATCAATTATGCATTTACACCCGCGTAAGGCACAAACAGAGTGCCTCTTTGCATTCTCACCATTTACATTTTACAAGCCAATTTGGCTTAAGCAGGAAGTCTATATGCATCACGTGCAATTACGGTCATCGCTTAATTGCGCGGTGTTTTCCCACAAACGCCACCGCGCTAGACACAACAACATAACTTTTCAATATTCAGCAAAAAAAAAAACGAAAAGAAAAACGCAACAGTATTGAAACCACTTTTCCGTGCTCGCGACAAAAGGCTATTTTCGTATCCAAAATGATGGCGTTTCTGTCTTTTCGCAGCATCCAACACAGAAGCTACATTTGTGTTTTGTGGTTGGATCTCCGATCACCGGTTCATGACTCAAAGCTTCATAAGCCAGTGCCAACCATGGTTTGAAACAGTCTTCTATTTAACTCGTTGTAAAATGTCTCAAAATACGATTGACTCTGTTTGCTTCGGGCACGACGACAGCTGACAGTATACAATCGTGCCACTCAAGTATTTAACATTTGCTTTTATTATCGTGCTCTGATATTTTACTTCGTATGAATGGATCATCGCCCGCACACATACACACAGACACACCGCCTTCCCAATGGATCACGACAGGTGGCGCCTCGTAATACGCTAAATATACGTAACGTAGCGCTGAGTAACGTGAAGCACAGCCAAAACTAAGAACAGGAAAAAAAGATGTAAAATACTAACGATCTGCCCCACAAAGCACACCAACTACCACACACATTGTCGTCCACTACTACCCCCGCGCCGTGTGGTATTCTCCAACCTGAACTTCCGTCCCAGACGATTTAATCTTCTTCGTGCGATTTCTGCTTGGTGGGCGTATGCATATTCGCACACGTCCGAAACAATGTGTGGGTTGCATCAGGTTATTTAACTGTCGCGACGAAACGTCGGCACCGTTTGCTGATCAGCCGCGGAAAAAGTCACTACCGTTTCTGTTCCAGACTTGCGGCACAAGGCGACATTTCATATAACGATTGAATGCAAAAATTGGCGATTAGATTATATTGATTGAAACACGTTTCCTTCAGCTATGAATTCGATATATCAATTCGTTCAGTGTTACCATGTATAGTCAGTCATTATGTGAAGAAATTTTAATAATAATATATTTTACATTTGTACCAGGAAGTGTTCATCATATTCCCTGCTTCTAGAACTAATAAACTACAACCAGTAGATAACGCTGTCCCTCTGTTGATAACATCAATCAGTTTGAATGGAAAGAAATTGGTTTGAGTTATCGATCCAGCTGACAAACGTCATACAACACATACATTTGTGGTGAACTCACCTGCTCAATACAAAGAACAAAAAAAAAACCGTATCGCCAAAAACCGCGTAAACTTGCAGACAAGACAAGGTTGTAGTATCACATTTACGGACATTATTGATCATACTGGAAATGCGTTGGTGGTCCAACAAATGGTGGGAAACCGTAGAGCGAACAAATGAAATTCATTGACAAATATGTCCACCACCACCACCAACGCGTTTGAGTACGTGACTCATAGCCTGATGTCTGGAGCACCTCGAACTTACGTTAGCTCAGTGACGTTATCTTGACCGACCATCACGCGGGACACAATTATCTCTAACTGTACGTCTTCCTAAGGTTATGGCTCTCATAAATTGACCTACCAGTCCTACCAGACTCATAATGTTCTATGTAGCCAATTACAATTTTACGTACAACAATTTATCTACTTTGCGAGAGCATCAGTGAACATTGCAGCGCCATGGCAAAAACCGAAAACCACACCTTTGCCAATCTCGGTTGCTTGCGATTTATTTGTGGCAAAGTCAACCTACACACATGCGAACTTTCGTGAACGAAAGTGAAATTTTACAGCACACGCAAAATGCACACTGTCTACCGAACTCACAGCGCGAAATGGCAAATTACGAAACGGGCCGATGAGTGCAAAAATTCAAAAATAGATCTGCACCTTAGCCGAAGAAACCTCACCCGAGAAGTATTTCCAACACACCACACACCACCATATCAAGCACCGCTAGCGTCGTGTGCTAGCTAAGATTTCTACCGGCTATGGCGGATTAAATTCTCTAGTCCGCAAACTTCACCATGAAGTGTTGTTTGTTTTTAGTGTACGCTGTTTATTAAACCTCTGTATCTATCTCCGGACGAGCAGCGTCTTGCGATTGATTTCACCGATCATAACCGGTGAGGGACGGTGCGCTTTCTTTCTAATGATAATTTCCATCACAAACTTCACCGCGGTCTGATTGACCCTGGGTGAGGGCATCGACATAGAATTGCGTTCAGCACGGCACACAGCTGTTCCGACGATGGTCTCGGTCAAATGACTCGTTTCGATGTCGCGACGCGATTACATTTTCGCGCCTTCCTCTCCATTAGTTGCTGCTGCGAGGCTAAATTATACGCTTCTCCAACCAAACGGTACCGGTATGTGCTCCTGCCAGCAAACATCAAATGACGGAATAAATTATTCACCGAAACGATGAACGTCGACCTTTATACACATGCCATCGTCCGGCCACACTGGCCCTAGGCGCGGCGAAGTTGAAAACTTTAGTTTGTACCAGTTTAAGGTTTTTCGCATTTTTCAATTCTCCTAATACAATGCACAGACAGTGTTGTTTCATTTCTTCTCTTGATTCTATTACTTAAAAATTGTCCAACAATTTGCATATTTTATGCACAACAAAAAACGAAAACCTTTTTGTTTTACACTGGCACTTGGCACTGTAAACTTTGCGACAGACATTACCCACTGCTGCGGATTGCACATGATACCAAAATCCGGAGCGGTGTACAGTCGAGTGACCCCAATAACCCAATCATCGGTACCAGCCAGGTACACGACGCTCTTCAAACTTGCGCTCAGTCAAACACATGTTACGAGCACGTGTTTCTAATTCCATCTTCCCTGGGCTTGATGACGCCCAACGCGGTAACCAACACACACAGGTCCGCCGGTCGAAGTGCCCACCACCCAGTTGCCGATGTAACCGCGCCAAAAGTCGATGACTGGTGTAGATACCGCGGGTGAGAGAAAAGCCGGTTCCTTCCTTCCAGAGCGTGTGCGCACAATATAATGACGCGCTGAAAGGCCTTTCCTATCATCTCACGTGCACAACCGACTCTTACAGGGGGTCGCGCTACAGACTTTTCAGCTGTGGGAACCAGTAGAGTACCGAGCTTGCACAACTTTTCACTGGGGAAAACATATTACTACCATCTTATCACCCTATTCCAGAGTACAGCGTAGTATGGCACAGATAACACTGAACGAAAATATGACACAGATACTTTGTTGTGTTATGGTATGGTGCTGCACTGCTGGCAAGCACTATGCGCAAATACAAGTAATCCTCCGTAGCTTGGTTAATACACCATATATGGTGAAAAAATAGTAATAGGAGTGATCTGGTGGCAAAGGCGATAGCGGCGCCGATCTTTACACGACAGGACCAGAATCCCTCCGAACCTTTCTAACTTTCTAACACTAAGTGGTATCAATAAGCCTAGTAAGCCATTATATAGCCGGAATTACCGAAAAGGCAGTTACGCCAAGTGAAATGGTTCAAAAATGCATACAGCTATAGGCAAATTATGGATGTAAATTTTTTTATTTATGTTTGAAAAATAGTTACAAAACATATTTATATATGGCTCACATACTTGAAGAGCATGATAGCATCTCATATACTAAGACAGAAAAAACAAAATGTTTTTTCACGCGAATATTACCAATTGATAGAAGAAGTAATATGCGCAGTAGTACTTACTCAGAACAAAACACCAACATTCATCTTCAAACCCACCACCACTTATTTTGATTGCAAAGACTCAAACTACTACTTCCGCCTCTTACAGCTTTCGCATATACGATAAACGGTACACTTATGGCAATGTCGTACACCTGCCGGAACACAAATGTGCTCTGGTTCCTTGCGCCCTTGCACGCATACAACAAGCGTTGCCCGTACTTAAAACTCCGTTGTTAAAAAGTGTCTCATCGCACGGTTGGTTGTTGGTTGATTCCAGGAACAAGCTTATCAACGTTGAAAAATCCATTCGGTCCCAGTATCACATGTCTTAGCACATGTGCATGTACACCTACTATACAAAAGAGCCGTGACCGTTTGCAATCGATATTACTCTACACCGGGGGAGACCAGAGTATCGATCGAGGTTTCGGGGCGCGTTTCAGACAAGGCTTGGTCGAAAGGTGGTTCAAACGCATATGGGAATCATTCATACGTACCACGTAGCACCTCGTGAGTGGAGCGCATCGTACCGGCTTTTTTTCTCTATATGCACATGTTCTCTTTGATGTGTATGAGAGAACGTCTATCGTAAAACCACTATTTCGTCGTTGACGTGGTTTTTGTTTCTCTCTTTCTCTGTCTTTATCATCCTCTCGTTCTGTTTCTTTCTCTCCGTCTCGTTCGCTCTCAACACAAATGCCCGAACGTCATGCAACCTCGCCAACGGATGGATAAACATTGCACACAGTACACACGTCAATAAACCACAGCGCGTCCCATACGACAAAACCCGTTGGCGCCAATAACTCTTTCCGCAGCACGTCGCAAACGCTCACGAAGCTGTGGCAAATTACGACGCTAAATGAAAATGACGCTTGCAAGGACAACTCAATGCATGGAGATTGAGCTCCAGCTGAACAATATCACTACACAACACACCAACAACCGGAAGAGGGGAAGGGTGAAGGGTAAAGGGAGAAAGTGCCACAATATGGGACCGCATGCACTTGATGCATTCGAAGCAGAAACAATCTGCGACGTCACAAATTGTATCTGCATCATCGCTGCTGCAATCAATACTATACCGCTAATCAACATATCGATTTATGTATAATGGTCAAAAGCGTAAAACGCAACATACAGGTACAACAGATTCATTCGTTCGTACGAAAAATCAAATTTAGAATAAGTTTGTTATGCACTTTTTTTGAATCACAGCAATTTAAACAGTGATCGATAACATCGACAAATACGGTCACTTTTATGCATAGTTTCATCATTTAATACCTATTGTGTGTTACTAAAGCTGTCAAATTTGTTGCACTATTCAAATTGCCTCAACCGGGGAATTAAAAACCACCCACGAGAACCTATTTTCCCGCGCACTTCCGTCCGTGGTGTAGAGCAAAACAAAAACAACGCTTTGCGGCGCCTACCTAATGCTGGCTCTCTATCTAATATCGGGGCGCCATCATCATCATCATCATTAGGAACCCCTCCCCACCCGATCCATAATCATTGGCGCACCCGCGATCAGTTTGTTTTGCTGGGACTGGCCGCGGCCAGAGGCATAATATCCGCGAAGGTCGTCAGAACGATCGCTCCGCTCCGGCGGGCTCTTTGGCGCGGGCCGACCAATGGCACATGTATTGTAACGTGCCGCAGCAATAGAGAGACGCGGACAGAAACCGCGAGTGAGTGAGAGCCAATGAAAACAATCGTATTTTTTGCAGGTGAACACCGGAATAGCCGGAATTATACTTGGCGAATTATGCGCTTATCAGAAATAAAACATCAAATAATTTTTAACACTAGTTATTAGTTCATTTTCAATGCATTATTGGTACAAAGTACGTGAGGAACAGTTTTGCATTTATACCCGGATATTATCATTTTTAAGGCGTGATACACCGGTTGCAACTGTAGAAGTGTTATTTTTTCTACTAAATATTTTTTCCTCTAATTTCACACTGTACTACACAATAAACCATTTGAAAATCTTTGTTCCATGAGTGCATACAATGTAACGTAAATCGCTTTTCTTATTTTGGAAACAAATACAAAACAAAATCGTACCGTTACCAAGGCATTCGCTCGATACGATAACAGATGACGCTGCCATGGTAAGATTTACGATCATTACAACGAAACCATAAAGCAGCTGCGATCGTCTAGCTGCGAAAACTAATAAAGTTCCCCCTGTGCGGTTAAGGTTGTCTCCCCCCGCAGCAGGAAGGTAGGTATTTAGCGGGCAAACATTTTATTTGCTAGTAAACATTGCAACACGGATACAACAGCGCGTACTGCACTACGCAACAACCCAAAAACAAACTATTTGCCCGCCATGGATACAACAAGTGAAACTTTGTACACGTCATCTGTTCTAAACACCCACCCAGTAGTAAAGGTTGGCAGCCGTCCAAACACAACACGCGGTTGCATCGGAACATCACTTCGCGCGGCTGGTGCCTGTTGGTTTGCACCGGTTACGTTGAGTCATAATTCTATAACCACGTATAGACCATTTTCCACAGAACTGCATATTAATGGACAACATTGTTAACATGTACCGGGGATTGCCGGGATTACGCCTCACACGTACAGATAACATCAGATTGCTCAACGAATCCGTCCGCTTATCATCGTCTCATTGCACACACTTGACATAAATGATCGATTTTTTGTGTCATACTACAACTTGGCACGACTTTTTCAGTGTGGGGACCCCTCCTAATCTCCTTAAGTCGTTCACTGATAAGACTCTCCCTAAGTGTAATAGTACTGGACTCGCGCGTACCACAACCGTTTGATAATATGCAATGAACTAGTGAAAGTTGAAGCTTGGTCTTTTTTATTTGCACAAACGAAGCAACTATACTATCAATTCACATTGAGCTATAGAGCATGTGATGCACACTTTCCCCCTGGGGCAACATATTCCTGCTTTTTCGTCCCTCTCGTTCGCTGATCGTTCGCTACTATTTGTGCCACAATCTGTTGTAAACATTCGCACACATATCGGCAGCCGCTATGAACGTAAAAAGGGAGAACCATAACGTCACGCTGCGCTTCCTCCTTCCGAGGCGCCCCGCTCTTTTCAGCGGATGGCGGAAACGCCCGGACACGAAAACAAAAAAAAAGGCAAGCGGATGCGCGCGTATATGTCCGGTGGTGGTAGTAGTAACCGATTCTGCTGAATGAAGATAGGCAACGCTATTTTTAGCGACCGTAATTACTGCCACCCGTGTCTTGTACCACTCCTCTTCCGTCCGCGGCCCGTGTGGTAATGTGATTCCTCCCTTGGTGCGCTTTCAACACATCACGGTTCCGCGCGCGACTGCGATAGAAAAATCTGACTCATGATAATGAGAACTTCCATCTGATTACATCCTCCCGGTTCACCGGCCGTCAGTTGATGCTTCCAAACGCAATACATCAATCAGCCGTACTCTGACTTTGTGCGTTGGTTGGGGGAGTGAGAATGGAGGTGGAAAACTGGGTTGGTTCGTTGGCAGAACTGCGACGAAACCGCTTCCAGGTCAGCTGTTTTGCTTTCTTAGTGCGCAATGAAAAACATGAACCTTGAACAGTAAAAAAAAAATGAACGACTGGGAAAAATCGCATACCAGGCACCGTGTGTGAAGCATCGTTCTGTTTACGCTCCACTAAAAGACCGTAAAAATGTGCTGGACGACAGAAATTGAAAATACAAATTTGAGAACAAGTTTAACTTCCAGTCAATAGTTGAAAGTATTGCCCTACTTTACATTATGCCTCTATTCCGCTGGAGGAATATACGCCTAGAAACCGTACATGTAAAAACCATGTAAAAGAACGCGCACGACGCACTTGTCGTTGGCTAACAAAACAGCTGACAAAACAACACCCTTCCGTACCACTGTGCGACGTCCCTCCTGTCATAGCAAGGTAAGTGAATCATATGAACTAACACAACTAAAAACATCAATACTTTAAACCACTTGTGCTTTCGATCACCGTCATGTTTCTACTTTTGTTTATTGGGCTACGTTACTTAGCATCGAGTTGTTTTGAAGCGATCTAGAATATTATTATTGGAGGTTTCATTAAAATGAATTTATTAATCTTTTAGAGTGCTTTCGTGTGGTCCTGTGGATAAGGCGATAGCGGCGCGCCGGCCTTCTCGCGGCAGATCGAACCCCATCCGAACCTTTCCCGTGAAGACTGACTATCCAACTACGTGATATCAATAAGTATAATATATAGAGGACATGACCAATTGCTTGACCATGCTTTTGTGCACAAATGATAAAAAAAACATCCAAGATTCGCAACACTCTGTCTTTATTAGAGATGTGCATTTTTTTCACATATTGAAACAATTGCATATCCCCTTTCGTTTTCCGCATGCAACAGAAAGGAAAAGCCTTTTTGGATAACATAGATATCTCATAATTGCATTATGAACTGTTAAAAAAGCTGTTCGTGATGTAATGCCCAGCCAACCACAACTTTGAGCTTATCAATCCCATTTATTTCTTAACGGCAAATCATTCTACCAATGTTAATGAATGACTTTTGCACGTCCAATAGAATGTTAATTTGTAAGTTTGGAATATTTGTTATATACTAATGAAAACAAATTTCGTCATGGGAGATTCTTTCATTTTTTCATTTTGACAGAAACTTCACTCCTGTTCAAAATATTTATAAAAAATGTGATAACTAAAATATGATACGAATAAGGTACAAGTCCTTGCTCAATTTAAATTTTATGTTTCTTTCAAAACGAATTGTAGCTTCTGAATAAGTAAGACCGTTTTGACTACACATACATAACACTAAATAGTTCCTTAATCTTTACTGCTAATAGCTTACATACATTTGTTTCAAATTTTATTACTCATTCTCTAAATTAAATCTATTTCCATTCCAACCAAACATTACGCACCCCACCACAACATGTCCACGTAATTACACAATTTGAAAACGAATAAATGCAGTAAACTACACGAAAAATCTTATGTGCTCGTGATGGGGGATGGCTGAATCAGCAAGAACAGCTGGGAGTTTGTTATTAGTGTCGAGAAGCAGTTTAGTCAGCCGACCGATCAGAGTGGCGCCATACACACTGGTGCATTCACAAAAGCACAAACACATTCCCACACACAGCTGTGCGCGTTCAAAATACGGCAACAGCTGACTGCCACAAATCGTATTAAAAAAAAAGGTTCCCTTCTTTCATAACATTATTTCTTACTTTTTCGTGTCAACTGCACCACGGCGGCCACATTCGGAAATGTTATTAGTGCAGCAACATAACACCTAAACGATTTAACGAACTTACTTAAACGATTACTAACGTACAAGTAGAAAAATACAGTTTATAAGTTACATCGTTTTGGTTATATTGATGTTACAGAAAAAAATCAATGTTTTTGTATGGCTGCATACGCGTATATCGCCTACTGCTGTTTCCAATTCTAGTATCATTCTCGCTTTTTTCTTACTCTTTATCTCTCGCTCTCTCACTCTCTTTCTCGTTCTTCTTTCTTTCTTTCTCTCTCGTACTCGCTCTTCTAGCTCCCATACCTCTCGCAAAGAACGTGAACGCGAGGCACACGTCGACCAAAGAGGGAGAAGAAAATGGTATAAAAATTACTGCGTAATTTCGTTACCAAAACAACGTCGCCGTCGTCACCGCCACTCGGTGTGCGCGGTATGTGCCGTGTGTAGCGAGCAGGCGTACACACACTCCGAGTGATTGTGTTTGTGGCTCGTGAGGGCATGCGATACGAACGAGGACGGAAGGGGTCGATTGAGGGGGACGCATCGCATTCACCAAAGGCAATAAAACAACACAAAAACACACCCCGCGAGCCCGATGTACAGCTGTTGTTGAAGGGTGGGCAGGATCCACCAAATGTACGTTAGAGAAGGAGGTACAAAAAAAAAACAACGGAAAGAGAAACGCTCTTTACAGCTGGTAAACGTAAGGAGGAAACAACAAGCAAGGTGCACTCTCGGGAACACTTGCAATACTACACACACACCCTTTTCTTTCGGGGGTTCCTGGCTTCTTGCCATTCAAACTGCATGCGTGCTAATCATATGATGAGGCTCAACCGCGTAGAATGGGTTATGCAATCTGCGCGCAGCTCTATCTTACCACTCTGTGGCGCCTGTGTGTGAGGATGATAAGCGTGCTAAGCCACCGTTCTTAAGCCTATCAGAACCGCTTTCACTTTGAGTTGAAACTAGGTGCTAGGGTGTTAATTTCATTTCATTTCTCATTCCAAACAGGAATCCATTTACAGTAAAATCTCATCAAACAGCGTTGTTTGTCTGTAGTCAAGCAGCTGAAAAATTGGATTATTTGCCAGAAAAGATTAGGCAAGATACATAATGGGCCAATCAAACTATCATACGTAAAAGCTGTAGGTACACAACAAATTTGCGAAATAATACATTACATTACACTAACATATGGTTCTGGTAACATCTGATCATAGAAAATGCTCCCTGCACGGTGCAGTACGCGGCGCGTCACAAAAAGATATGGTATGTTCCACCATAAAACATACGTACGCACACACGTGCATCAATACATCCTCACCCTGGTATTGTGTCTGGGAGAATTGTATATAGTTCAGCGTTCTAAGCCTGCTCGCTCGGTCGCTTTGGTAACCACACACAATCAAATGTAATCATTCCTGTCGATGCTACAGTATGCGGTCTGTGGACGCTTCCTACAGGATACACCAATACTGTTGCAAACATTCAGCAATCAGCCTTAGCATCGCAGCGTGCATTTTTATATACACAGTGGCATCCCTATGTTTTGACTGGAAATCGGCGTAAAAATGCGCTGTCCCCCTAGCGGCGAGAATAGCAACCAGTAGCAAAATAAGGCATGACTACGAGGCAGGGAAAGGAAAAACGAACAACGGGGCATACAAAGAGAATGCGTTGCACCGGGAAGGTTGGGTGGCACACGGGAGAAATCGTTCTTGGCCTGTTCTTTTCGTCCACTCAGGTGGATGAGTCTTCTCGCACGCCACCATCGTCGTCTACGCTTCAGTTGCAGCATATATTTTTTCCCCTCTACCGTTTGGCGCTCCCTTTTTATTCGTTTCACGAAAGCCACGCATCATATTATAGCTGAGGATAATGCCAGTGGGTCGGTATGCAATGTCAGTGTATTGGTGTGGAACTACGATACAAAACCAGGAAATGCGTTGAAGAGAAAGAGAGGCCGTGTCCTCTTCATACTTCTGTTTGCATCCATCACACAACCTTTACTGAAAATTTCACGATGACCAGCGCCTTTCAAACGTGGAAATTCCCCGGAATAAGCAACTCCAAAATGGAGCAAAGAAAAACTAAAAAACGTTCTCCCCATTTCTCATGAAAACCGCTCTTGTCCTGCATTGCTTTCCAATACTTGCACACACCGTTGGAAATGCTTTCCCATGCTCCTAAATTTGATTACAACTCCGGTATATAGCTGCATGACGCAGTATTCCACGTAAGTTCATCATGCTTTCTCCTTCCTTCTCGCTCTTCTTTGTGTTTATGCTCAGCCGAGAATAAACCTGTACCATTCAAATACAGCTGAGCCGACCATCATCCTCAGTCATTGAAGGAGAAAACACCACCTTTTCCCTTTTTAAATGTGTATACACCCACCCATACACACATACAAATACATTTTACCACCAAACGCCGTCAAGCGTCCGCGCGTTCACGCACCTTTTTCAGCAGACGACGCCTTCGCGCGTCATCCCACGTAGCAGTGGTATAGCTGCTTTGCTTCGCAAGGATGTTCCAGCAGATGGGATGGTTTTTATTTTTTTTTAAATGTAACAAAAGCTTTGACGCAGTCAGCAGAACAGCAACAAAGCACAGAATTATTTTGTTTTATTCATTTGAACCGTTTGCTTTTATTACTTGGTCGGAACGCCAATTGGTCCGACACTGCATACACAGGCGCTTGCGTGTACACATGTGTGTGCACTGATATGGCCTGGTACGTGCTGCTAAGACCACAAACACCACAAAACGAACGTATCCGTGTGATTCGGGCAAAGAAAATATCGATTTTTAGTCGGTTACAATTTTTCCTGCCGAACTTCACCTGCCGGTGCGCGGTACGGTGGCTGTCCACAAAAATATCAAGCTATGTCTACTTTGACGAACAAAACTCACCTCACTGTGTCGTCCTCACATCCGATATCCTGCATCGTGTCTAGTTGCATATGGTGCAATGGGGCGTAGTGGGTTTGCTTACTGCGATCACTCTTCGTTGGAGATTCTTCGTTTCTGTTCCAAACGTCCACCAACGACATCGTCCGTGTCGCGATATTCGCAAACACAACACATAGACTCCGGTCACTCCGCTTCACTTTCTTCACGCCTCACTCCGCGACTAGCATGTCCTTCCCCCAAAGGACACAGGGCGCGAAACTATTGTTTTGCAGTGATAACACAACGGGATTATTTTCCTTTGCACACGCTTATTCCAACACCGAATCAAACGTAGAACTCGTTGTTCCTTTGGATTTTCTTTACCTTCAACAAACACACTGTCACACAAATTACTAGGAAAATTCGATTACACGTTTTATTATGCCACTGTCGAATGACAAAACAATATATTCTGGTTTCTGGAAAAATATACACAATTAAAAATAGTTACAATTCCTTTGAAACTTATTAAACAAATCGATTAATTCCCGAATTGCATCTCATTCCTTCCACCACCTTCCGGCCATGGTGAAGAGAATCAAAACAAATCAGCTGAACTAATCACATACACTTGAACATATGCACACATAGTTACACACACACACACACATACTTTTTTGTGCGGCATCTTCACAGCAAACAATCTACTTGGTACAAAAACTACAATTCCGATGTTTCTTGGGTATGAATCCTGGAACCATACTGTCGTTGTTTCGGCTGGACCGCAATCGCATGTGCACAGTATTGAAACACTTCTGATCACAGTAGCCAACAAATCCTTCCTTCGTATAGGGTTGACAACCTCAGCTTGAATTCCCAAATTTCCGCGGATTATAATACCAATCGCTTTACTGCTTGGTTGGTTCGGGAAGATGGCACTAAAAGGAAACACACGCCTGGTTGCCACACATTTTCTGACTAATCGTACGAAGTAAACACCATTACCACACACAACATTATAATCCATTCCCCGAAACTTGATATTGCGTTTTACCACTCGTTTGACCCGATGGCGACTTTCAACACACAAACACTTTGCATCTACCAAACAGTTACAGTTGCGTTACTTCTGCAGCCGTGATAACATTCCTCACTATCGCTGGTTAGTATCATGATACACGAATTCGCAATTTTTCATTCTCCGCACATCCTCTGCATCACGGAGCAAATCCTTCGACGTAACGCCATCGAAATCACTTCTTTGCTTCGTCAATCGAGCGTAGAATGCGCGAAACTAAAATGCTCACCAGAAAAACAAGCACGAACGAGCGAACAAGCGTCCCCTGAGCGAGCGAACCGAACGCACAACACGCTTTGATGGCTCTTCGTCAATTTCTGGGAATTCTAGCTGGCGGGAAACAGCTGAGTTGAACGCTTCGTTATTTGCTCAGACGCATACTAAAGCAGCGCCGGTAAATAATATACGACGGTGTTTTTACACGCCTCTGATCAGCTCGCGTAAGCCGGGTGCATATATAGCGCGTACAAATTTCCTACGAAAATCCTCTCTTTTCTCTCTCGCACATATTCACGCACACCACTATCGATGTTTTTTCGTTCGGCCAGTAGTGTGCGTAGCGGTTTTTCACATGGTTTGAATTTTGGGCCCGGACAGACGTTTTACAACGGCAAACTCGTGGTTACTCGTTTACTTTCAATTGTTACGCGTTTGTGCACGTTGATTTGCAAAGATTGAGAACAAATAAACTATATTGAAGTAAAAATGGCAGTCACGGCTACCAGACGCCTTGCGCGTGTGTGAGAAATGGGCAGAAGTGTGTGTATTGTGTGTGATAAATAAACGGTAGGGCGTATGAAAATAAAATATCCGTTCGGTAAAGTGTGTGTGCGATGTAACAGCATGCCCAAATAACAAATTCTATTGTCAATTACGCGTCGTTTAGTATCTTAAATGATGGCATTGAAAATTGCTGTATAACAGAATGGCTATGAATTGTAACGCATGTATACTTTGTTTACTTTGTATTATTTGAAACAATTAACTTTTGAAGTCTGATGGTAGAGCAGCCATTCGTATAACGTTGTATACTAAACGTCAAATAAAGTCCAATCGTCTTGTTTAATAGAATTTAGTCGCTTTACCCCTACCGACGGTTAGTAATCGAGTTCTGAATTCTTAGTGTTATGCCATATTCTGACGACAAACAACCATTTGTTATCATTCTTGACAAATGGCCAAAGTGTGCAAATGTTTCATGCTCTATACAGTATGTAGAGAACTTTTTATATATTCATGAAATAAATCTGTAATCAAAGACCCACGGATGTAGAAACTGTCAAGTTTTTATTGATTAAAGTCTCCATTAGACTTCGCCAAACATTTCCAGAGTTCCAGCTAGTGCATTACGTTAGAAAAGCGATGAATTACATTAGATATCCAAAACGATACCTCTGGTCGTCACGCAAATACTACTTATTCGATTGATGCCCTGTTTCCACAAACGCCACTAGTTACTTTTAGTAACCTGGTGCAGAAGTTTTCCTCAAGCTGTGAGCGATGCTTCACTGCCACCAGTGGGACGGTTCGTTAAGTCGACGTCGGACTGAGCACCTAGATCAGCCTCAATGCGCACCATAACATCGTCAATTTTGACACGGTTTCTTCACTGTTGGAGACGCGACATAGTTGTCCTTATTGTTCCAGCTATTGTAGACCAATTTCCTCGGATAGAACACATTAGTGAGGTGATATTTTGTGATTCCCTCGCATCCATGCATTCGGGACGGTAAGCATCCTGATTCAATTTTAACTTTTCCAGGTAGCCCTGAAAAAATCCATGGCCCGATAGTACAAAACTTGACCTCTCCGAAAAGATGTGTAATCCATCACCCTAGGGATGTTCGTGTCCGAGGGATGTTTCGTGTGTAACCACCGTGCGGAGAAGCATCCCACTTCAGTTGAGTATGTAGAGAACTTTTAGATTGGTTTAAACACATCAGATCACGACAGCAAAAAGTATTTTTACAATCAAACTATTTGGAATCGAACCCAAGCTCAGCAACAAAATATGTATTGAAATCGAACTGTCTAACGTTAAATGGACCTTTGGCCCAGAGTGTCCTAGGTATAAAATGCGTAAACGTTAGCCAAGACACGAACATTTACAAAGCGCCACCTAGGAGGAAAAGCACAAATCTGAGAAAAATTGCTAGTTGAGTACGATAGGGCGAAAACAAATAGATCCTTGTGCAGTTGAATAGTACGGGACGAGAATGATCCTTGTGTAAACTCAGACAAATAACCAACACAAACAAAAAAATGAAGAATTTTGGAAAACTACAAATGAAACAAGTAGAAGGTAGAAGGTTCGGGACACGTCCAGCAGTCTGACGAACGAATTTATGGGATCTCCATTCTACCTGTTTAAGCAAAAAGTCATTTCAAATTGCAGACTATAAATATGCTAACTAGTTAATTTTACTAAATTCAAATGTGTCTTTTCTAACCCGGAACAACAGTTAGAACAACAACTAGATGAACGACTAAAATATATGATTGAACAGATTGAATAATATAAACATTCTAATTTGTTGTACGACAGCAAAGGATCTATAATAGCATCCTTTACCGGCAGTAATACGGTCAGACTATTATAAAATAGATATTTTTTTTAATACTTGGTCAATCCTGTATACGAGCGAACGACCTGGGTGGCATTTTTACATTTTGCACGCTAGTTAAAAGAACGTGAGGGATAGCGAGTATCGCGTCGAACGAACTTCGTGTTGACCACGGAATTTGTAGATCTAGGAATATTTCGGAAACATCGAGCTATGTCGAAATTGAATTTTGATATTGTTTAAATATATGAGTTTGATTCGAGATCTTCGATGAGGAAGAAAAATTTCCACCTTTTCCTACCATTACGGTTTGACCAGTTAAGACTTGTTGAAAAACGATTAAACAGGACGACAAAATTTACCATTGATCTGAGCAAGTTATTACTTTCTGGATATACCCAAAAACCCATATCATAGTTATGACACCGTCCATACTTGTAACTTGAAAGCAAATAATCCGTTCATCAAAACTACAACAATTTAATTAGTAGCTTAGTACATATTGCGTAGAGTGCAATTCATACGTGAAGTAATCGCATTTAATCGTAAAATTACCGAAAGGTGGTGTAGGTGGTGTTATATGATCCATGAAACTGGGTTTGAAGCCCAACAGTATCGTGACTCCACTACGCAGCTCTAATGTATTGGAACTAGTATGCTCTTAAAACACTAGAAGTAGATCGCATTTTACACACATATTGGTGAACAATTTTGAAAAGCTGTATTCACTGTTGTCGCCACCAGGCAATTATGCATAAATAGAAGTAAGCATAAAACTGCAAAACAACAAAATGTAAACAGCCGATCGCGACCGATCGGCAAAAAGAACAATTGTAAAACTTCTGATCATAATCGATCAGCAGTAATTAAGTATAAAAGCGCTAAATGTATGAATAAAAATCGTCATTCACCTACGAAACGAGTCGGACTGATTATTGCTCTCAAGTCGGCGTGATCTGCGCCTGTCTTGAGAATCGCGCCGCGAGGTCAGCTTCGCGCACGCGACAAGTGTAAATATTCATCGGAGCTCATAGTTTGGCATAGATATGTAAAAGCCATGCATTAATTAAAGTTTAGAATTGCCAAATCCCCGCAGTAAATGAGATTGAAATAAATAGAACCAACCATTGTGATTGATGCTTACTTGTTTAAATTATTACTGAAAGGATTTGCAAAAGTTCTTTCTAGGTACGATCTTGGATTTGCCATCATTTGTTTAGTAAGACTCTCTGATATCCGATGCTGCCCTGGCCGACAAGGATCCTGGCGGTCGCCTTCTCCACCCATAAGTTAATCCACTGCTACGAGTTATTCGCGCTTCTAAGACGACCAACAAAAATCCACCGAGGAAGACGGAACTCATTTCACCCTATATAAAGAATATCCCTTGGTATCCTTTACATACTACTGCAAGGACCCATGATTAGGACTGTTTCACTGCATTTATGCCACCACTGCGACATGCATTTGGCAAGTTCCAATAATATCAACAGGATGTCTTAGGATGCTAATTTCCGTAGCAGAGGAATCTAATGTATCTGAAATCGACCACGTACAATCATCAATGCATGAATCTTGTGCGATCTCTCAGATTGTGCATGCCTCGAGAACTCTTCACAGTGGAATCAACTTTCCACTTTTGCACTTATTAAATTTGCTATCGTTTAAATTGCAAAATTCTTATCAACATCATCAAGATCACGATGACAACTGCAGTTACACATTGTAGAGTAACATGTGCCATCTATACATATATCACAGTTTAACACATACGGCACATCTACGTTTAAACTCCTGTGAGTTACTCGCATTCTTTATTTCTCTGGGTAATATGTTGTACCATTGAACTCCTTTGAAAAAAACACAGAGTTTCTAGCACTATGAGATACTAAGTTCCGATCTCTGGCTACATCTGCCTTTTGTGTATTGTACGTCAGATTCCCGAACGATTATTTCTCTCAGATACTTAGGCAATAGTAAGGTCATCAGTCGATATAAAAAACTTATCGTCTAGTACATAATCCTTTGCTCTACAGACATTCAGATTGATAGAAATCCAGATTGAAGAATATCTAGCATCAAAATTACCCTCATAATACGATTTTGCAATCATTGAAGGCTTATTATTTGCCTCTTATTGCCGAGAAACCAAATGGACGAGCAAGTTAAAGTGTGTGGAAAACCATCACACCACGCCTTTGAACGTTTGGATAAACTTATCGATCCCCAATTAATCTCACAGAACGCAGAATTTATTCTATGGCATTACAACTTCGAGAGGTCTTGGCCTGTCATTTTCTGGCTTCCGTGACTTTAATTTACCCGCAACAGGATAGTCAGTCCTGCGTACGGGGGAACGGCCCGAATGGGATTCAATCCTCGGTCCTGCCGTATGAGACCGACCCCGCTATCTGCTCAGCCACCGAGCCGTTCGGAGCCGCAGAACACTTATGGAATATTCAATTAAATAATGGGCTACTGTACACTCACACTCTTCGTTCTCGTTCTAAACAGTTGAAATACAATTTCGATTAAAATATTGAAGTAAAAATAACACATCACTATCCTTGTGTGTAGATATATTTTTTAATAAAATAATTACTCGGTTATGCGTTTGCACGCACAAACTCCAAATTTCCTTGTATGCGGTAAACTGGAATTATCTCATCTTAACGTGTTATACATACTCTAAACTCACGCGTGCTGCTGTACTGTTCATCCTGTTCCTTCAGTACCCATGCCTGCACATTTTAATATAACTGTACAGTTTTTCTTTTGTGTTTGTTTTGTATCAACGCTTAACTTTAAATTCCATTCACTCAGATTCACTGCATTACCGTGCGTACCAGCTTCCACAGCTGAACAACGATCACGAATTGTAATATCTACTTTAGACGTTCTGGTCTGGCCACAACTTAACCAGGGCTACCGTGCTTAAAATGATTTTGCTTTTTACAGTTTGCATTGTAGAATAAAGGTAGCAGTGGTGCACTAGGATGAACTCAAACAAAGCTTTATTCTTCTCATATGCTCCATTTGTTTGCGGCAGCACTGTTTTGCCAACTATTCACATACTGAAAAAGTGCAGTAGATTAATCCAATAAATCTTAAAACCAATTTTCATCGTTTCTCTGTAGTTTATCGTAGTGTTTGATTTGTTACGTTTAAAACAAAGTTTAATCCCTTTACAAACAGAAAAACATGCGGACTCATGAATTAGTATTCTATATATTGTACGCACTTACTTACGCCAAAAACTGACTCATGTTGTACATTTTCGACTGAAATTCAATAGAACGATTATCTAATGAAATTTTTTGAAAAAAAAAGGAAATTAAATGCCCTTTGCTGCATGTGAATTAAGCAAAAAACAAATAACATTGACGGATAATTGCCATTCGAATGGTGGAGGACAGGTTTTTTGTTCAATCGATGTGATAAGTTTGCTGATTGTTTTAGGGATTATTTATCGTATAAGTGATATCAAAAACAGCATCAGGATCTTCATACATAGGTTCTCTTTGGGTCTACTCAGTCGTGATTCTAGCTCAAACACAAGGTGTATTGCTAAGTGGTGCTTCATCTATTAAGTTGTTTCACAAGGTATTACGAGACTATACAAAACGGAGCGGTACGTAACCATAGAACAATCAATAAATGAGTTGCTCAACATACCAAAGCGCAAGAGGTACAAAGGGGCAAACCTGTCAGGTGTGAACCGATCGTTCTATGGCAACGATTGATTGATTGTTTGCAGCGTTATTCCGCAAACGCTCAAATTTGCCAAAACTACCTTTTTAATTCAGTTTTCTATAGCTATTAACCGATTGATAAGTTCATGTTAAAAAAAAAAAAACATACTTAAAACAGCTGAGCGTGAAATATAGAGGTATGGAGCAGTTACATAAATCTGGTTGGTTTACTGAGCAGTGGCTATCAAGATAAGTTTGTTTTTGGTTTGCAAGTGCTATTAGGCTTATGCTCGGAAGATTAATTAATCTTATTTGACAGGCTTTGTATTGGCCTTCTGGCGGATGACAGATTCCACGATATGCCGTTCCCGCTGTTTTGTTCGATATTAATCCCTGATTCGTGTGTTCCAGTCGTGTTAACCCATGTATTTTCTTTATGCTATGTTCCATTGTACGCGTTTGCTGTGTCCTGCTGATGATGCATTGTATTTCTATTCTGACTGATTGCTTTGCTTTACATTTCATTTTCTTTCTGAATGCTTCCTTCAGATGAATATCACTTCCCGCAACGGATAGGTAATACAAGATGGATTCATGCAACTGGTGCCTCCCACCCTCGTTATCAGTTTAGTATGACACTCGCATCAACCGCAAGCAAAAGCAACCCTAATGCATTATAAAACGGTACATTTGTATTTAACAAAAATTGCTATATTATTTGCAATTGAAAGGCAAGTATGACCGTGTTCCGCAAAAATTCTGTGTATTTTAAATTCATTCGATTAAAACGTACCGGTAGAAAAACTGTGTGTTGTAAGAAGATACTGCTTGATGGAAGAAATATTAGGGGAACCAACAGTGTAATGTTTGCTGTAACATTTTGTATAGTATCTTTGTAACTGGGTTCAATTTAATTTCCAATGCAACTTATGTATTGTTCAAACTGAACTTTCTGTTTTGAATAAGTATCGTAATTTATGGATAAAACAATGACATAAGCGGAAAAAACCCAAACCAATGTATGAGTTTTATACTTCATAACAAAAAATCTAACACAACCACCTAATTTTTACTACTGCAGTGAAATGATTATTGGCTTTAAACTGCATTCAAATTTCTACTCTGGTAATTCTGTAACAAACGAAAAATTCAGTGCAAATGTAAAGAAGACGATAGAAAGATCGGTAAGAAAATAGTGGAGGCTTCGAATTGCCATTGCAAAAAAGTTGTAATTGAAAAAAAAAAACGGTACCACGGCACCTCAGTACAGGCAGCTACGTAGACCAATTTCCAGTAACAGGTGGTCTCGCACAGGACGAACAAATTAGGCTAAGGAATTGTAGAATGAATAATAAAACCAAATCGCTCTCTAGACAGTTGTAGCCCACAAAACGATTGCTACTAGAGAAACTTTTTGCCGGTCCCTTTAGAAAGGTGGCGCAATTTGGCCGGATCGATTTTACACTTTAGTTGCTGAATGAGATCGAAAATTTTTAACGCCGGGCCTACCTTCAGATTTAGCAACGTAATAATATCGTCCTTGCTGAGCTCCAGCAAACGTTTGCCGTCGATATCGTTCTGCACAAACTGTTCCGCGTGTACGGCACAATCGTTGATCGTAAGAAAGGTAGCTACGTCTTTCGGTTCCCAGCTTTCTGGTATGATTTGGCCACTGTTCGAAACGGCCATGCCAAACGAGGAAGCCGAATTCAATATGCCACCTATACCAATCAAACCGGCGTTACTTCCGTTCGAGTTGCTGAGACCACCAGCCGTACCACCACCGACCGAGTCCGGTGATCCGCTACTGTTTGCTGAATCGTGATGAATCAATCTTGGTATCGTCTTGTCTATCTCGTTGTCCGCAATCTCAGACGACGGTGCTGTAGACGGCAGACCGGTAGCGGAACTCGACTCGCCATCCTCGTCCTCCGTACGCATATCTACTTCGTCCGTGTCGAGCACATTGCCCGCATTGGTGGTTGCGGGCGCAGTGGTTCCACCAGACGAATGATCGAAGATTGGTCCGAGTGAACTCGTTCCGCTCAGCAGAGATGCAGTGGTGTCGTGATTTGATTCGTGTTTGATGAATGTGTGTAACGCTGCCGATGCACCGGTGATGCCGCCACCACTCAGTGCAATACCCAGCTCCGGAGGTTGGTGGTTGTGTTGCATCTGCAGTGGATTCCCCATCAGCAATGAGTTGCCACTGTCACTCGAATACTGTTGTGTTAGCTGACCTCCCAGTTCGGTCGTAACGATATGGCCGAGAGAACTGTAGTCGAATTGGCCAGGATTGGCGGACAACAGTTTCTGTTGCTCGAAGTGTTCTTGTTCCTTTTTTATTCTTGCCGTTCGGGTCGTTGGCGCTGGTTGAGCTGCAAAATTATCGATATAATTTGTACAACCCATTACTTCTGCACGAGATAAATGGTTGAGATCGATGAAAGGAAAAGTTAGAATGTGTTAATCGTGAGAATGATGGTTGTCTAGTGTATGCTACTAAAAAGTAAATAATAAATATCTGATTTTGTGGCGCTATTTGCACTTGCTACATATTTGTAGGCTGCATAACAGCGATTATTAGAATGTAAGCAACAGCTAAAATGTTAACAGGTGTTCCTAACAATATCATCCAAAGCGGTCTGCTTGACTGTCTCAACTTACCATCATCTTGCGGAGGTTCCGTTTTCAGCTTCTTCTTCCGTTTGCCTTTTTTCGTCGTTTTGGGTGAAATTTTTTGCGTCGGTACGACCTTTGGCAGAATGCGTGGGCCCTCCAATTTGTGGCCCACCAGTACACACCAGCCAATTGGATAGATGTCGGGACTTTCACTATCCAACCACTGATCATACTCATCTTCCCATCCATCAAAGTGTACCTTCAGCAAGCGTCCAACAACCCGTGCAATCGTTGCCACACAGATCAGTCTTGGGTCCATCAGGTCGGCAGATTCCAATTTCATTCCAATCTATCACCAAAAACAAAATCGTATTAACATTCTTCGATACGTCTTCGACAGCCACATCTTCGTCTTATACCTTGAAACGTTGCCGAATTTGTTCTCGGTGAAAGATATCCTCTGTTGCCGGTTTACACTTGGTGTCCAGCAGATATTGTTCCCAGGTAAAGGTGCTATGATCGTATCCTTTCGGTGGTGTCAGGGTTATACTGTTCTTTGCACAGAACCCAACCGGAAAAATGCAGGGTGATTTTTCGTGATAGCAAAACCAATCTGCTCCATTAATGTCCGGATCGTACGAATCGATGCGTACCATGATGTAGCCGAACTTTAGCACTGTCATTACGGTGGCAACACAGATCGAGGAAAGGTTGAGTGGATCAACGGCTTCCAGCTTCATGTTTTCCTCGAACCCTGTTTGCTTGCCATCGTAACAGTACTCCTCGAACTGAAAATTAGTTTTAAATAGGTCCATCGTAGCGTCATCTTCGTGTGGCTCTAGGATTTGATCACTTGCCGCTGAAATGCAAGACAAATGCAATTAATAACACACCTACACCCGTGTCGTGTTTGCCAGCGAACGCAATACTATACCATTCATTCTGTCCATGTATTCTCCCGGTGCGTCTAAGTTGTGCCCTACCGTCGTAGCCCAACCGACGGGATGTATCAGTGGCGAGTCCTCATGACACCAGAACCCATAATCATCCGGTGAGCTATCGTAGTACCTTACGTATAGTCGCTTGCCGATGATCTTGCTGATGGTCGCTAGCTTCACTTGCGAGATACGATTCTTATCTACCACTTCTAGATTCAAACCGACGCGAAACCGAGACTTAAAACTATCACTGATTTTATTGTAGAACGTTGACGGAAGGGTGCGCGCATTCGAAAGCCTTGCCACGAGAAACTCCTTCCAATCCGGGGATGGTTTCTCGATGCTTTTTGGTGGTATCAGCGGTTTGCCGCGTGTAGCACACCAACCCACCGGGTGAACTTCGGCCGAGCACAGATTAACCCAGAAATCCTTCGACGCATCCCCATCGAAGCCTTCGTAGCGGAGCAGCGCCTTGTAACCACAAATGCGCAACACGGTCGCCACCCAGAAGCTGTGTGGTATTCCACCAATGAGGGCTTGCGGAACATCACAGTCCGTGTTTTCCACCTCCACCTTCATACCGATCACAACGTTCGGCCACATATCGTAACCGGGCGCGTGCTTGAAGCAGGTGACGGGTGCGGCGTAAAACTTTGGTTCCGCTAGTGCTTGCGTCCAATCGTAGGAATTGTGAAACTCGTTAGGTTTCCGGCGAATGCTGTTGATACGGTCGTCCTGTGGACACGGGGAGGGCAAGCGGTTTCCCTTGGGCAGCTGAGGAATTTCCTCCTGTGGTAATATCTCCTGTAGCATTCCCGTTCCTCCAACCATCTTACCTCCGAACATACCATTTGTGGCACTATTGCTGCCATCGTGACTATTACTATTGCTATGAATACCTCCGCCGCTGCCAGAGTTCGGCTGGGTATGCGATGTTCCGGACATCTTGAAGCGATAGCCGATTGTTTGTACTTGTTCCTGATGCTGATGCAGTTGCAGCGGTTTGATATCCACGTCCTCCGCGGACAAATTGGTATCGTCTATCAACTGGTCGGGCGGTGTCGATAGCAACCCGATGCTGGTGGATGTGTTGTCGGCCGACGAGGTTTGGGCCAAATTTCTGCTGCTGCTGTCGTCGTGTGCCGTGGCGGATACCTTGTTTCCAGATCCTGTTCGGAACGGTGCACTGTACACACGAAGGGATTCGAATGAGCGAGCACATGCCAAACTACAAAACCGTCGTTGCTTGGTATAGAATGAATGTTTCACTCCGATGGCACCACATTTTTCACAGATTGCTTCAAAAGAAAGAAGAAAGCATAAGTCAAACATTAGAACATCGATAACTATGCAAACAAATGAAAGAGTTTTAGTAACTTAGGCATCAGTACACGGCATAGAAACAACCGACATTATCACTGAACTGATCACTTGCTGTGAAATGGAAGTATGAACTTAACAAAAATGTAATTCAATAAATCAAACATGAACCGAAGCTTTCATTATTTCGTACGCAATTGATTGCATTCCAGATCGTGTATGTGTTTATAAAAAAAAAACAAAATCAATCTGTCTTCTAATCTTATCTTATTATACTTTCAAAGAAACCAATTTGCACAATGTACGTGGAGTGATGTGTAAATGGAAGTAGATAAATATTACAATTCAAAACAGAAATAAATTAATACTACCAGCATACAGTGAAATGACAGCATAACGAAAAGTAATGGAATAAAAGTAATAGGATTTAAATAATAAGATAACAACTAAAAAAACCTACCCATGCCATCGCGTTGTATGGGAATCACCGACGGATCTATGTCACCTTTGTAAGCTATTGGGGTTTTCAGTACCAGGCCAGGTCTCTTCACTGGTCTAATTTTTTTACTCGGATATCGTTCAACCGGCATCGTGCCGCCATAGAGGGTCGCTGGATATGATACTCCACTGCTTAGCGCTTCCTGCTGCCGTTGCTGCTGTTGTTGAAATCGCGAGTTCGACGATTGATTCGATACAGCGCCTTGATGGTCTACGTCCATTGTTTCCGTTGCGTCGGGACTGCATCGACTATTGCTGTTACTACTGTTGCTGTTCGATGTATCGGCCATAACGTCATAATCGAGAAAGTGTTGCTGCAGCATATGCGCATCGTTCATAAACTTGTACGGAAGCATATTATCCTGACCGGACACGGAAAGATAATCGTTGCCGGTTCCATTATTAATCATCTGTTGATACTGCTCGTAGTTTTGCAACGTCGGATGATCCTCAGCTTCTCCGGGACCCTCCATACCGTCGTTGTTTCCATCGTCGTCCGAGATCGACGATGACGGTGGTGGTGGTGCTGCTGCTGTTGCTGCAGCTACTGCACCTGCCGCCGCCAGTACCCTGCTGTTGACTTGAAGTTTCCCATTTGCATCCATGAGACGCATGCCAACACTGGACATGCTTGGTGGTCCAATGCCTGCCGCTGTTGGTGGCGTGTCGCCATGTGTTGGAACGTTATTCGCCGCGGCCAGTGCACCGGTTTGATCCAGAAACCCATATCCGCTCAGTGCAAACTGTTGTTGCAGTAGCTGTTGATGATGCTGGGCCTGTTGCTGCTGAATATTGAACAATTCCGGATTAGTCAGTGCCAGTGCCTCCGCAGCATTCGACACTGCGGTCAAACCGGACGGCGTAGGTATAGTCGTCAAGTGTCCACTGTATTCACTAATTAGCGAACTAATAACAGCAGGATTCATGTCCTGCTCGTCACCAAGACCACGTCAGTGCCACATGAAGATAATATGATTTCGTTCGCCCGTGTCAAAACGTTTCGATACGTCGACCACATCCAGAATGTGTATACACACATGCACACATAAATTAGTTAACAGTTAGTTAACGCCAATAATTATTAACACCGGAATACACACGTACAATTGGGATGGGTATAAGACATAAACATTGCGCGAGAATATTTGGAGTGGCGTTAAGGTGGGTAAGAGTGTTATCGGCCACAGTTTTGATTAACGTTTAACATTGCATTCGATATCGATTTAAGGC
This sequence comes from Anopheles minimus, assembly GCA_000349025.1. Lineage (NCBI taxonomy): Eukaryota > Metazoa > Arthropoda > Insecta > Diptera > Culicidae > Anopheles > Anopheles minimus. The sequence goes on along the minus strand of KB663722.1, from coordinate 1,389,759 downwards.
AACGGGATCGCGGATGTTTGATAATTGTAAATCATTGCAGGTACATTTCATACCAATTTCGTTCGTTCAGGAGACATTTCGATTCAACGGTGACAACATTACAATGATGAACGATGGCGCGGGTTGGTGTGCATCAGATCCATTGCATGTGTATGTGTGTATGTGGGTAACATAATCGTAAGACAAAACCAAACAAGCATAAAAGGGGAAAATAGAAGAAAAAAGAAATGCAAATTAGACGAGATGAAAAACTAAAACAAAAAATACAGCAACGGAAGCAATAGCTGTTTATGGTGGCTGTGTGAGAAGAAGGTGCTGTAATGCAAACGTGTGTTTGTTTTGTTTATGTTTGACTACGTACAAAACAATTATTCTTGATATTACTAAGTGAAATGCAAGTAGTAACGAAAATGGTTGTTATCACTTATTTTCTGCCTCAGAAAACAGGAATGTTAAGCATACTCGAAACACAGATTAACATACCCCACTCAAAGGGATAAAGGACAAAGGACGTTACAACAGTTGCTATTGCTTACCATAGTTTGGGTTTGTTGTGTGATGTCTTCCATGCCGCTTGTAACCGGTTGCGATCCGTAGTAATTTGTTAAGTTCTCATCAAGCGGTGATGCAAGCTGTCCCATCCAAACCATAGTACCAAACTCCTGTGGATTCATACTAGGCAACACGCGATTGGAAACTAAAACGAAATGAATAAGTTTGATTACATTTAGCTTTAGAACAACATGCATATTTTTTTATGGAACAGGGAATGCCGCTTTAACAATTCGTTCCTACGCTTTTGAATGTGTGTGTGTGTATCTATGTTTTAGTATGCATGTGTTGGTTGACAGCAGTTCATATGCGTGTATGTTTGGTGTTAGCAAGTAGTCAAAATAAAACCGGAATGAGTTGAGAAATAATAGCAATTATGATCTATTTGTGTACTATGAAAACTGCACAATTATTGAGATTGCACCAATAGAATTATGGCAGTTCTGCGAACCAGAAGATGCACAAACAAAATGCGTGCGTCAAATACAATCCACGAACACACACACACACATACACAACACAACATACGCACATCATGACCGCATTCTGCGTATGATGATAATTGCACGATTCCTTTCGTCGAGCACCGAGTGTTCCTTAACACAATTTAATCTCTTCTAACAATATATTGCATATAACTCATCCGTGATTGCGAAATGAATTGCACGCTTTGTAGAAACTATTTAATCGCATCGTTTACATTTACACCCTAATCCACTGTTTGGATCATCATCCTGTCGCAAGATAAATAAACACAGAAGCAATCAAAACGGGTCTGGGAAAAGGCTATATCTTACCGTTTCGGATATACAGGGCCAGCCATTTAAACGCACTTCACTATTGAGAAAAGAGAAAGAAAAACACATTTTAAGGATGCTTATTAGCAAGCTTGCAAAGGAAACGATGAACATCACACACACACACGCACACACGACATACGCATACACAAAGTCGCATACGACACACAAACACAACAACAAAACATCGACACCGTGCCTGTCATACGGTTCCTTCTTCCTTTCTTCCTGTCTTCCTGTTTGACTAAATAAAACGGAAGGCTTCTCCGTCTGCCCGGAAGGAAGGCGCAAGGCTTCCGGGACACTTTTATACCTCTTCTACACCAATGTTTCCGCCCTAAAAGAGATACTCACCGTTCATATTTGAACACTAGCACGACATATCGAGCATCCGATTTTTTTCCACAGTCTTGGCGGAGACTGCAGCAGCTCCGTATGAATTTTGTGCTTCCCAAACCGTATTAGCATCAATTCATTCGGCAGCGCTGGTAATGACACGTTTGTACGAGTAGTCGTCGATTCGATTACTCTATTATTCCTCGAAACGTTTGGCGCTATTGTTTTCGAAGTGCACCTTGCAGCTTGTATCGAGTGGGAGAAAAATACAAAAACGCGCTGGTAAAAAATATCTTTCACTCCAAAGCGCGAATCAAAGTGTGTATAAAGAAGGTGGTTGCAAACGCGTTGCGTACGGATGAGGTACGCTGACAGCGCTGGTCACCATGACCAATGTCAAATGTGACAGTAGGCGGTTAAATTGGGCCATGGAGTGCCAAAAACATTATTTTTTTAAATCATTTTCGCACAAATTGTGTCGCAGAACACATGCTCAAGTTTCACAATTTTTGTCGATTTTGTATCATTTGTTGAGAATGAGACCACTGCCGTGCCCGAGAATAGGGGTTTGGGTTATCTGTAACCCTCGCCGTAACGTTGGAAATGGCAGCACAAGAATGGATGGCAACCCTGCCACAGCGATCGCGTCAACATAGGGTCGCAGAAGCGGTTCATTCAAAATTGTGCACATGGAAGATACAGTAGACGGTTACGAGTCAACTTTTACATCATAATTGGATTGAAGATGTAGAAAGGAACGGCGCCAATCTTTCACGCACCGATTCGAGGGATTTCTAATTCCATCCGGATCGCTCTCCTTATCGTAATATTCTGGTGAGTAAATAAATGAAATACAGAAAGTACCAGCCGAGACTTCTGGAGAATACACACCGCGCAAATAAAAATGGTTATTACAACGAAGCTAAAACCAATAAGCAACGTAATCGAAATTATACATTGAATGATCCTATTTTATTTTGAGGATAATACTAGTACATTTAATCGAATTACAGCTATTGCTCATTGGAACAAACTACCGCTTCAACGGTAAATGCTGATATGCGGATTTGCAAACACCAAATCACAATGTGTTGTTGGTGATAGTGTCCACTGGATCACGGTGCTTAAGATTGTGAGAGTATGTGTTGTTCTACTTGCTTTTATTGCTTTTGCTATCCATGCTACTACGCCTACTGCTGATCCTTCCCATAGGGTGGGTGTGATGTGACGAGTTTCTCGTTTCTGTTTATCCGCTGACTGATTCACTAAAACTCACTACTTAGATTGCTCTCACTATGATTAGTATTTGGGTTTTCCATACATTGTTATAATTTGTCATACTCACAGAGTGAATGATGCGTTACATTGCTTTTGCTTCAACGGGAATGCATACTGTGTTCAATCTACTTGTGATTGCTAATACTGCACTGCTAAGGCTAAATTGCTACGTTAAAATTCATCTCAGCATTCTATTCTCCTGATCACTGGCTACTTAGATGATTTAGTTTCATTATAGTGGGTGGGTGTTATCAGAGGTTATTGGTTACTCCTCACGTGGCTAGGAATTGTTAGTAAATGTTTTGAATGATTTATTTCAGATGGTGAACTTTTACCTTGCAGACCATTGTTTGCATTACTGTCCAATGGTTGCAATATCACATTTAATGACTCCATGATTTTGAAGTACGGTAATGTATAGCTGCTCAATCTGTGCATGAGCAGCGGTCGGTTCGTCGTTACCTGACGTTCCGTGGAATGTGGACTTGGGAATGATAAAGGCAGATCGTTTAGCGAAGGACTGAGCACGATCCGTACCGAGCAGTGGACGCTCTGGTGTGAACCCGATTTGATAGTGGTAAAGTATGGCATGCACCCGTCCCGGATCGGTCGGTTCGGCAAGCACCAATTCCAATGCAGTTTCGTGCAGCTTTCCATCAAATTGCACATCCGCTAGCTTTACCGTAGAGGACAGATTTCGGTAGGAAAATGGGCCCAGGTCGAGATGGTTCTCCGTTTCCAGCGAGGCGAGATATTTGTCGATCTGGAATTGCTCAAGTTCTGGATTTTCTACACGACTACATTTCACGATCCAATCCGACTCGATAACGCTACCGTGCAGCTCTAGCGATGATGGTACGACCGTGCCGATGGGTTTTAACTTGGCCAGCAACGATTGATAAAGGCAAAAGTGCTCACTGTTGATCTGTCCGAAAACATCCACCGGTTGCAAAATAATCAAATCGAGGGTGTAGTCATTCAGAAGAAAGATCTCTTGGAGCGAGTTGACCAGCATGATACTACCCATTGGAATGTCGTTTTGATTCGCAATAAATTCAATCAAATCTTCTGCCTGATCGAGGCAGAACAGCATACGCGCTTTGCCTTCCTTCAACAGTTTCAATCCAGCGTACGGAAAGAGCGACAAATCGAGCACTTTTTCCATATCGTCGAGGGCCTCGGTAGCCTCCGTTAGACTGCTGTAGTACTCATTGTCGTTGAGAAACTCCAGCACGTGTTCGTGCACACTGATCTGATTATCCACCGAATTCAGATTGTGCGCAATGGAGAGCGCACCATCTTTGCAGGACATGGTCAGCTTTAACCGTTGATCCTTTGCAACCGGTAGACGCTGGTTTAGTCGAAAGATGGCCTGATTCCAGCACGTGCTGGTAGTGGGATCCGTACTGATGGCCTGGTTCGCATCGAGCTGCAGATCGAACCATACGACAAAGCCATCCAACAGCAGACCATCGTCCAGGCAGGTTAACTCTACCTCGCCCACCTCCGTACCATCCTGATAGCGCACCAAACTGTCAAGATCATTAAAATCAACCACCATTGAGATTACGGTATCGGTAACAAACTCAAAATCATCGTTTGCCTGGATTCGTCCAATATCCTCCGCATCGTAACACTTTGTACCTTCCTTCGAAAGCAAACAGTTGCTGGGCAATGAGAAATCCTCTATAAAAGCTTCGTTGATTAAGATATTGCTTGCTGTTAAGGCGCGCGATTGATATCCGGATGCGTACAGTGTGACCTTGGCCGGTATAATTTTCCCTTCCGGCAGCAGCAGATGCCGTTTCGCATGAATTAACGTTTCCAGGATTCCCTCGCCAAACGCACCAGAGTCGAGCGTTTCGGTAACTATCAACGAGAATCGTTCGCCAATTTTCAAATCTTGTGAGTAGCTCTGAAACAGACAGATCCGATCGCTAAGCCCATTAGCACCGAACACATCCCGGGCGATCTGTACCATTATTTCCGATCCATCGCAAGCCGCTGCCTTACGGATGCCGTCGCACTGCAAGGCATACATCGACAGTAAACCAGTACCGGTACCGATGTCCAACACTTCGTTGAATCCATCGGCGATCTGGCTTTCGATCGCGGCTCGAAACGCTGCATTTCGCACTACGTCGTTCAGCATACGGAAGTGCCATCGTTCCACGAGTTCGCACTTGGTGTTTTGCAGGTTTTGGTAGGCTTTCAGGTAACGGGAGTCCTGCAACAGTACACGCTCAAAGCAGATGGAAGCCTCCAACGAGCGCCCATATCTGAAAGGCAAGAGATATGCGAGTAAGTAAAGCAAACAACTGTAGATGATGCCGTAGTAAAGCAATGTAGCTCTTGTTATTCTGATTTCTTTCCTGTTTTTCCTTTTCTCAGTTGTGTTTGTTTTTCTTTTCAATTTTGAGTATAGCTCCTCTCCACGTTGAAGGGTTTTGTACAATTCTTTTATTTCCTTTTTATGCTGTTTATCTTACTGTAACGCTACGGTGGTTTCTGTGCTAACAATCTACAAAGAATACTCATTGTTTATTACTACCAGCACATTTAGAAAATTTTGTTTCGGTAAAACGTTAAATTCTTGATGTTCCAAAATAACGGCATGCTTTGAAATGTTGAAATACAAAACACATATAATCAGCTAATTTGTTACATAATCACAGTATTAAGAACCTTAGAGAAAGTAACGCATTCCAGCTTGTTTCGTGCTACAGATTCTTTCCATGAAGTAATAGCAGTTTCCACTGCCGCTTCCTGTAATAGTAGAGCTGGTACACTGAATGAAATAAATGGTTCAAATGATTCATCCCCGTGTGATTTAAATCCTGCTTGAAAGATGGCCAAAGATACCTGGGATAAACAGTTCTCCCGTGTGTTTGCCGTGTCATACCAATAAATTATGGGATAACCAATAAACAGACCGTACGCACTTGTACGGCATACATCGTCACCAAGCGGCCACTGCACGATTTGTGTTACTGGTAGCTTGCCACTTTGGGAACCATGCTGACTACTGCCAAGATTGATAGCTGCGAGACGAGCTTGCAACAAATCGACCAATTCATTATGCAAAGTAATCACTCGCTGGTGCGCCGTCCGTGGGTTGGAGTGCTCAGCGGACACATCGATAAAAACGGGCCGAGATTGTTGACCTACCGTGCCGTGCCATCGAGCCACATCGCACACACCAAAATCGGCCCCAGATTCAAGGCCAATCTGAACAACCGTTAGATTGTTTTGTAACAGATTGACCTGTTTTAATGAATCAAGTAAATGTCTTACTTCATCCATTGACAAACACCCAACGTCCCACAAGAAGCCTAGCTTGAATCCTTTATCGATCGTGTACAGCTGGATGGCAATTTCTTTGATCTTGCGTTTCACTCTTATTTTAGACCCCAGGCAACGGGACAGGTAGTGATAAATGTCCTTCATTAGACAGTCCTAGCCGTGAATACCACTGGCAGAATGCTCTTGACCTCACACGGTGCGTATTGCGCGCAAATTACTACCGTTTGGTGGCGTACAATCGCAAGGGGGGATGTATTTGCGCCTACCTTTGCAACCGCACTCCCGTCTCGTTCAGTAGTTCGGGATGCTCGGGAAAGTACTCCAGTCCTTGCTCGATGATTTCGAACACTTGTTCGATTTTGCCCTCCTGTTCAAGCTGCTCGGCGTACTTGGTCACGACGAACAGAAACAACTCACGCAGCGGATCCTCCTCTTCGACATCCGGTGATGGAGGCGACCGCTGGTCGAGAACTTTCGTGGCACTAGCAAAAGCCTTCTTGAATTTGCCCTGTGCAATGAAATCGTACACAACTTTCAGTTCACCAATCTCTTCATCACTGCTCATCTTTTGCTATCTAGAAGCCCGGACGTCCTGAACTGCTGCGGTACTTCAGGAATTGCGTCGATGAATGGTTCACGCTTCGCAGCGAATGTTACTGCGTTTTTCTGCCTCGACTTTTGACGACGACGCAGTGATTTATGTTCCCCCGTGCCCTGCCACCAATTACGGTCTGCAAACGCTGTTGCTACTGGTCCAGCGAGCCACAAGCCTACTTTTTCCCATCACTTCCGCTCGGGAGAGAGCATATTTTGTAAACAGTACGATGTGCGCCGGCGTCAGCAACTGTCAAAATTCCATCTCCCTCAAGGTCAGCCTTTTTGTTTTCATAACACAACAGCGGAACGAAAAAATTGGACCGTCATCCCGTTGAGAGTGATAAGAGTTTGCGGGTGGAGATTCGATAAAAAATAATACCCACCCATTCACATATGTGCTGTTAAGAACGTTGCAAAATAAGCTGTACCATTCGCGAAGTGACAGCAGAACGGGGTGCGAAACATGGTTTATTTCTTTGCAACGGATGCGTAGAACTCACGCAAGCTGATTTCAGTGATTACGCGTCCGAATTACTGAAGCGAAACGGTGGTTTGATAACAGTGTGCGCACGATGCGTTTCACTACGGTTGCCATTGCTTTGATCGTGTTTATTGTGATATTTTCGATCTTTGTGGCGAACCTGGCCAACTTGATTGGCATCGACAAGCAGTTGAGTAACCGGCTCGATGCCGCATCAAACGATGGACAGCAGCGACAACCCAAACATCTGAAGCTGGATGATCAGCACAACCATTTGATGTGGTTTTTGCAGGTATACACATATAGAATGCTATATATCGGATTCAATACTAAAACTTCCCGTGAGCGTTTTGTTTTTAGATTTCCGACATACATATTAGTATGTATCTGGATCCGGCACGTGTGCCCCAGCTGATCGAGTTCTGTAATCGTACCGTGGATATTATCGCACCAGCCGTAGTGTTGGCGTCCGGTGATCTGACCGATGCCAAAACGTCCAATTTTCTCGGTTCCCAGCAGCACGAACAGGAATGGCGCTGGTATCACGAAGTGTTGCGCGACACAAACGTGCTGAATAAAACGGTATGGCTGGACATACGGGGCAATCATGACAACTTTAATGTACCCGCACTGCAAGCTCGTCAGGATCTGTTCACAAACTTTTCGGCACAGGGCAAATACCATACCCGGTCGTATATGCATCAGCTGATGGCAGGCGGTGAACGGTACACGTTCATTGCGGTAGATGCCTGTTTGGATCCTGGCCCAAAGCGGCCCTTCAACTTTGTCGGCATGCTGTCACGCAATGAAACGCAACACCTAATTAACCTTGCCGAACGGTCCCGAGAACTCGAAACCAATTACACGATTTGGTTCGGACACTACCCTACGTCGTGCATTCTTACACCGGGATTAGGTACTGGTGGGATACGTAATCTAATCGGTCGCTACCGAGAGGCGTACGCGTATCTTTCAGGACACTTTCACACGCTCGGTGGAGCCGTACCGCGAATGTATACCCTGCAGGAGGAAGGCTTCCTCGAATTGGAGCTTGGCGATTGGATGCGCAACAGGCGCTATCGTTTAGCGGCGTTCGATCACGGTCTCTTCTCGTTTGTCGACATCCATCATAACCAGTGGCCGGTGGTACTGGTGACAAATCCGAAGGATGCTTTGTTTAACATTCCGGAGAAGGAAGACCTTCGGTCAATAATGGACTCAACTCATATACGCATGCTTATTTTCTCACCAGCCAAGGTGGTCGAATGTCAGGCAAAAATAGATGGTGGCAGCTGGCAGGATTGTAAGCGCACCAGCCATCAACTGTACGTAGTACCCTGGGAACCAAGTCGCTTCAAGCGAGGACTTCACAAGCTTTTGATATACGTGCGGGACGCCGATGGAAGAAGCCGTGTGGTAGAGCAACAGTTCACGCTGGACGGGTCGCGGTTACAGTTCGATTTTCTCGCCAAACTGGTGCTGATGTACGACACAAACAAGGTGTTTCAGACGTTCTTCAGTGTGGCATTGATCATTTATCTGCTACCCTTGTGTGTGTTCCGTATATGGCATACACTCGTACGAAGTATGTTTGAAATAAGAAAATAGCAAACTCAATAGAAATTACTAATGTTTCTTACTCCCTTTCTGTAGAAGGTACTCTTCCAAGGCCCCGTCTCCGTACAGTATGCTGCGGCGGATGGATTCGGAAGATGTGGATTCTATCGACCGTTGATCGCCTTATGTTCCCCATTGTAGGATACTGTTTGTATCTAACCTGCGGACCTTGGTCCATCGGAGAAGTCATCGACGGTCACGTGGGAGTGGTGTTTGTGTGGGGCATTTTTGTGAATAATGCTTTCCTTCCCGGTACGCTTACTTATCTGTACGGATTCTTTCAATTGATGCTCTGCCAGCTACCGCTGACCATCATATTTGCCAACAACGTCGTTCGACGGTAAGAACGGGCATTTGCCAATTCCATGTAAACAGCCTCTAACACTGTTTTACCTATCCGTTTTCTAGCTTTTATCGTCGTTCGGGAGAAAAGAACTACGGTTGGATGATGGCATTGTGGAAAAATTCAGCATTTATTCTTATTATGACCGTAGAGGTATTGTTGGCGGCGATATTTTGGAACTCGTACGGATTGCTGGCGTTCATCATTACTCCACTTCGGGCCTGGTCGATAGTGTTGAATGTGATTCTCTGGTACCAATCGCGCTACATTCCGGAAAAATGCTTACGTTCCGCATCAGCTGTTTGGTCGGCTTCGGAACCTAAACTTTCTTCCCTAGCTCGTTAAACTGCCGGCAATGGACCGGCTCCCGACTGTACCTACTCCGGTATCATCTATAATTTGTAAGCCGACCATCATCAGTTGATTTTTCCATATCGATTAAAATTTGCCTCGACTGCACGTTGCCTTCTCTAGTCTGAAGCTGTATTCAGCTGGAACCCCGTTTGTGCTACATGTCATTTGGTGAAATTTAGAGCAGCTGAATCATATGCGACCGAACCAAATTGATGAGCAGTAGTTACGGTCACACTTTTCATCCCATCGCACTCTAGTCATTGTCATTGAATAACATTCAACTCAAAGCACAGGAAGGAGATTGTTTGAAGAACGCGTTCAACTATCACGTAACTATTATAAATTCATACCTAACTCGTATTTACAAATGTTGCCCTCGATATCAATGACGGCTAGGAAATAATGATTGCAACAACCACCGTCACATTACCAAAAAGAAAAGAAAAGTTAGAGATTGAAATCAACAATATATTGCAATTTTTATGAGCAATATCCTGTTTATTGCTGTAGAATGTGTGAAAGATGTTAGCAAGGCGTAGTAGCAACTCTAGCGAGATATGTTTTAAAATGTACTGCTAGAGTACCATGATGTATCTGTAGAAAAGTATTAGTTTGTGACTGGTGTTTTTCGTCTGGTGTACTAACATTTTTGTAAATATTGGGTATTTTGTTACAAATATACTGTACAACTGTTGTGAAAGATTAATAAAATGTACGGATTACTTACTTACTTTTCAAACCTTACAACCGCTTAGGCTAATCTGCTGCAAGCGTTCTTTTAAGCCGCCCATCGTTTGTTTAGCGTACTGATCCATATATAAACATGCCATATGGGGATAATAACGCATATAGAGATGATTTCCACAGTTCCTACTGTAAAGGGGAGAGGCCTTTCAAGGCAACTGCAATAACCTCGCAACGAATGGGAAACAAAATATTTCAAATTTAGATTAACGAAAAACAACCGCTACGTTACGTGAAGGGTAGAATCGCTGCTGGTTCCGTTGTAAGCGAAGAAACGAAAATCATGAACCGACCAAATCTGTACTCAACGAAAGATCCTCCAAAAGTGCCGGGAGTACCAGGTTCCCACCTTTTCAACGACTACCAAGGCTGTCTACGATGCCATAAATCGGACTGAACTATAGATCTGTATGTAGCAGTACGGAATCCCTGCGAATGTGATTCGATTCTCACTGGTGGCTGAGGCAAGGGGACAGACTTCTGTTTGGCTTTGCGGATGACATCAACATCATCGGACGAAAAAATGCAGCGGTGCGCCAGGCGTAAGATGCAACTGAACGCGAAGCCGATAGGATTGGATTGAGAACCAATGCGATGGAGCCAAAGCTTCTGCTTGCCGGAGGCTACAGCACTACCAGGAAGAAGCGTATTAGTTGACGGCGACAATCGACAATCGGCGACAGTAGATATACTACCTAAGTGCAGTCGTAACTTCCAATGAAAAAATAACCTATAAAATCCAGAGGCGCATTGTTCAGGGGAATCGTGCCTATTATGTACTTATAGACACATTTCTGAAATCTATAAGACTTCATCAACGTGCGAAATGCACCATATATTACACACTCCCACGTCCGGTAGTCATCTGCAGACACGAGTCCTGGACTATGTTGGCAGACGACATAATTTTCGGGCGGCGGGTGCTGTGTTGGGTGAAGTTTGCGAGCAAGGCGTGTGGAGAAAGAGAATGAACCACGAGCTAGCTGAGCTGATTGGAAATGCGGTCATCCGAACGGCCAAGGACCGTTGGTATAAGGAAGTATACGTTGGTTGGGGCACGTTATGAGGAAACCGAACCTTACCAATCATACTTATGAGGAAATCATCAAGAGCCAGCCACCTGAATCTCTGAATCAAGTGGAGTCTGTCCTGAGGAAGATCGGATGCAGCTGTGGGTGGAGAAATGCAACCCTAGACTGAGCTCCAGAGGGGCTCCAAGATAGCGATTCAAGGAGAAATAAAACGAAAAGCATCAGCACATTGGTGTATTTAACGATATAATAAGGGCCCCGAGCTCGAATACTCCAACCCCCTCTCAAACATTTATGAGCGCCTATTTCAATTTCTCTTAGAGACTTCAATTGGCTAAATCCGCCTTAAAAAAAGGAATCCGTGGCATCGTTGTTCACTGAAAGCTACAGGCTATTAAGTACACAGGACAACTCAAATACCTGCCGAAGGCCATTGGTGCAATTGGTAGCAAATACTTCAGACAGTTTTACATTTACATTCATTTGGCATTGTTCGGGAATCCAACGGTGTGATAAGTTTTTATTCTGACCATGCTATGATATTCGGTATTAAAATCAATGAGATTATTTAACCAATCAATGGTTGAATTACAGTTGCTACTCCGCCATATAACTGCCCGTTGGTGAAAATGGTCAGTTGTCAATTATTCGTTTTAGAAAACGTTTCGTAAATTGAAAAGAGTCACTTCTTTGCGTTTTACTACAACAGTTGAACAGAACGGCTAACAAAAAAAGTTAACTATTAATGCTTAAGATGCAAGGCAACAACACTTTGATTGTGCTTATACACATGTCTGTTAACCTAAGTCTCCTCTTCCTTCGAGCTTAGATGTAATTTTATTGTTCGTCTGCCTAAGCAGCTGTCTCCGTTCCAATTTACGATGATTATACGCATGGCATCATGACGCAACGGGCCTACCCACCATTCAGCCATCCTAGATCATAGTACCACCACCTGTACTGCGCCTTGCACTATTCTAACAGTAGCGCACAGTACGCGAAACTTTCGTGCATTTATGATGCATTTATCAGTCGCTGTGCTCCAACATTATCCAACAGCATCCAGCTGACTAATTCTAATAATGTGCTGATTGATGCGAGCGGCTTCTCTCGAGCGGCGAGATGTACAGTGCGCTTAGCAAGGGCATAAACTGCAGCGGACAAACTGCATTCAACGGCTAGTGTCCAGTTGATAGTGAATGGTGGATTAGGTTTGTCATATACAGAGACTGATTAGTTTTGTTTTTTTTTTGTGTGGATCGAGAAATATCGAAATGATCGTTACGCTTAGAACACTAGTGATGTTAGTTGGATTAGCGGTGGTTTTAATGGCTGGTAAGCAGCATACTAACGATACAACGGTTTGGTACGTTCGAACAAAAAGCACCTGGTTATGTAAACGTTCCTTTTCCCAGAGCATCCAAAACCGTTCCTGTGTGTGGATCAAATGGAAATAAATAGTACTGCCGGAGCGTTAAAAAATGCGCTCTTCTGTGGCACTAGCTACAACCCACGCTACCGACCAGTCAAGTATCAGCAAGATCGTCTCGCCATGTACATTGGTGCTGAGGTGATCAATGTTGAGAAAGTATGTAAAGCAATGTAGTGTATTTTTGGCTGATATGTTTCTATCGGTGAATGTTTCGTTTTGTTAAATTTGTTCAAACTAGGTCCGCAATGACGACTCCAAACTGGAGATAACTCTAGAGCTATTGATGGTATGTTCTAATTCTTAATTAACCACTTGAGGGCATGATGTTGTAGAAAGTATTTTGCAGCAATGGTACGACGCGTTCCTGCACTGGAATAAACGGAGCAGTGGCAATATAGAAACTATTAACGTCTCCGAGCAGGATCTTTGGACTCCGACGTTTGCGGCTAAATCGTTTCAAAAGTATGATACGCTATACGCATGCACATGGCAATACAGCGTAATACCGGTTGATTGGTATTGTTTCAGATCGCCTCGCATCCAAAGCACTAAACAGTGCTCCCGTGTCAAGTGCCATCTTAGCTACGATGGGGAAGTTATCTATACGGTTCTGTGCACCTTCACCGTTGACTGTTACACGGAGCCAAGATACTGGGCGTTCGATACGAAGATTTGCACGTTGCGTATCTATTCCGTCGAGTACGATACCAATCAATTGTCGCTGTTCCACTTCCAACGTCGCCTATCGTACCCGAGCTATCCGCTGCTGCCGTACAAGATTACCTCGTTCCAGATGGCCACCGTCAATAGCACGATGAGCCCGGAGTTTCGCATGGATATTGTCATCGAGCGGCTGATCGGTTCACATCTGGTTGTTTTTCTCGTATTGATTGTCAGTAAGTGTTATGCTTGTTTTTTCCCACGTCTATCAGTTTTTATAAAAAGCGGTATGACTTTTTTCCTTCATAGTTCTGTGCTTGTTGAATCTGTTCAGCCTCTGGTTTAATATCAACTCTAGCGCACGCACAATCACCGTCGTTCTGGGTACGGTGATGCAAAGCCTCTTTCTTGTTATTCTCTACTGGTACGGAATAGTGAAAATGAAACCAGTCATCTCTTTGGCCCATCTTTTGCTGGGATCGTTCTCCTTCGGTGCCATTGTATGCGGTTGGACATATTTCGTTCGGGGTCAGATGCGTCCCAGGAAGCGATTTACCCACTGTCCAGGCACGGTGGCGCAAACAATTGGATTTTTGAAAAAAAATCGGCCACTTGCATCGTTCCTGTCCATCGGGTATCTGAACGAAGGCAGCGAGGTGGAAAAATTGTCCAACGAATGGGACGATACCCAAGCGGAGCAGAATGCCCAAACATCGGACGCCTGTGAACGACAGCAGGATGATGATATGACTTCTAGCGGGAACGAAGAGGAGTGTGAGATCAAGTGGCAGGAAGTGGTGCAGCCAATCGATCGTATCCTTTTCTGTGCCATGCTCACTGCCTACCTATTGATGTTCATCTTGTACATTTTTTAGCCCATTAGTCTCAAGGGTATTATCAGAGCTTAACAACATAACGAGTATCATGAGCGTTCAGGAACAAAACAGTTTCTAATATATAATACTACACATTGAAAAAGTGCACTAGGCACCAGTAGAAAGAAATGTACTCCAAATACGGTGTGCTGCCGGAGACGAAAGATGCCATAAGCTTTTACAGTTAGTATACTGATGATGAACTTTTTCCGGACATCTTGTGATGTCATGCTTGATGGGCTGAAAATTGTGTTTTAAATGTTAAACAAAAAATGCAAATGTAACGAACGTAAGTGCAATAAAACACATGTGAAACGTTTTACCACGTTTACCAGTTTAATGGTTGCTATTTGTCCAACAGAAACAACACATTACTTAAAACCTGTGCGAAGAATAGACTCAAAATGGACATTTGTGGATTACTATTGCCTTGCTAGTTTCCACTGTTGTTCGTTTACGTTACTTCTTTCCTTTTGGTTCCTACTCCATTTTCTTGTTCAAAGTTTTTGTTCGGACCTAAGCCTGATTGTTTGCTTGTGATGCAATAAATTAAGAAGGAGCTATGGTTAGTATGTATAAATTTCACTACGCTAGGAGGGAATACGATTGTTGTTTCTGGTAATTACTTACAATTTATCACTACACCTACTAAACTGCTAATCAAATGGACACTACCACTATGTTGTTATAATTCTGGAATTTCACCGCACGTTTACGGATACACAAGGAGGGATTTTTGCACACTACGTTCCACATTGTCCAGTAATTTAGTACTCAAGTTCAAACCAAAAAGGGACATAATTTTAATATTTGTGGATTGTTTACTTATGCTGTGCTAGTAATTCGTGAACTGCTAACCATGCTAATATTCCAATTGATGATACTTTCCGCGTCACAATAATCTGCATCGCTTGTGTGTGTTTCGTTTTTTTATTAGATCTACATTGAAATTGTAAAAACAATCAACCATATCAGCTAATCTTTGCTCTGTACTGTGTACGTACTACAAGTTACTCCGAATTACCATTGTGGACTACCATTAGTGAACTGCGTGTAACTGTTATAGCTTACATTTGGAAGTCTATTTCATGCTTCACCGCTTTTGTAACAAATTTAAATGATACAGGAAGATCACTCCCCCTAACCAGTACTACCAGTATGTATCGTTTACATTTCATAACCGATTGAAACGTGCTAACAAAACATAATAAGCTCCTTGTTAACTAGCAAGGAAATAAACGGTTAATTATGTTTTTATCAAATTCAAAACAATACACGATGATTGTTATTCATGTAGTAGTTGGTTTTGTGCAAAGATAACTCACGCAACGAAACGTGTTACAGATCATTGTATAACTATAATATAAAAAGGGAAAACACACACATACATACACAATACATGAGATATCCAAGTGTTACGGTCTTTCCTCTTTCTCCATTTGCTTCCAATGCTAGAATATCTCTAACAATTGTTTACCATTATCGTGTGGTTTTGATTTGATATCAAATGTACTAGGTAAGTACAAAAATGCCTGTCGCGTCGTACCACCTTCGTATAGTTAATTATTACACTCTTTCGAGCCATCTGCTTAACATCATCATTTAAAAAAAGGGACGGTGATTAATTATTATTAATTTCGTAGTTCGTATCGCATTTCGTACTAATCATCTTGTGCTAATTGCAATGCTGTCCATTTAAGTGGCTACGAAATATCGGTTCGACTGTAATTCCAGCACTAGCTGCTATTGCACAATAATTTCAACAGCAACCTTTGTTCGATTTTTCTTTTCCGTAACATTAGTCATATTGACCCATTTTTCTTGTGCAACGCCACTTGGAATTTCCAAATATTTTGCTTAAACTTTACATTGAGAACGATTTGATGTCGTTTCCTGTTCCTTTTCCACTTTACGATAGTTTTTTTGTTTTACTTTTTTACAATAAATATATGGCTCGGTACACTTTTACAATGTATGTTTAATCATATATTTTTCCCTTACACAAAATCGGACACTTCTACAGACATCATGTACGAATGCGATGTTCTTTCTGTCGGACAGTACAGTGCCATTTTGTGGTTGTGTTGTTTGTTATTGTTTCTTCGAAGACCAGATTAAACAACACAACAAACAACTACACTAAATTTCCATGTAGTTTTGTTGTTATAATATCTTTATTATTCACATAACCTGTTTCTTCTCAAAAATATTGGCAAATGGTTTGATTAGAGGATATAACGTTCTATTAATTAATTTTGGACGATTAGAAGATTTTTTTCAATGAGGACATACACTCGTAGCATTACACCGACGAGTGCATCTAGCGGTTACTAATTCGTTTCTCTGCTTTTTATCATTATTTTTGACACCTTTTGATACGGTTCTCCTAACTTGGTTTCTATTTTACCTTGCTCTATTTTATTTCTGAGAATATGATGCATATCGTAACTGACAAAAATCACAATTTCGAAAACCTAACCTGCACTATGTTGGACAGATAGTTGCTAGTTGCTGTATCAATGAAGAACGGATACGCAACGAATAATTTCAATGTATCTAGTGTGGGGATGTCTAATTTTTAACACACTACCGATTATAATGTTTCAGACACCCGACTGTGAAACGACTGATGATCTAACAATCCCGGGGAAGATCTAATAGAATATAAAAAAATGAAGTGCGATGCTAGCCACCGGTTGGGACCAATTTCCTACTTCTAGGATTTTCTACTAACAATGCTTTCTTTTGAGTCTTCGAAGGGAACGATCACCCTTCTTAAAGAGCCGAACCATTGCTATCATGTAAAATGCAGGAAGCAATGGTGTCGAATAATCTTGGAGGATTGAAATCAATGTACACATCATGCAGTGCAACCTGCACGTGTGACAAATTTACTTGACCACACCTGCATCTCACTTTTATTGCGAACCTTCATGGCAGCATCGGTGAGTAAATACGCGATAAAATACTACGATGCATGTCGATTCAACATCAGGAACGAGTGGAAGTTGTCATAAAAATGTTGGTCCAGATTTCGTCGTGTGCCTTACAATGCCACCAATACAACCGATGAAAAAAAGGTCCCTTTCATTAAATTGTGTCACATGAGTGCATCGTTATGGATAAGAACTTCCCATTGATCGGATAATCGCGCTGTCGTCGCTGTGCGGTAAAGTATTTGATAACAATTTTGTTACAGCATCGGTCAGATATTTTCTGGCGAATTAATAAATAACGTCTATCTATAATTTTTGAAATAAACATTTCGCTGCCACAAATGTGCTGCTACAGTCATCCAATATTATCCATACCACAACCACCGACACGCTTCAACTCAAATTTGCCGAACCGTGTGTTTAGCATTTTCTAATATTCAATAGCTAATACGGTCGAAACGAAACGTGTACCTTCCTCAATTTGCGCCACTCAATCAGTCATCTCGGGTTTTTCCGCAAAAGAATGTAGCCATACGTTCCCCGTGTCGTTAAGTTACAATTATCATTTCAAACACTATTGCAGCTGCCACACTCGGTGCGAATAAATATATCTTAAAGCGCGCTCGTTTGTGTCCTTCGGACAAATACACAGGTTTACTGGACGCACTGTGCTGCTTTTACTCCGAAACACACACGACCCTTTTGCGCTGATCAGTACGTTTTACAACGAGTTTGTATATTGCAACTATTTTTTCTTCAATTCTCGTTCGTTTCTTTAATGGATGGAAATATGCTTTGCTTTGTTAAACAGCTACATGTGGTCATTTGCGTTCGCTTCTGGAGCGCTATTATGCGATTGCATTCATTCATTCATTCATTGGTGGGACGGACCACCTGGTCATAGCTCTCTGTTTCTCTGAATGTTTTCTGTTTACGGAAAAGAGCGTAAAACAAGACACAACCAAATCATAACCCTGGAGATCGATGAAAGATTCACATATGCCGATGATAATTTTTGGTTGTAATTCATCCCTCCGCTTTACCGTTACCTAAAACTACAACACTCGCACCCGGTGTTTTCCATTTTACAACTTCAGCAGCGTGTAAAGGAACGCCAGAATTTTACGTTGTACGCTCACCTTATGTTAGAAGAAAGCTTGGTTCGGATTGTTACTATTGCTGTTGCTGTTTGGATTCTGAAGGCTGTTCCGGGCCGGCTGGCCACGGGAGAAGGCCGACTTTCCGCCTCCTCCTCCACCGCCACCACCCCCACCACGCTGAGAAGCTGCTGGACGGCGCACATGGCGCATTTCACTGCAAAAACATAGATCAAATAATTCCATGCAGAAGGTATGCTCGTGTTTTTTAAAATGCAAACAATCTATTACCGATCCATCTCAAGCTCCTCGAGCTTTTGTGTCAATCCTAGCTTCTGCTGTACAGCCAACCGGAGCAGCTGGTTCAGTGTTTTCTTTTCCTCCTCAGCTGCCGCAAGCTGATGCGTTAGTTCGTCGACTTGAGTGACATATTCTTCGCACCGAGCAGCAAACATCGCGCGAAGACCTATGTTCAGAAACGCAGGAATAGAGCACATGGCAATTAGACAGACATCCAACAATTAACGGCTGTTGAAAACTGCTTTTGGATTGAAGTATAACTTACTGGAAAATGTTGCCGCATCTTCCTTCAAAATGCGTAGCTCGTTCCGCAGCTTGGACATAGTGTCGCTGACGACTAACTTCTCGTTTTCGTACTTGGATTTCAGATTCGTCAGTGCCACCTCGGCCGTATTCTTGTTTGACTTGAGCACGGTCCGCAGCGTAGCGATCTGTTCCCGTTTCGTCGATAGCAAGCTGCGCAGTTTAATGATTTGTTCGTGCAGATCGGCAATCTCTTCCTTCGCCTCCTTTGCATCGCCCGACGATGTAACGGACGAATCTGTCACCACCTTATCCTTGTTCAGCTCGATCGTGTGCTCGACGGCCGTTTTCAGATACCGAATCTGGTCACTCACGGTGTCAACGTATTTGCGAATCTCGACCGCGTCGCTCAGTGCTTGCAGGTCTTCGAAAACATGCGGCTTCGAGGTAAGTATGTCCGATTTCAGCTGCGACTGAATTGCCGTCAATGAATCGTTCTCAAAGCTAGATGCAAACAAAAATTACAGCATAACAACATGGATGGATTAAGCATTTCGTACTGTTTTGAAAATTGCCCAACACACTATTACCTTAAGTCGTCATTCTTGTGGTCCAGTAGTACACGATTTGGAGTCTCTCCGTTCACTGTGCATACTAGGTGATACAGCTGCGCTAGATCGTCGCTCAACGCAACCAAATTGGTTCGCGTCGTATTCAAACTCTGACCGGCTGTTTGCGATAGTGTCGTAAGCACTTGGATGTCACTATGCAAGTCCAAAGACTTTTGTTCGACCGACAACAGCTAAAAACAAATGTAAGGATCATTAATGAATAAAGAATCATTGTAAAATGGAACATAATTCATTGGCCCTACCTTGTTCTTCAGGTTCGTTATTTCATTGCGCAGTACAGTCATTGCATCGGAACAGTTCAACCCCTTCTGTAGTTCTGCCAAGTCAGCCTTAAGTATATCTATTTCCTTCGAGCTCAGTGTAAACCAACTCGAATACTGCATGATGGCTTCGTTTAATTTATCATTCACGTCCTTATCCTTTGCTGCCGATACTACGTGAAACGTGCAAAGAATAATGAAACATTCAATATAAAAGCAGACGAATCAACTATGCATATGAGGCTATCTTCCCGGGGAAAAGTATGAGATATTTACCGGTAATGTTTTCTTCGATTTGAATCTGCTTCTTGAGCGTGTGCAGTGCGTCCACGTGTGCTGCCAGCAACATCAACTTTGCCATAAAGTTTTGCAAATCGTTCTGACTTTTGTCCAAATTTTGTTGAGCATCACGCAGATTGGCGGTTAGGCAGAGCTTCTCGGTTTCCATTGTTTCTAGCTGTTTCTCGAGTTTTTTAAGCTCGTTCAGATGGATTTCCGAGAAAAGGTCACCCTTTGTGCCATCGGGTGATTTCAGATCTGCTGTTTCCGCCTCGAGGGTAGCTTCCAGCCGTTTCAGGGTGGAATCTCTGTGTGGTACAAAATTTAACAAAAGTAATGTGTTAGTTTTGAAAGCGAATGCGTTTCCGAATACATTCCGCAAGTAACATACCTCAACGCGGGTATTTCCTCTTCGCAGTCACTGCTGTTCAGGGCATTTTCTTCCATACTACGTATACTGTATGCCAGATTACTTATATTGTACATCGATTCACGGTTGATATGTGCATCAAGCTCTTTCTTCAAAGCGTATTTATTCTCCCTTTCAACCTTGCAAAAACCAAACATAGGCACACCGTATTAACGTATTGCTGTTGGAAGTTGTTGTACTTCCACAAAGAGGCGATACACCTCACATTACTTACTTGCAGTGCAGTCAAGGCATCTTCCATCTGTTTTTCAGCTATTTTTTTAAGACTAGCCAATTCTTCCACCTGTGAATTTAACAGCTGAATTTCTTCCGTGAGCCGACGGATTTCGTGCTTTGCGCCTTCGAATTCCACCTGTCAGAGGAAAAACCGTGAAAAACAATAATGCATTCAGTGTGTTTACGTTTTTCCTATGCTATTCCATTTTCATCTTTCCCCACGAACCTGAGAGCTGCGCAAACTGGACACCTGCTTTTGGAGGGAAATGTTTTCTTCTTCAAGTTCCGAATAATCGGCCAGCATGCGGGCTTCGCGATACTTCATATCCTTCAGCTCAGCCTTAAGCCTCGCTCGTTCCGCCTCGGTACCGGACTTATCGCGGCCAATTTCTGCATTCTCCTGCAGCATGCGGTCACGTTCGCTTGTGACACGATCCAGCTCGTGGCGCAGCTGTTTGGTTTCATTTTCCAGCTCCACAATCTGCATGTTGAGGGATGTTTCCATCGCCGCCGATTCGTTGAGCAATGCATCTTCCTGTTCGATACCTGTCTTAGTGGTGACTTGTTGGGTTTTTTGAAATTTTTGTAAAGCCTGCAACAAACCATTAAAGGAACGCATTATTTTATGTTGTTTTTGTCAATTCATTTGATTTTTTCTACTGATAAATCGTTCGTTGTAGTGCGCAGTCAAATTCGTTTGATTTGTCAGCTTTCAAGGATACAGTTTTGTACAAGTTTGAACAAAAAAATAAAATAAATTGTACTTCATTGAAAGTATTGTTCAACATTCTGAACAATTTGGTGTTAAAGCACTATGGACAGAACAATAAAGTGTTCCATTCACATTACCAAAAGCTGTATTGACACAGCGAAATCGAATACAGTCGATGCCGGTTAACAATTGTTGGCTTTCATTCTCTATGCTGTCCCGACACCGTGGGACAATATCCGGAAGCACTACTATTACATGGGGAATGATGCAAACAAATCATCTTTACTGATGTGCGCACAGTCACCGGCTCCGTTTGAAATTATTTCACCGTGCGGAGCTTATTATTGACCTTCAAAATGGATTTGCCGGTCGTATAGCTGCAGACCTGCCGCTTGATAAATTAGCCTAACGGTGCAAAAATGTGGAGTATTTGTCTATGAAGCTATATCGGGCATGCATCGGCGGTAAGAGAAAATTGAAGTAAAATCGCACAAGGAAACAACAGAAGGGAGAAGAAAAAAAACTATTCAACCATAACGCACTGCACATGTTACACGCGTTATTTCGTTTTCGCTTTGATTTGCTATGAATTTCCACCGACCGAAAGGTGTTCCACGTTGGATGCTAGGTGCAGGTGGATACACACTTTCTTGTAGGGTTGTATTTGTGGATGGGTGTTGCGAGCCTCCCAAAGCCTAGGCCACACTTGCCGACGACAGTCAATGCTTGTTGAAGCACGAAGATGACCCACGGACGAGTGGAAAACGGAGCTAAGGGAATGAAAACAATTATTTGCACAACTCCATTTGTCTGCAGTTATGAAATTGATCAATAGCTCTAGAGCAGAATTGTACCATGAGCCCTACTTATCTCCTAATTGGAAAGCAATTCAAGAATCCAAGCACGCGAATTCGTTCGAAGGGTCTCGTTAGTCTGGGATGGGGAGACCAAAAACCCCAACACACATATGTAACATACCCGTGCATCCGGCTACTGCATTGAGAGTAGCAATGGAAACACTGCAAAAAAAAACGTTCGAAACACGGTACAACCATTTCCGTTTGAACCCGTTCATGAAGATGCATATCGTATACAAAGAGCAGCGCACAAATCGTCGTCTGCGATTTCGATTGCATTTCAAATCAAATTGTAGCGATCATCGGAAGTTACAATAACAGAAAGCATTCCCCTACCGCTACCCGGTGCCAACACTAGCATCACCTTCTCCGTCCAAACGGCATAAGCGAGAAAATGCGGAGGAAAATTTCACCCATTTCGCTTCTGCCATTGGGGAGATGTGAAATGAAATAAAACGAAATGAGACCAAAATGTGCGGTGAATCATTAGATTGTTATAATTGCATTGGGAGGTTGGCGTAGCAGTAGGCTTCTCTTTCACCGTTGTATGGCAACCCTGATGTACCCGGTCGTGTTACTTTGACAATAATACAGCTCCTTTCCTTTGCTTTGCATGATTACCCATCCATCATCGGTGCGAATGCGGCACCGTATGTACATATGCATAAAAACTTACCTCTTGTGTAATGTCGAGTTCAAGTTTGGTATTCTCGTACAGCGATTCTAGCTCCTCACATTTCACTTGCAGGTTTTGTTTTTCCTCCAGCAGCCCCAAGCCATACTTGGCAGATTGAATATTCTCGCTGCTCACCTGGTCCAGCTCCCGCGTTAGGCGCTCTATTTCGGACCGCAAGGTTTCCAGTTCTGATGATGATGTCATTTTCGGTTATATGTGTGTTCCTTTTTTCTATGGCTTCCTGATAGAACACTCTTCTCCGCAAAAGGATCGGAGTGTAGAGCAATCAGCAGTAGGAGGCACGACGGTTCGAGTTCGGTTCGGTGGTAATGCTATCAGAAGATGGGCCTCCGTACACCAGACCCCAGTGGCACTGCGCGTCCAAGAAGTTACGCAAAGGAATGTTGCCACCTCGGTGTGTGGCGGAATGCTGGCTCTCTATGCGTCCTCACGATAAAAGAAACCCGTGCTAGTCATTACACTATTTAAGGGTTATAAGCACTGTCCGTTTTTTCTCCTATCATCGGCTGGGAGGTGTGTTACACTTGTGCCACCTCAAACGATTGGGTGACATTGGCCGTTTCTCTTTTCTATTTTCACTCCGAACATCGAAAACGGTGATCTCCAGTGCTGGTCGGAAATTGTATCACTGTGCCGCGCGGAAGCAATAATGAGGGAGCAATCATGAAGCAAAGCACGAGCGTTGTATTACGCTTACAAAAAATATCAAAACAGGAAAACCTTCTGATTTTTCTCTCGACTACACTTGCTTTTTAGAAATTGTTGGCCACCGCGGCAGAGTGCGAGACGGAACGCAGTTTTTCCCACACAACAAATTTTGCCAGTCAAAAATTAGCAGGCGTCAGTTGTTGCTTGATTTTTCACGATGTCTTTTAAACGTCAGTTTGCATTTTTCGTACGAACAGATTAGCGCCACCTATGGAGAAATAGCTGACCTAGAAGAGGGAATAACAAAACCTGTAGACTGGAGAAAAGTATGATGTTGCATAGAATTAAGGCGGTTTATATTTGTGTGTTTTTTTTAAGTTTTTAAAATCAAAGTGAGATTTGTGATAATTATAAATTTTTTGGCTTCTAAATGTATTGTTCAAAACTATTGTATCGCTAGTCGTAGAAGTAGCAATTAATTAATGTCGTAGAAAAAAATATCAAACGGTATGTTCACGAGCTATGGTTTGTATTGTCCATGATAGTAAATATTCAATTGGGTTTGCCTTTTAGAAATCAACCAGTGTGCAATCCCTTCAACAAATCTTCGCACGATTTCTGCATATATCTTGGTCATACGAGCTGTCAAATTGTCTATCCCATGTGGCCACGGCCTTACAAAACAAACGCACTTCGAAATGTAAATAGAATAAAAAACAGAAGATATATTTTTGTCTGTTGTATGCTCCACCATGGTACGTACTTTTAAGGATTATGCTTCACCATACACCTGAAACCGGTGGCCGTCGTGATTGGACGATTACATGAATTAAATACAAAATGTGCTAGTGCTGCAAGTTCCACACGAACAAGAAAGAATCCTGTACTGCTTTCGTTCGGAACGATCAACTCATCTATTTCTATCTGTGAGATACTTTGATGTTCCGATAAGAGCTCCCGCTTCCCTGACTACGGTCCTAAAGCTCAAAAATTGCTAGACCATATGTTCCGAGCGATCAACTCATTTGCAATAAATGTAATAAATTATGTATTCATTTTATTCCTCATCTTAGCGTATGCTACTTTACGATACATGTGTAATAACTTTAATATGTGAATAGTGTGTTGAATTATACACTACACAGCATTCAAGATTAACATTTAGGTATTTTAGGCTGTACCGCCTCGATAACATGCAATCAGATAAAAATATCATTATCTTCTTCATTATCCTGATCACTGGATGAGACAGCCAATTCCATGTTGTAAGTAGAATAAATATTGTCAAGAGCCTCTTTCACCGTTCTTAATTTGGTTATTTCGAAGGACACAAGATCAATTTGTTGTTTGAGTTTGGCCATTTGTTCACCAAAAACGGGCTGTTGGGAGGTAGGACTGCATCCATTCATCGTATCATCGACATTCTCGTGGTGCTTGATGTAACCACAATCCTTCAAACAGCTGTATGCCAGCTCAAGAATCCGCATCAGATTGACCATATCATTTTCAGACCAGGGTTCGGTATGTTGCACTTGTTGCGCTTTCAGATTATGTATTTTCAGCTGCTCCATCACGCTATGTATGCTACAGTAAATAGTTTCCCATTGTGACGGTGCTTGTTGCTGCTGCTGCTGCTCTTCATCGGATTGCTCTACACAATATAGGTAACAAGCTTAAAGGGAGTCACGTTTCAGTACCAAAAGGTTATCTTACCATTGTAAAAAGGTTTCATTTTAGCTTTCAGTTCTTTCATTGTAACAATTTGAACAGAATATTTACTTTCAGCCATTATAAAATAGAAATTATTCAGCACTAGACCAAGCAAACAAAACCCTCCGTGCAAAACTCGTTGAACTTGAAAATGACAGTCCCAAGTACCAAATTTCCTTCGAACCGCTTATCTCAAACCGGTTGGTTTAAAAATATATATTTAGTTTGTAATAATCCACATTATGTAGTCATTTTTTTATTTATAGTGATTCAATTTTATTGACACAAACAATGAGATAGGCAACAGAAAACATTAAGGTTTTACAGCTAAAAATTAAACTACCCAGTATTACTGCGTTCAAATTCATGTCAAACCATATGTCCAGTAGCGCCTTGTTGTCATTCGTTGTTTTTTATTGCCTTGGCTTCCCACTTAAAAAAAAACCTATCCAAGTGCGATCTTTGTTATGTTGTGTGAAATCCAGTTTTCCTAATTTCCCCATGGTATTTATGTGTTGCATTTCCGAGGTAACGTATCTGATTAGTACACCGATTACGTGTGACGAAAACAGTTTTCCATTCTGAACTGATGGAAAGAAAACATTTTCCTTTCCTTGCAGTGCAAGTATTGAATATTACCAAATTAGGACTTGTTTATGAAGGATTCTTTGTTTGTTGGTAATGCACCTGAATATTGAATAAACGGATTCCATCTGTTTTTTTATTTGTGCAGATTAGCTAATTTAAGGAATGAAGGAAGCTCTCCTTAAAGCTAAATGGATCATCGAAAGTACTTCAATCAGGAAGGCAAGGAGGCGAAAAACTTCTACCACCTGTCGGATAGTGGTGGCGAATCTCAGAGTAAGTAAAGAGCAAACCAGAGTCGAATATTGGAAGTGCCTTATAATGTTGTCGGGCAGTTAGGTCATTAGTTTGAGTTGCTTTGTTCCCCTACAGGAAGTCCTCCTAAAAGACCACCAATTGGTGTAAGACCACGCTGTTTACAATCGCATGTGTCGCAACGTCAAAAATCGTTAACCAAATCAGGACCCCGCGTACGAAGTGCCTCGACGGGACGCGATAAAAAATCCGAACTGCAGGCACGGTATTGGGCTTTTCTGTTCGGCAACCTGGAGCGCTCCGTAAGTAAACGCTATTGTTGGCGATAAATCGTACATTTCGAAGTAAATGTTGTATTGTCAATTTAGGTTAATGAGATTTACCTAACCGTCGAATGCTACGAAAATGTATCATCTTGTAAGGAAGCAATACTGGTACTGGAAAATTATATTCGTGACTTCAAAGCCCTTGCCGAATGGTTCAAAGTATCCTGGGATTATGAGGCTACTCCCTTACCGCAGCGACCCCACTCGTTGGCTTGGGAAGTGCGGAAAAGCAATCCAGTCCCGCGTAAGTATAATTTTAAAAAGTCCCAAATTTACATATAAACACAGCATATGTCTTCATACCAGGAGTCCGCAAGCAACTCTCGAGCCCGGGGATGTCAGGCAAATCAAGCCCAAGTTTTTCTGGCAAAAATAGTCCCTGTCCCGTGGCGGAAGAATCAGGCCGAATAAGTTCGCCCAAGAAATCCCATTCATCTACAGAAAGTCTCAGTAAAAAAGGAAGCTCAACAAAATTGACCCGCCATGAAACAAAGGACACTTCAGCAGCACCATCCGAAGAATCAGTCATCACAGCGTATGACCATGGCGCGGCCGAATCATGTTACGTGCTCAAACTCGACCAATACACGCAGACAAATTTGGAAGACGAAAACCTTACACTGGCAGAGTATTTGGAAAAATATGATAAACAGCAATGCAACAGACCTATTACGGGTGAATTTGATTGTGCAAGTGTTCAACTGCAAGAGGATAGAGTAAGCAGCGAGTTCATTGTTGACGAAAAGAAGCTAAACCTTTCAAACGATCCAAAGGGAGAACAGATTCCCCCTAAAGGATTTTCGAAGAATGTTCCCGTATTGAACGTGGCATCTTCAAAACCTGCTGCACCACGTGGAGGGCTGCAGACAAAACTTTCCACGGTACCGAAAACAGGTGGAGTTCGTTGCAACGTGGTTCGTCCACCGGTGCAAGTGAGTACGGTGCGTAAATCGGCCACGGCTGGTAGTTTGTCCCAAACAAGTGTGAAAATTGTTGCAAATTTACCCGTCAAAAGTGCAACAGTGTCCAGTATGTCGTCGAACGCTTCAGCCGCAAGAAACAGAAATGGTATCAAACAAACATCCGCATTAAAGCCTGTGTCGGCACGAAGAACCCAACTGGGCTACAGTATGGCAGCCGTTGCTTCAAGATTATCGGTTCGGTCAAAAACCATGATAGAAGTAACAACCAATAGTCGGATGAACCGGAGTTTCCCATTTACAAACAAGACACGTGATGATTTACAGGGACGTTCGACGACGAAACTTTCGTTCGATACAAACCGATCCAAGGAAGACATCTATAGCTCTAGCTCAACATTGAAAGCATCCACCGATCGGTTGGGTTCGCGAAACTCCATTGCAAGTGGCAGCACTGCGAAACCAATGTTACCGGGCCATACTAAAGGCGTTGAACGTCGTTCCGAACCAAAGTCACTACCATCGGCCGATGGGACAAATAACGATGGTTGGTATACGGTTAAAACGAAACGGCGATCTAGCTTGCTGTGGGCAACACGGTTTAATCAGCCCACCGGTTATGCAAGCTTGCCGACATTGGCACTTTTGGATGAAAACACCAACAATGACATCACAGAGGTGGAGAAAAATGGTTCACAAACCACGAAACAAAACGTGAAAGTGAACGAACTCAACTGTGAAATTAACCATACGCAACGCGCATCAAAGCGTGCGGTGGAAAAGTCAACGAAACCAACCCTACAAACTAGAGGCACGGTATCGAAATGTAATGGCCAACCGACACTTTCGAGCACGTGTGCGAAAGCTGTAAAATCACCACCCACCACGCAGATGACTAAACCGATTGCTGCGACGACAGACGCAGGAACGAAAA
Organism: Anopheles minimus; assembly: GCA_000349025.1. Lineage (NCBI taxonomy): Eukaryota > Metazoa > Arthropoda > Insecta > Diptera > Culicidae > Anopheles > Anopheles minimus. Next base: position 1,361,322 of record KB663722.1, on the reverse strand, counting down.
CACAACAGCTGATGGGTGTGACAGGGCGAGCGTCCGTTTCAAGACAAAAGTCCGATTTAACTGGTTTAAAGCTAAAAACATTACACAAGGAATTTTTACGGAGTGAGAAATTGAAATCGAAAAATTCGGATCAGCAACAACCACCTGCACCGTCTAATGGTGCCAAGTCTGTAAATGATAGTGCTCATTGTACCGCACAAACATTAAACTCAACTGTGCAGGAAGGAGATAATGCTGGCCATCTCAACATGGTTGATATGAATATACAGACGAACATCAGTACCACCGCGATTGATAGTTTATATGCAAGTTGTTTTGGTGAATCGGCAGATTTAATGTATAGCGCCAAAAAATCAATTCCGCATTACGTCGACATTGCCAGTCAATGCACCAGTGACGATCAGGAAGAGCAAGAACGCGACGATTTGGAAAGTGATGAAGATCAACGTAAGCTGCTGGAAGAACAGGAAAGCTTGGAGGCTCAAATACGGGAACTGGAGAATACAGGTAAGTTGTTTTTGTTTGACGTGCGCTTTAAATGTTTGATAATCGGTTAACATTGTGTTGATGTGATTGTAGAGATTGACTTCGATACCGAAACTGATGAGACCGATTGTGAAGCGATTATAGACTTCGAGGACACTGATGCTACCGTTGAAAGTGGAACAGACCGCCAGAACGATTGCACCGGTATGGAAGGCGAGAATGGTGAAGAAATCACTTTGGAAGCACGCTATGAACACGTGCTGGCCGGTATGAATTTGTTTGACAGGGCTCGCACGCTCGACACACTGAAGGCCATCGTAGCCCGTCATCCTGGTCGTGCACAGCAGCTGCACGCCAAACTGTCTAGTCCCTCAAGAAGGCGATCTCTGCACGAAACGTTAAAAAAATATCAAGCCAAGCAGACACGGGCCTTAGAAAAACGGCAAGCGTTGCAGAAGGAAAAGGCACTCAAAATTCAACATCTTCTAGCACGCGTGGAAGATGTGAAAGCTGCCAAACAGTGTTTGATAGAGAAGAAACGGCTGCGGATGGAGGAAAGATTGCAGCGAGCGGCTGAGAATCGTTCACAGTATATAAAGGACAAAATCAAGAAAGCACACGATGAGGAAGAGAAGCTAAGGGAGATAGCGTTCATCAAAAATCTGGAGGCACAAAACAAGCGACTCGACTTTTTGGAATCTTGCAAAGAGCAAGAAGTACGCCTGCAGGATCTCGAAACGGAAAGACAGAAGCGGGCAGAAGAGAAAGCGGCGAAAGAAGCGGCGGTCGAGCGACGTCGGCAGGAAATCGAGCAAGAACGCCAGAAGAAACTGCAGCAAATGAGTGAAAATCGTCGTGAGCGGGAAAAACGGGTCGGAAAAATGCAGGAACAGAAGGAACGCCAACGTCAAGCGCTGGCTCGCGAGAAAGCACGCGACCGGGAAGAGCGTTTGTTGGCCCTGCAGCAACAGAAGCTGGCAACAGCTGAAGAACTGCAGCGAAAAATTATCCAGAAGCAACAAGAGTCGGCACGTCGGCACGAGGAAAATATCGAGCAAATTCGTCAACGGGCTGTCGAATTGGCGACCATTCCTAGTCGCAGTGCGGACGAGTTGCGAAATGAGGAGCACGATGAGGAAAACTCTAGCATAAGCGAAAAGGAAAGTTCGCAAGGTAGTGGTGCAAACTTGGTGCCTAAAGTGAATAAGAAACGAGTAAAAAAGTTGCGGCAGAAGTTGGCAACTGCGGCAGAAGAATATCTCAGTGAGCTTAATCCATTGGCTCCGGCGATACGCAAACAGAGCCAGGTGCCTCGTTTATTATGCACTATTGCGAAAGGAGGAAGCGGTATGTTGGGAGTCGAACGACCGATCGGTCAACTGTTACGGTTAATAGCTAAGGCGGAAGTGACCGATTTCCAATCACTGTGGCTATTGGATGGCTTGAGCACGATTGCAACCGTTATTGAAAACGGTCTAACTCCTGGTATGGATGTATCCAAGAAGTGAGTATCGTTTGTTTGTTAAATCGTTCCATTCTTTTAGTCGAATATCCAGTCCAGTCGGGACATAGTAACACACCATATTCAAATTTAATAATCTAATTCACCGTTTATTTACAGAGCTGTAGTTCTATCTGTACAGTTGTATCGAAATGCGTGCACATTGTGTCCGCAAATTGCTCGGCACGCTGTATTAGGAAGTTCCGTACTGGTGTTATTGAATGCTTTGTTAATTTCTCTCAAGGTAAGTAAAATTCATACCGCAAAGTTTCCAATTATTCACGTATATCTTATATGCACAATATTTATTGTTTTTAAGAAATATTTTTATTAAAAATAACATTGTAGAAGAATTAATTCTTATTTTTTAACCTTCTAATGCCCAAATTGTTGTTACAGCGTGAATGAACTGTTCTTCTTCTTTGGCCTAACGACCTACTCGGTCATGCCTGCCATTTCTGGCTTACGAGACTTATTAATACCACGTAGTTGGATAGTCAGTCCTCACTACGGGGGAACGATCCGGATGGGATTTGAACCCCGGTCCTGCCGTTTAAGACTGGCGCCGCTTATCTCCTCGGCGTGAATAAACTGTATATGCTAGTTTTTTGTCGAGAGGAAACTGAAAAAAACATCCTCAGTTCATAACAGTAAGGACACATTTATTTATACTTGAAAAAAGATAACCCGACTAAGGCGAAAACAAATTTATAATAGTATTTCAAATCAATACAACAGTGACGATTAATCCTTGTCGTAGAAGCAGTCCTGATTCGCTTGCAGCCATAGTTGATTTTACATTTTCGCTATTTAATTTGTGTTTCCGATTGGAATCCAGGATTTATCGTTTACCTCTATGCCGGGCGTAGAGGTAAAGGTCATTGACACAACGGTTAAGCCACGCAACGTCCGTCCACGAAATAGTTGTTTTGCACTTTCTTCCCAAACCATCAACTTTGAACCACTGTCGCGTTCGATAGATAGAAGTAAATAAACAATTAAGGAGTATGTATTAAATCTAGAAGAATTATGAGAGGCTTTTTGCTTGGTAACGACAGAAAACTCTGTTTTACTCATTCCGTATTGATTATTGTGAAGGGGTTGGGCATTAGAGGGTTAACATATCTAATCGGGAAGAGTTCTAATACCAAAAATTCAGACTTTCATGGGTCGAGCGATAATTGAGCTAGAACGATGTTTTTCATAGTTTTTTTTCCATACAGCTAAATCTTCGCTCGATTTTTTTTGTCTAACTCGTCCTGACTGTCGTTCAAAAACAAAACCAATATTTACATAAAAAACTGTCCTCTGAAAAACTAAAAAAACTAATCCTAAATAATTCAGATTCGGAGACATTATTTAACAAATATAAGTTTCAATTATTGAAACACAACATCTGTTATTCAGGTGAAATGCATTAAACAACACAAATAATAAAAAATGATATCCACCATCTTTTTCTTTTACAAAATAGACACCCGAAGAAAAAAATAGTCTGTTTCCGGTAGAGCTATCTACAGAGCTCATATTGGCATGTACTGTTGCTCTTTTGCCAACAAGTCCAACGTCGAAGCAGGCGACACACCCAAAGGTTGCGGAACGGCTGCCAGATCTTTTGAGGTAAGTAAGATGACAAAAATTATTGCAGGTATGTATAGCTGATGCATGCCTCCGTATCATCAATGGCACACTGTATACTCTAGGTGGTGGCGGAATTTACGATAGGAATTTATTGGTATCGATTATGTACGAGCAACCATTCTCGATGTTCCATTCGGTTATCTTTTTCGTTTGTTGCATATCCGTGTGAATTCACATATTATAAGTAATGCAATATAATTTTTTTTTCCAGTTCTGATTTGTTAATCAGAAAGTTCATTATCATTCACGTAATTATTACTACATTCTGTAATATCATTCTGTAATGATCACTTCACATGTTATTTTGAAATTGAAAAGGTAGGTGCAAATGATGTTCTGCAAATTTGCGCAAAATAAAGCTATTGGTTTTATCATGTGCTTTGAATATTCTGATGCAACTTATTATATATTATTTTCGGGGCCTAGGAAATTACTCAATGTAACATAACTATGAGGCCACTCAAAGAACATCTAATCTTTCCACTAAAATTGTATATTTTTACCCGCGCTCCCTATTGTCACAAAATGTAACGCTGAAGGTATCCTCTTTTAATATGTACGTTACGATCTAATCACCACCTTCCATGCTGTCTAGAAAGATTTTAAATACTCGTTAATGTCGATAATTTGAATCCCATCACCTTTATATTTTTTTACTTGAGTTTGACACGGATTTATGACATGCACGTCTTGTTTTATGGCTAAGTTATACTATTTGTAAAGTTTAGCAAAGATGAATGAATAACTTCGGCATTTGGTTGAGGATTTTTGTTTACCCTGGGAGATGATGGTGATCGCCGATCCGAATAGCATTTCTTTTTCGCTGAACATTAATCACAAAAGAAGCTTGTTCGGGAACATGGTGTGAGGGTGGAGATCATAAATCCTATGGAATCGATGTCATTCATAGTTTGTGTTATTGTAGTACACAGTTGAATCCGTCCTTTTTTCCCAAATCAGCGTTGAATCAGATCGTCACGCTATAAGGAATCCGCTATCAGCGTTACGTAATACATCTATAAAAAACTGTCGTTTTTAGGTAAAAATCATTTTAAAACTCGGTCAAAATTACAGATAGTTTAAAAGGTTCTCGAACAATTTATGTGTATTTTTAAACACTTTTTCAACGACCAGTGAACTATGGAATATAATTATTTGGGCTCCTTAAAAAAAAATTAATTTTAAATTTTATTATTTTTATAATGGGATTTATTTTATCTACTTTTCCGGCATTACAACCGCTTTGCTTTCCTGACTTGCTGCAAGTCCTAAAAAACTGCTAACGGTCTAGCGCCGTCGTCTGCCTTTCGTGGCGGAAGCCATCAACGCTATTGTTTCACTTCAGTTTGATCCTACCACGTTTCCTCTGTCCATGTCCATATGGATCCCCTGAAAGGACATTACAGGCTGGGTATTCCGGATCTGAAATCCTCAAAAATCTATCGGTATAGTTTTGCTCGTCGTATTTAACAAACCGGCAAGCAATTCGAAAAGTTTAATATGTTAAAACGTTACACATCCGGGAAAACAAAAAAAAGTTAGTACCAAGTATTACGATTAAGCTATAATTATACTACCTTGTGAAAAATGTATATTGCATAATGGTTACAATGTTTTTACGCAATTATACACTGCTATTCAATAATTTTGAATATTTTATCTTTTTTGGCTGATTTTAGTTTTACTGCTGATCAATAAAAAGAGGCAGCTTCAATTTAATGACTGATGGAGGTGCATCAGCGTATTTCAAATCAATTTGCTCAATCAGTTACGGTTACTTTACGGAACCAGCTGACAGTTTTATGCGATCTTCGATCGCGAAGGTCTGTGGGCAAAGGAAACTGCCCTTTCATCACGTTCAATTTATGTTGCTTGTGAAATGATGCTTGTTGGAACGAGCGTAGGGAGATAAAATGAAGGTGTATGTGCTCTCCATACCATGCCATTAAAGCGTGAAGCGTTGAAAACATGTGTTAACATACACAAGCCCTCGAACCGGGCGCCGTGTATTGATAATGGATGAGAATATGGTGAGTTCTTTTTTCGTCTCGCTTCTTTTCTTTATGATAAAATGCATAAAACACTTTTCGCCGCTAGAACTACCGAACGAAATGGTGGCTGTGCATACGTGAGCTAATGGACATCTCATCGACAGCTTGGTTAAAACTGCATGTATAATGCAGTTCAACAATAACGGAAAATTGGGATGATTTGTAAAATATTGATTGTATATTTTGAGCATCTCATAAACGAGTATGTGCATTGCTGTGTTAAGGCAGTTATTTCCATTGCGTTTTCTATATCATTTCATAGCATGTTGAATTAACGCTAATTGCCACATAGTGCATGTAAAAAGCATAAAAAGAATAACAAGGAAGATAATTAAAAATATGAAATAACAACCATCAGAATACAAGATTTTATTCTTTCAGATTTTCTTTTAGCCCCAAGAATGGCATCATTTTTGCTGATGAACACGAGTGTTGGTCGGGATGGAGGGTTATCGAATATGCATACGCCAATTTGCGCTAATTGAATATTTGATGTGACTTGTTTATTACGTATCTTATATAGCTAATTTGAAATTTACCCAATTGGTCTCGATTATTTATTAGATGGAATTCATTTTTTAACTTTTTATTATCATAGTTTGTATGTTTAAAACAAACCTTTCGGGGTTGGAATTTGATTGTGACAAAGAAATTGTATCTAAGACTTACGAAAAACTTGACTTTTAGACATACATGTTGAACAATTCATTTTTCTCTTTTTATTTGTATTTTTTTACGGTCTGGGACTTATTAATAAGACATTTTTCGACTTTACATTAAAATGCTGTTTAAAATCCGTAGACGAAGATGCATCACATTCCCCCTCTCGAATATTATGAATTCTGTAAAAATGCTGAAATGCTTGCAGGTTGGAATGTACGGTGATAAAAAAATCTCCCTATTTAATATTTATCCATCTGATTCCACTTGCCGTTGCAACATGTTAATTATTCGGTAGTTAAATTGTCTTTGAAAAAATCGACCGCCATCATATTCCTCTTCTCCCAGCCTGGCGCTGTCTCGTCCTATTGTCATTTTTAAACTACACGTTGCAATATGACCCTAAGCTAAGGAAAGGTTTATCACATGCCCTGAATAATGAATGCAGTTCAGCAATGAGCAAGATGAAGTTGTTAAAAGGGACAAAAAGGGGTTTGCCGGTCTGTAACAAACGTTCATTTTGCCCGTGCGATGCGAACAGCTAGATGCCGGTGTTACAGATTTGTTCATCCCGTTCCGCCAATGGGTTTGATGTTTTGTTGCTCATCCTATCTATTGTTTGCATATGTCGCGTTACCAACGGATATCGACTGTACAGTTTTGCATATGTTTCAATCTTTGCTACCATTTGAAGCGAGATCTGACGTTGTTTTGAGGGCATTTTTACGTACGTGGGTCATTGGTGTGATGGTAGGATAGGGGAGAAATACCTTCTAATAACCCGAATATGTCTCTACTTTGCTGATGATTATGGGGCGTGAGTCGAGGTTCCCTAACTGATTGATGCATCTCATTTCCTGAGGCGTTTTTGGTGGGTGTGAGCGAAACTGTCTTTTTCATGTGCAAAAGATGAACCCTATAATGTCAGTTCTATTTCGATGTGGTGATTTCTCAGCGGATCAATCAATTTCGCAAAGAGCCTTCTTTTTATGTAATAGGCTTTGCAAATCTAAGCTTCCGTCATTAAGCTTACGATGTCTTTGATATCATTCCTATGGTTTGAGTCCGATCGGGGTTTTTGACCATACTGGATATTAAACCATTCAGTAACAACAATGTCCGTGTCTAGCACTTCAACCTGTTGGAAGTTTCGTAAGAAAGCGTTAGTCTTTTGCTACACTTTACATCGCGTCATTATCATCTATAATAGACGAGGTAACAAAATGAAATAAATCGGAGTAACAGGATAGCCCAAAGTCTCTATAAAACAATAAAAAAACCAACAAGAGTGAAAGGATAATTTCGAATTCGCATTAGTGCGACAAAAGAAAAAGTTTGCTAAATTTGAATGATGGTCGAAAAATTTATTTTATTGTACTGTATGAAATATGAACAAAATTTCACTAGTAAATTGATGCTTAGTTTAGAAAATAACTTTGATGTCCCACAGTTTAAAATTAAATTTCAGCTAAGTCATACATAGGGTAATTAATTTTTCATATTTTATTTTGGGTATTAAAAAAATCTGGATAAAATTAAAAATTCTCAATTGATTCCAAACAAAGCCTTCCATCAGGAAATATTAGTAGATCGCTAAAGTGATTCCCTGGGGTCGCAAATTGAAGTGGACCGATGGTGTTTCACGGCAATGGTTCCTGAAACATTCACGCCCCTTGGCTGCCGGGTATTGAATGTAGCATAGGGATCTCGATGGAAAAAGATCATCGTATCGTCGCAGTACACATGTTTTCGTGGAGGACCATCGACGGACTGCAGCATGTGGCACACCCAGGGATACACCCCGCCGTGCTCGGGGATTTGATTTTATTAACGCCCATTTCAAAAGCGCAAAAGAAGTGTCCTGCTGGATGGAAAACGCAGACCCATTATTCTCTACACTACAATGCAGGCTGCGTCCGATCGTCTCCAGTGGTTCTATTTACGAGATTAAGTCTTTATTTTCAGCCAATCGGGTGGAATCAATTTATAACGTATGAATAAAGAGCGCAACATTGCATAGCAATGTTATTATCGTTGTTATTATCAATATTAGTGGGTGCAGTTCGTGTATATGTGCATTTTTCTCTTTTGCTCTTATTTCGATGATGATTCCCCGCATCTCTGTGTTCCGCATGGCCAATCAATAGAAGAGCCACCCGCTGGGTTTGTGTTCACAGCGGCACCGTGTTATGTTAGCCTCGTGCTGCGGCTGGCTGTGGTTGTGGCTAGTGCCACCACAGTCACTACTTTCGCAACGTGCCGCTTTCCGTCAGTCGCTTCGGGGTCCTTTTTTCCAACGCTACCGAGCCAAAACGGAATGGTCAGAGCTCCATCGGAACGAATATTTCATTCGCTTCCATCATACTTCCGCGATACTTCGGCTTTTAAACGAGGGAGAGATGCTGCTTTACCGATGGCGAGGACCCCCTGGGGAATCGGGCAATCTTTTATTCTCCCATTAGGAAACGATAATCACCTTTGCCGTTCGCTATGGCACAGCGTTGAGCTATCGTCGGTAGATGCTGATGTTGTTATGCCTTGTTCGCTGTCCTGTGTCTAGGGATAGAGGCTCGTGCGGGTTAACGATATACAATCAAGATTTGGGCAGAGATGTGCCAAGCAGAGCTGATGATGATCATGTTGATGGCTTTATTGAAATTTGACACCTTTCGGCCAATAGACCACACACTGAGTAGTTGAATTTATGAACGGTAAGGTTTCGAGTACATTTGCTCACTGTAGTGTGGTCATGCTGTGTGAGTGTAATCTTGGAATTAATACGGATTGACGATTTGTATGATGTTTAAAGCAGTATGCAAGTTGATCATCGCCAATTCGAGTAGTGTATTAAGCAGTTATTTTATAGGAGAGAGAGAGTAATGTTCCATCAGGTACAGGCTTGTTTATTTGGATACTTCCTAGCAGAGCGTGAAATATGTTGCAAAAGATGAATAAATCTTCGATTTGGACGGAATGGATGCATCACTGATAAGAACTAGATTCTAAGGAAATCTAAGGACATTTTCTCTTAGAATACACGGTGTTGCACATTAAATATGGACTCACTTTGAACCAGTGAATAATTTTGTGGACTAGATGCGCTGTATGTTTGTTTTTAGTTAACGCAACGCAACGCAACTCGATGTGGATGAATCAGTCGATATCGTTCCGGTCGCAGGGCACCACTAGGCCACGTGAACATCATTAGCATTCTAGCATGGCACCAGCAAAATCTATCGGGGTAAACCTTGCGAAATGTGATGAGTTCTTACGTCTACGCTCTGTTTACCGAGCATCCTTCCCGGGTGCTGTCGCTGACGCTGCTTTGGCTGGATTCGTTCTCTTGGGAAAGAGACGACAACGGTGGTTGCAGCGCCAATATAGGTAGGGATGGATAGATTGTTGCTCGTTACGCTTACGGTTACGGTACTGTGCAAGTACGAGCACGTGGGCTAAGGCCGAAGCATTGCCGGAACGAAAAACTGAACATCAGTTCAAATATTTGGCTTTATCTGGCCCGCTAATTGAAATTTCACAATTTTCATCCCTTGAACACGATTCTATTTACGAATGTTTTCTACTAGCCAATTTGGAGGCAAACTTTGGAGGCATACCTAGCCTGTATGATTGTTTGCAGAGGAGTAGTAGTATACTCTTATACACGTTGAGAGTTAGATCAGTGGCGTAAAGACAAACGAAACATATTTCTGTGAAGTTTCATTTATCGCGTTAGGATTTGTTTATGTAAAAATGAATTGCTGGGGAAAGTTTAAGGGAAAACTTATCCACACAAGACTAAATTACTCATCTCAGTATGACGAATCCGTGGAAAGTTATTTTTAATAATAAACATCGATTAAACTTTACACTTCGGTAAACTGAATAATTTTGGTTAATTTTCGAGAAAAGTTCGAGTTTAATTATTGATAGATGAGAACCACACGTACTTCTTGAAGTTGAAACAAATTGTAGCATTTTTGAATGAGTATCATAACATACATCTATTTATGTAAAGCCCATTTTTTATGAAAAGACCATTTTGAAAATCTTGTTGCGTTGCTTTCTGTAGTAGGAATTCATTCTTTACTACATGTGTGTATTGTGCACGTATTTTGTATAGGGTGAACCTATTCGACTGGGACAATGGATTGCCACTTGAAAATCACTTGGTGGTAAAATAACACATGGTGTAATTGTGAATCAATATCGATGGATTTTTTTTCTCATCGGAAATGGAATTTTCCTCTTGAAGTAACTAGTGTTTCTTTGTTTATCATGGTATTACAATTGAAACACTTGCAAATGTTTTTAAAAATCTATACTGAACTTTTTCAGTATGTGTTTAAAAGTTCTTGGTCAACATTTTCAGACATTGCCATATGGGCATTGAACTCGACAAAAACGTTTAAACAGAACAATATAGAAAAAAAATTTCAATGAACTTCAATGCATTTCATTATGATACATTACCATGACACTGTCGTTTTACACATAAAAGACGAATTGCACATGTCATTTATGAATAAAATATTTATAATAAATATTTTTGTAGTTTGAACAGTGTAAGAGCATTGTTCGCGGTGCAACATACTCTCGAGAGAAAGGTTAAACAAGTTTTTATGTATTTCGATATGTATGACTTTAGACCGTCAAATACTTCGAGAGATTAGCAACACATAGCGACATTTAACATTAGGAACGGATATTGAATCCCATTCAGATCCGCATTAGTTTTTTATATTATTTCAATCGATACTATGCAGTGTATTGTGTTTTTTTTTTATAAAATGTATATTTACGTACGTAAAATGTATTATTTAATGTATTAAAACAAATTTAAATATTAATTTACAAATAGTATGAAGGAATACCAGAAGGGATGACGTACGGGGTTTACAAGTTTCCAACAATTTGCATGATGTAGTTTGCAAACAAACGTAGAAGAAGAGTCTTCTTACTAGAGAGAATGTTACTTAAAACAGGTAAGAGGAGGGATTGGAGATTGAGGGTTATAAATACAACTTTCCATGACTGGTATACGAATGTATTAAATTCTTTACATAAGGTTTTAAGCTGCTCATATAATGTATTCCAAAATATGTTTCTGATAAAACAATATTGAAAATGTAGTACTAAATCCAGCCATGTAACATAAAGTCAATGATTTATTGAATTAATTATCACAATAATCATCTATGAGACCCCCAACCCATTCCATCACTCCTAATGTCGAATATGCGCTTTGTATTGTTAAAATGAAAAAAATTAATGCAAATGGAAAGAAAACATTTGGATTCGATGAAACTATGCTATGATTACAGAAAATATACACCAGCCACATGTTTATATCTTTGATCGGAAGGTTTTCCAAAGTAACCAACAGAATGGATTAAAGTTTGTATTCAAATTACTAAGCGGATTATGGAAGTGGATGTTAATTGAAATGGAACGTTCAAAACGCTTGCGACAAACTGGCCTATTTTAGCTTCAGTATGCTTGCATAACATTTGGCGTGTTGATAATGGAGATAATCTTAATGCATCACAGTGTAAAGTGTGCATCAGATTTTGGATTGACTGGATGGGATTAAAAATCAATCTGGTTGAAAAAACATAGCTCAGGAAAACAACACATAAATTCAAGAACGTTCGATTTAGATCGACAAATGTTTCAATTTATTCAGGTTCTATTTTAATCGTATCTGTTTTTTTATTTGGTCTAGTATTTTTTTAAATAATAACATTTCATACTTATCATTGTTACAATAGCACAATTGCTTAGCGAAATTAGCAATGGCTGTTATTTGATGTTGCATTTCGATTCTGAATAATTAATAGCATAAATTATGCCCCTTTTTATTTTAAGATGGTATTCTGTAGATTGAATGGAAAATGCAGCACTACCAGCATCTGAAAAAGAAAACATGATCCTTTCACTAATGCCGCGGGTCGTCTTTTGCATACAAATTATGGGTTTGCTTTAAATCCCAACCAAAACAAACAGTGGGCAACCGTAGCTGAAAAACTGACCGTCGTGTGTACAAAAATCGCGTCGTCTTTGCTGTGTATTAGAAGATTAATGTTTACATTTGGTCAGCGCTGGAAATGAATGGAAAAGGGTTGAGATTTATTTAGTCAGGCAAGAGTTTTGGGAAACTGTGTGGAAATGTTTGCATTTGCAGCCCTTTTCTGCACTATAATCAACAGGTCCATACGGTTGTATCGTCCGCTGTGCGACGTTGTATGCGTGTTTATATAGAAGAATCAAATTAATTGCCATGCTTGTTAGAACGATCGTTCTAATGGAATGGATGTTTTCGTTCCTAATTTCGTTAGGTTTTAAAAACTGAAGAGACAGCAAGTGTGTAAAAAGTTTGCTAATCATTAATTTTTGTTTCTCATTAGTTGAACGAGTGTCATCACATTGAGAAAGCATTGTTAAAGTAGCAATAATATATTTATGCTTTATTAAGAATTGTTTTTTTTTATTGTTCACGATATTTTACGAAACTTGCGGGATGGTAAATAGCAGACACATTTTTGTAGCAAAATTCTATCAAACGCGCAGAATGGTGAGACTAACCGAGTGCGCAAATAAAACTGTTTTTGTTTACCTATGTCATATGTTAATTCTTCACAACTCTGATTATGCTGTTTGCAATCCTCTTGTTACACTTGATTGCAGCTGACAGCTACCCACGCCAGGCTGTAGGGAAACACACTAGTAGGACGGGATAAAAAGGGTCCATGAGTGGTTAACGGTAGCGCCTGAGATAGTAGGGGATATGGGAGACAGCTACAAGCGACAACCCCTCGATGCAATGTTGGTACATGGTGCTATTTTTCCGCAGGATCTATGTTTGCACTTTTCTGCGTATTAGCCCGGCACTGTCAAGTGTCAACTGTCAACTTGTGTACGACTAAGGTTTTTCTCTAACCCCTTGCCTAGTAAAGCACTTTTGCACTGTCGCTGGCGATTCGGTTGTGCCTTCTTCTGATGGTACTAGAAACAATGTGGAACGTTAAAGCAGATCCCGATTAAATCCTCGTTGGCGGCTTCTCTACATCGTTAGCAGGACTATCATCGCCTAATAGATTCTATAGAAAGAAAACGGGCTAGATTTGTTTTGATGTTTGTCCTGCTTACGATGGCAGTGCACATTTTCCGATATTAATTCGATAGCAAATACAAATGAGGAAAAGGGTAGGCAACATGATCTTTTTTCCAAGCGCTTTGGAAAAGGGTATGCCGTATTGTTTAATTTAAATAAAAAATACTTTAAAAAAGTATCAAGGGGTGCACGTTGTTATGATGGATTACTGTTTTGTCACGGTACCGAATGTTGACATACCTAGACCGAACATACAACAAGTGAATACATCAGTGAAATGCCTCGGGATAAAATTAATCCAGTACCATTTTAATCAACAGCAGTACTTAAATACTTGATGCCAATTAGTATTAAAGAAGAGTTCTCAGTGCATTTGTATTATTTGTATTATGAGAGGTAGATATTTTTTGAGATTGAAGAACTTGATATATGTTTTATAAAATAATTGGTTCATTTAGTGTCATTTTCATTTTATTTTTCTCTTTCCAGCTATATCGTGAGCATTGGATTAGTGGAGAGCTTGGTAAGACGAATCGATCAGGTGCATGAGTCAATCGAGAATGAAACTAGTCTTGTACTTTCGCTGTTGGCTTCCTTGGGACTGTTGACAAAGTTGGTTGAAATATGTCCAGCAGGTGCGTTTGACTCGAATCGAATTGCTACGCAACGATGCAACAACGACTTCATAATGAGAAATTGTACATTTACACAGGTCCTGACATCACCAAATTTATGCTGACGGTGCAGACAACAGAACTGTTTGGCACAATCTCTTTACTCTACGCTGCTGTTGTTCCCATTGGTAAGCTAATTGAAAAGAAAAAAAACACAAAGCAGTAGTAAAAACAGAAGTCATGAACGTGAGATCGGGCTCCTGTAGTCAATTTTAACTTTTTTATTTCAATTCCGCCTTGGGATTCTACCGCTAGGTCGGTACAGTTGTGCAACTGACAGTCATTCTGCTAGAGACCAATCGGAGACAAGAACTGTTGAATATCTATCAAGTGTCTGTTAATCATTTTCCTCGAGGCTTGGCCTTTGCGGTTGTTAGCTGGTACCGGAAATGGGTCCACTTAATTGGTAGATTAAACTAAACGTCACGAACTGAACATTTAACCGTATTCGGAAACGGTATTGCTCGTGTTGCAGGTGGACCTGCCTTTATATTCTTATTCGTGCATGAGTACCTAGGAAATTATAGCCAGCATTCAGATACAGCTTCTTCCCGTGAGGATCGTCGCTCGTGTTGGAACTTCGTACCGTATAAAAGAGGCATGTTCACACCGTATTGAATAGCTCGCCCTCTTTCGGGCTTCTCTTAATTTGCAGGTGAAAGCATTCCTCCCAGAACGACTTCCTTGGCGGCGGCTACTTTTAATCTTCTGGTGACCTTTGCCAACCTGAACGTTGAAGCGTTCCAGGTAAGTAATCGAGGCTCGTAAATGTGGACCAGCGGTTTATTTCGTTTCGGTAGGGTTTAGTTTTATGGTGTGATTTTACTGCTTCCGCTTACCTTCATTGTTTCGGTACGTACAGTGTTGATTATTAGGCGTCCATTCAGTATTATATGTTTGTTTTAAATGAATGATTTTTTTTCCAGAAATTTGATCTATGGACACGTGACTCTGAGGTTGTTGTATCCATTGAGTAACATAAAATATCAGACAGAGTTTTGCATATGTACTAGATTCTATTAAAATAATATTACGTATCACGCAGACCTGACCTGAAAGGGGTGAATTTTTAAAGTATGCATCATTTTCAAAAGCAAACTAGGTGTTGTGTTCGCTTGAATACATTAAGGCTCTAGTTTACTAAAGGGTAAGAAATCATGAGAATTAGGACTATCAATCGCCTTTTAATTAGTCTACTTTTCAAAAAAGCGAAAATATTTGTTGCGCAAAGTTTGTAGAACGTGTGATTGAAATTCGGTTCATCACTTTGTGCGATATCACTCGAATCAAGAGCTTTACGATATTCTATGATTCGGTATGATCCGTAAGTACACATCGTCCCTTTTTTGCTTGTTTACCCAACAACAACAAGTATACTTCATCTTCATCACTTTGCTGGTAGACTGTGAAACACTTGAACCCCGCACAGTACGCGTGATGATAGTTCTGTTTTTGAATCCTTGAGTTAATTAAGTGGAAAGTATTTTAAGATACTCGTAGGTTTTGTTCATGGAAGAATGTTCATTATGTGCCTTCATTCAAATGCAAAGTAGCTTTTAGTCAAAAAACTTAAGAAGAGATTAACATTTCAATAAGTAAATGTGTTACGCTTGATGCGAGATTAATATAGAATTTTTACTGCTTTACTCTATTGCAGGCAGTATTAATAAAGCAAAATCTCTCACTAAAGTTCCTCGATGTCATCAGTATACTATTGCAGTACTGTGTCCCAAAGGCGGACGTAAAAAGTGAAACACAGACTGTGATAATCGACTTAATAGCAACGCTAGGTTTCTTCTGTGCCAACAATAAAATCAATCAGGTAAGAATTTAGTATTATTGATTTCTGTATTATGTTATGACCACTTTATTCAGCCGGTTCGGAAAGGTGCATGAAGGCTGGTTGCGTTCATGGCGCCATTTTGGATATCAGCCTGTCCGTTCTAGCTTTGGTATTGCAGAGGCTTATACGATGCTATGAGTGTAGTTTTAGCTGCTTTGATGTTTTGTTTTTCGAAGCCGAAAAAGTAAGACAATGTCTGTGAGAAGTAAAGTTTCGTAAAGCAGGGGAAGATGAATCCACCGTTTCCAACAAGCCGCCAGGGCCATCTCTTGTCTTGGGCGGCGGCGTTCACCTTTCAGCCATTGCCTTTCCATTAGCCTTTTAGGTGCCGCAATAATTTTCTTGATCTAAATTACTTTTATGACTTGTGGATTCCTCCTTCGCGCAGTCTTGTGCATTCTCTTCTGTCTAATCTAACTCTTACATATCTATATGTATGTATAGTTTATGTTTTCCGCTATCCGTCGAGCTCTGCCATTGGCCCTTTCGCGTATTCCTTTGCTCTTGTCTTCTTACGCGTGGTCATGGGCATCCACAACGCGAGGAATAGCTATGAAGTCATATTTTCTCCCTATCGCTTTGTTCCATCGTGCTCTTTCGCTGAAAGAACGCACATCTTCACATTCAAGCCAGCTTGCATCGACCCGCACCAAGGGCTCCATGATATCCACGGCGAATATCTCCGTTGGTTCGTTTCACAGCATTCCACATTTTGACGTGCGCACCGAATGGACGCCATTGTAGGCTCCTTGGCGGCTTCTCTGTTCTCAAAAATCAGCAGTAAAGCTCGGATGAACGTTATTCGCTGAAGATTGTACGTATAACGTCGTAACAAAACGTATTATTATCTACGGTTCAGTTTTTCGCTTTTTCGAACGGGTTATGTTAACGGATGGTTAGCTTGGCAATTCTTCGTGCTGGTTAATTGTAGTTAGCGAACCATTCCAACTCGTTTGATGCTCATGTCTTCATGATGTGTTTCGTCGAACAGTTGATCTAGTCAAGATTAACGTCGAACTAAGCTTGGCAAGAAAAGTTATTTTTAACTGGCATTAATTTAGTGCTAGTAACTAATATCCATTGCTGGTTGTTAAAAAAGATTTGTCCTATTTAACAAATCAATTAAAGGGATGTCGTCTAAATATATTTAAACGAATGCACTCTTTGGGGGTTTGCATCTAATATGCATATGACTCTGGATGGTCAAAGTGTTAACAGAGAAGTATCTGAATATGGAAAGTTGAACAGGAGTCTGATCAAGCATAGGAGGATACATCCCTTCTGGTATAAAAGAAGAACCTGAGGTGTGCTGGCTTTTGGACTAATTATTAACTTAAGTTATTAACAAGTTTTAAATAAAAACTAATTTAATGTCATCGTTGCCAAATTTAACGATATGTTTACACTGTACTGGTCTCGATGATTAAAACATCCACAGGAACCAGTGAAAGGTAGGAATCGTGGAAGAACTTATTTTTAAGTTCCCTCAACAATCCCATCACTTCGGATCGGGAACTGTCTGGGATGTTTTGCTCAGTTTGGGTTCCTCCATTTTCATTGGTTGTTGTTACAAGGTGCCAGAGGTCGTGGCAGCAAAGTCAGGTGTCAGTCAGTGATTTGCGCACCGTCATCTTACTGATTCCTGGCGGCTGATAAGCTGCATGAACTTTAAGAGACGTTGAAAATATTTTGGTGTTTTCGTGTTGAAATTACTACCGACACTGTAATTTGGTCAGCTTACCGCCATCAGACAAACCGAGATCCAATCAGTGAACAGACATTCAATGATTTTAAAAATTTGTGGTTATGATTGTTTCTTCAAACCTACAATCAAAAGACATCTCTCTTTGAACCTCAATGAAAAAGAAGATTATTTTTCAACTAACTTTATTAAAAAAAAACCGAATGAATGTGTCTAAAAGAAACTTAATGCTGCAAATAATAATACATTCATAACTATTGTGGAATGTATTCTATTATTATTTGTTCCGAATATCCCAATAATTTTGCACTGCGTAATTCTACTGCTTATTATTTCCAGAATTATATTTACTCTTTCTCGGAGGTTGTTTGAATCTACGAATTAAAATGTCTTATCATCGATTTTTTTTTCACTGTACAGGATTTATTAACATCTGATCAATACATGTACGTCATTAAAAATTTCGCCAAGTTACCCAAGCAGTTTGACGTAATAACATATCCGACGTTGGTCACAATAATTCATGACAACCCAAGTGCCAGAGTCGTTGTCGGCAGAGATTTCAATGTTGAGGTAAGTTTCAATGCGGATAGAATCAATATGTTGATGTGCGATCCCTGTAGGCCATTAAAATGAACGCTATAATCCCATGCCGCCACCATAAAATCATGAGTTTATCAGATTTTTCCTTCATTTTAATTGTCAAAATTTTTGTTATAGTCGCTTAAAATGCATTGCGTTGCTTAAACGGAGCTTAAACGCGATTGTAACTATTTTTTGGTGATACTCGGCATCTGCTAATGATGCACCTTCATCATCGTTCGATGCATAAAAATCGTACAATTAATTTATTTTTAACCCTTTTATGTCTTTTCCGTGGTTTGCTTTTATTGAAACGTGTTCACTTTGCTGCGTTTCGGTGCTTGGTGTGTCCCATCGCCCGTTGCAGTTGCTGGAGGAGTTTAGAAGATCCGATATGGCGAAGAAGAATCGCATTATCTCACTTCTGGTATAGTGTGCTCAAAATCCGATGTGCAAACGAATACGAGAGTCCGAAAAGTGTAGAAAACGGACGGTTTTCTATTAACAAACTAATGCAACGGAACGTCAAGTAATTTTGCGATCGGATTGAGGTAGAAATCGTTAAAGGCCTGTGATTTTAAGGCGGCAAAGAAGTGATATGCAACAGTCATCAACAGCGTTAAAACGAACATTCAAACACATGAACCAACAGTCACAAGAGCTAAAAGTAACAGCGGTGCTTCTTTGAATGTGCTGTATCCATCAGCATCACCAATCAGTATCGAAGATATGCAGAATGCGGGTTCAATTTCAAGCGAGCAAAATGACAGCAAAAAAAAAAACAAACTAAACAACGCCTTCAATATAATCTAAGCGTCTCAAGTGGCAAATCACAATAAGCATCCGGATTATGTGGAAGCCATCCTCATTTGTTCTAGCTGAATATTCCCATACAATGGTAGGAATGGTGTAATACAAAACAAAAAAACGTCATGTTAACCACCAAATAGCCTTGACGTATCGCACAATAAGTAATATAGTAACATCCTTACTCCGCACCGTTTAGACTACAATACTACTCTGTGATTAATATTTAGGTTGTAACTGAACACAAACTAAACAGAACGTACACTCCACTAACGAAACCAAGTAGAATAGTTAGAAATAACTTTAACCAAAATGCCATCCAACACATCAGATGGTGGAAGAGTCTCAGTTGATTTTCAATTATACTTTTTTTGTTTATTTTGTGTCGCTTTTCTAAAACATGTTCATTGATTGTGGAAAATCTTGCTTCCGGCGTTATTTAACTGTTGGACAGGAAAGTTTTTGGCGAAGGAGAGAATCAAGGATGAACTACAACTGAACAATAAATTGATTGCTTTTGTACTTATAACAGGGGATATACTTTGTCCAGCAAATCACTTGAAAGAAAAATTACCAATCCAATTCAAATGACCATGTTGGGTTGTGCCGTTTAAACGTAATAATCACGTTTTTCTTTAGCTTATGATAGAGAAAGGATTAATGCACAAGCATTCATAAATCCTCTCCAAAGATACCATTTTTCGATTAGATTGTCATTTTTAAAGCAATGTGTCTAGACATTGTCCAGCAGAATGCGTAATGTTATCAACCAGCTCAATCTTTATGTCAAATGGATCAACCCAATTAGCCATACTTGACCATTGGTCATCGGTGATAGCACACATGGTGCAGACTATCCTTTGATGTTGTAGTAGATCAGCAGAGTGTGAAAAATTAAAATTATATCTTTAGCTACGCATATTAGCTTTAATCCATCGGCAGACTCCGGTTAAAGTTTCTATGTCGTCTGCTCGATGAGTCGTTTCGTGACCCTCTTTAGTGACACGTGTTGCTATCAAATGGGTGTGATAATTCGCTTAATTGTTTCCGAGTGGTGTTCGACCGTGCGTGACGTTTATTGTTGCGTTTACTATTTGCTCATTTTTTCGGTATTCTTTTTAGATATGGCAAACGCAGTGGATAGGAAATGTGGCAGCAGGCATGAATTATTGTCCCTCAAGAAAACATTATTCCGAGGGTGGCCGCATATAAAAAATAAAGAACCAAAGTACCCAAATCGGCAATAACGTAGAAAAAAAATATTTCCGCCTGCTTAGCAGTAGGTTCCGTATAAGCTTTGAATTCTTATGCCATTTGCAGAAAAGGAAGAATAAGAAGTTACCAAATGGCATCCGATATGCAGTTCTCTTAACGTTCTCTTCCAAAATTCCCCCTGTATACAACGCACACGGTAAGATTGTGTGTTGGGAGGTGACAAACATCTTTGCGTTAGTCTTCGTTTAGCAGCTCAGACATTGGCAAGTGGATGGATTTGCACCGTCAAAAACAGCGATATTCCCTCACGTACTCTGAAACTACTCCCGAAAATCTCGATAATGAAATTCATCTAATCTGCTTTACGTTACCTCCCCTTCATATCTCAGCCTGTGGATGGCCATCTGAAGTCAGCCCTGGTAAGTGCGTTGTTATTTGAACAGAGAAGGGACACGAATGTCGCTTAGACATGTGCTGTAGGTCGCTCCTGTAATTCGCAACATGTTTACCGTAGAGAGGGTGTATGGAATATGGCGAGTGTGTATTTTTTTTCCTCAATACTTTTCGTTTGCAATCCCTCATAGCGTCTTGTTGCACTTTTCCCCGTTGTTCGTCTAATTCGATAATGAGAGTGATTAGATTATAATCCTGTTTTGTTTATGTTGCTGTTCCGTGAAGCGGATCGCACAGCGATTACAATGCAATATGCAAAGGATCGACGAAGGATGTGATGGAAATAGTCGAACAGGGGTCGTCATGAAATATTGCACAATTTTCAAACGGTAGGCAAAAAAGTAATTATGTGCGTGGCCTATTGTAAGTACTTTGGTGCGTTTATAGTTTAGCTATGAAACGTATGAATAATGTTCTATTATGGAGGAAAACGTCCGCAACCATCGTGACCGAGCGATATAAGGTAAAACTTTAATTGAAAACTTGTTGGCGTGAAGAAACATTGTAAGAGACATTGCATAAAAGTGTTTCCTTTTTTCGTTAAAGCTAGAAATCGCTAATGTGCAGACTCATCGGTACCAACGGGCTCAACAGTAACAGTAATTGAATTAGAAGAAACATTCATTCATATTAGTGTCAACTGAAGCGACAGCAATTTACAGGGTCTGTTGAAAGTTGCTAACTGCACCACTTGAACATTGTTGGGGATTGAAAATACATCGGGTCACAAGAAAAACAGGTTTAATTCTAGGTTTTTAAGAGTATAATTTATGTATTGTTCTGTTGTAATATATAAGTTGGTAGCAAGAATGAGTAACCCAAATCATTGCTACATGTATTTTAACCTTAGAAATATGCTAAGAACACGATGCCGATTTTATTCCGGTCATTCAGCTGACCAAAGTATAAATACAGCAGCAAACAGAGAGCATGGGCGTTTGATTTTTTTTTACAAAATTATGTTGTGGCTTCTAACGCTCTGTAGAGTGTGGTACATATAATGTTTTAAATATGATGATATGCAAGACTATGACCGATGTGTTGTTTGATGTGGTGCGAAAGCACCATCTATTCAAGGCCTGAGTAGTAATCAGTATAACAGAAACAAGACGCTATAGCCCGTTCGATAGGAAAGTGGTAAAGGGATGGTCTATTTTTGGTATCGGTTTAGCTCATCTATGAGCTGATGTCTTGTCTGTAATGTTTGAAGCGTTTCCTAACAAATGGAAATGTAGCCCAGCATGTTACGATCCAGCATCCATGTATGAGCTATTACAATAGTGGAGCAGTTTGTGCTTTTCGTTCAATTTCCTCATGGCCTTCCTACGCCAAATGTTTCGCTCGAGTTGAAAATATTAACCGAATGCCAGTCAAGCAGGTTGAACCGTTTGATTGGCTTCGATTTAATTTCATTAGTTCTAATGCATTAGGAGGCCGGTCGATGATTCGTCCCGACCCGTAGAAAGGTCACGCGGCTTGCATGCTCTGGCAATTAGTTAGAAACATTTCGTTCCATGTTGCTTACGTACTTCATGCCTGTACAAGCGCGGATATCTTCCATTTTTTTCGGTAACTTTGATCGCGCGAATGGCTGTGGAAGAAGAGAAAAGAACGCCGAAAAAAATGCCGCAAGAAAATTGGCTTTCTTCAAGTTCTTCACTCAAGCATGCAAGCAAGAAAGAACGAAGGAGGGTTTTTGTTTTTAGCTGTTTGGTTGTTTGAGAGAGTTAATTACGGGTGTTGGTCGGGTGTGCGACCAGTGCATATTTCTTTCGCTCGAAACCAAACATTGTGGATCGCACTCGTGTCTGTGACCGGTGGTTGTGTAACTTTTGGCCGATTCATTGGCTTATTAAACCCTTATTAAGCAGCCAGGAAGGGATATTGCTGGGAAGACGATGTTGTTAGGCACCCGGGATCAAGCACGTTGGCGGCAAAAGCCCTACGAAAAAGGCAAATGATAGCTTTGATGTTTGGAATCAAATAAGAAAATATTATTCTACCAGCACTGCCCAGAACGCAGTGCACTGAGCGACAAAGATAATGGTAGTCTTGGCCCTTCCTTGGCCTAGCGGGGAAAGAATTCGGTCTACTTCACGGGCAGGGGCGGCGCAACGTGGAGAAGGATCGTAGAAGAAAATTCTCTTCGGCAGTAAAAGCTTTTAAGGTCCATTTTCAAAAATTAATACCAATTTTCAACTATTTATAGACGGTCCGACCAATCGTTCGGTGTGTTTTCAGTCTCAATCATTCTAGCGCTGGTATTCTTTCGATCGGCAGGCAGGAAAAGGCGTTTATGAAAAACGCACAAGACACTGAAGCCTTTCTGGTATGATACTAGTCAAGTTTTTTTTTGCATATCGCCAGCAATCCAGCGTCCCATTGCTTTTGGTGTACGGTGCACAGGGTTCGTTCCCCGCTCGCTGACAGTTGATAGAGAGTATATGTTGGTTGACGGAATGATGAAGCATGTTTCATTGGTGAAGTGTATTCTGTAGGCACGAGTATGGCGAACGGCTCGGCAAATACACCAGGCAGTGTATGTGTGTGCCTAGTGATAGAAAGGGTCGATCTAAATTGTATGGAACAAAAGCCAAAAGCTAATAGAAAATTGATCCTCGTCTGAGAAAGATGGCGTAATGTGCGTCCGCGTTGGAAGGGCAATGCTGTGTAGAGGAGGATTCAAATAATATATAATTAAAACTAAAAGCATTCTTTACATTTGCGCTTGAAATCGTCCATCGTTCATCCATGCATCGGCATCATTGTGTGAAGCAATGAAGTAACCGCCTCCGTTCACAGTGCAAATAGTAGCAATGGGAATAAACATGTAATGAGTAGCTTACGGCAGGAAACCGGAACTTACAGACGCGTCGACACGAATGGAATGCAAAATTTAATGTGCCCGCCTGAACTGTAGGTCCCTGTGAGAAATCAAGCATCGTTCGATAACAGACCTAAGCTTATTTTACATTTGCAATACATTTCAGATCGTTTAGCCAGGATTGGAGAGCAACTTTTCAGAGAATTCAATGTTGTTCATTGGAGGTTTAAGGTGGGATCATCATTCTTGTTATGCAAAAATCAAGAATCATGAAGATCTAGAATGAGCTCATTTGCTTAGTATTTCGGTTTCAGACATGTAAAATCGTTGATCCTCTAATTAACTAAATTCTAAAAAGAACTGATTACCAGAGATAGATAGTGAAACCATTCCACTAATCCATTATATGAAGTTCGTCCATATTCAGTTAAGATAGAACGTTATATTACATAGTAGCGAGTAGGTAGCGAGAAGGTAAAATTGTAAATTATTTTGGAATGTTCCAATTCAATGTATCAAACTAGTAAACAAGCTACGCTGCACGACCGAATTTGATAAACATTTACGTAGCTTCGTCCCAGACAAACCGCGACATGGTTTCAATGTATAGATTCAATTCAATCTATAAGAAACACCCAACCACATACAGCAATGTTTTGATGCCTTCGCCATGTTGTTGTTCGAAATGTATGCCACGCGTTAATGGTAACTCCAATGGTGAGGCA
The DNA here is from genome assembly GCA_000349025.1 of Anopheles minimus. Lineage (NCBI taxonomy): Eukaryota > Metazoa > Arthropoda > Insecta > Diptera > Culicidae > Anopheles > Anopheles minimus. Next base: position 1,337,047 of record KB663722.1, on the reverse strand, counting down.
CCATTTGAAAAGACATCAGGACTGCTTGAGCGACAAGCAAAACCGTATTTTCCCAAAACCGCACCCAAGAGTGCTGTACCGAGGATATCGAATGTCAACCCCTTTTGTCCGTGTTCAGTCGCATTGCAGGCGGGTATAGTAAGATGGGCTAAACAAACTCTCGCTGTTAACGGAAGTTTTTGTTTGTTTTGATATTTGCTAAAAATATCATATTTTCTCCCTGCCGTTACTTCGGGTTTCGGTTCGATCGCACTAGAATACTACGTTCCTGGATATGGTACAGTGTAGAGCATTATAGGAGGTTTAATGTTCGCGCGAGCGCCACTCCTGTGGGAATACATTTTAATGTGCATTTGCGTTAAAATCATTCTTATGTTATACTCGTATGTTGTTTGCTGTTACTATTAGAAGGTTTCGTAAGATGTTTTACAGTGGCTAGCGAACAAATTTTGATTCCGCAGCCTCTCAAGCATCGCTTTAGAACCAACATTAGTTGAAAATGTAGATATTTTAAAAGCCATAAAGTGACAAATACGTGAAATTGTCAAAAAGAACTAATAGCAAACAAGCAACCGTACAACATTGACCCGCACTGTAGGCATGTAGCGAAAACCATCCAAATAAGATCGGTAGCATCAGTACAACCTAGCAACCGTATTCACATCGTCAGTTGCCAGCCACACGGCTAACCGTTGCCTTGGTGGTTTGAAGTGTTATTTTTCCATTCAAACCTCCCATATTGACATAACGCATTGTGCATTTGACATTTTCCACGTGGATCATACGGAAAGGTTTTCCGCGCTGGTGGTCCTTTTAGTACGGTACGGAAACGGAAATGTGATCCTATTTCTTCATGTGCACCCGGCATATTGATTTCAACGGAGTGGTGCATGAGGTATGTATGTAGTTTCAGTTGAACCAAATTTCAGAATAAGTCCCACACCTACTCTCGTGTGGGGTGACAATGCATAATGTTAATTATCGGTCCCATGAACAACTACTTTTGACATTCGTCGTTCTTTAACGGCATTGTCTAAGGGTGGTCTACTCTTGATGCACTCAATGATAGCGGTAGTTTGCGATAAAATTGTAGCTTATTGCATGTTTCCATGGCGCAATGGAGCGCACTTTATCGCTGGAAGTGGCCATCCAAAACAACACACTTTTTCAGTGATGTTTCCGAAGCCATTTTCCCATGTCCTGTTGCAGTACTTGAGATGGAATGTATCAAGATATGATTTACAATCAACTTAAGTCTCGTTACGATCGCACGCTATCGCACGTTGTGTTTTACTACCGGCATAGCTTTGCATTGTGGCATGAGATTGTAATTAATTTTTGCACACTTCACCATCCCATCCCTTCTGCGTCGGAACATCTGTATGTTTGGTGTTTGGAGAGGCCTACCTTATTAGGGTTATGAACCTGGTGTTTGATGGTTCCATTTGCTGTAAACTGTTACATGGCGCTTGATTATCTGCCTTTATGATAGGAAGCAGTCTGAAGTATATATTAGTTTAATCTTTTTTAGTGCAATGAAAAGTGCACTGCACTACTGTGCAAGAATTGAAATGGCGTTACCATTTCGGTAGATTACACCTTAAAAGTGCTGTTTTAAGGTTTGTGTAAGGGTATGCCACTTATGGATCCATATGAACTGCATGTTATGTGTGTTTATTTGTTTTTTTTCACTTGTTATTAATTGTTTTATATATTTTTGTACTCACGTTAGATAATTTTTGTATTGGAAAAAAATTATTCGAATATTAAAACCATTGAACTTTTGAAAAAAAGGAAGAATTCTTGAGAATAACACAAAATATGTGCGATTGTCAAAAAATCTTACTGTTTCGATAATTACAGATACACTACCCTTTAAGCCCGATTCCAAGACGGGCTGATTTTCAACCACTTTGTGATGCCATAAAGTTATTTACATTCATATTTAACTTTCATTAGTCTTTGGTTTTCTGTTAATATTAGTTTGTTTGTTCTTTTTTCGTTCGATATTTCAAAATAAAAGATACTTCAACGATATAAGAAAACCTTATAAGAAATTTTATCTTGGAAGATGGGTGGAACATTTATCATGGAAGAGTACGAGGTAGTAACGAACTTCTATAATAATGTAATGATATGAGAGCCTTCAGGCAAATATTCCATTCAATAATTTCATACAATCTGCACTAAACAGTATCTGCAGAATAGGTTGGTATTCATGAACAGCACAATAACTTTTTAGCTCGATCTTGCTACTAGTCACTACTCTTAAGGAGATCTAAAATAGGTACGATACTTAAATTTGTCGCAATTAATACCAAAGAATATGAATCCACTTAACTGGCCAGAGATTCGTCCATGGTCATTTTTTGAGGGATAAATGGAAAAGCCCAAAAAGCCGCAATAGTTCTTATAACAAGTTTAGCTGAAACGTTTGAAAATTTGATTAAGCTACATAAAAAGGAATGAAGACATATTAAAACCATTATAATTTCCTATTACCGAAGAGTTAAAAATAAATAAACCGTAAATGCATTTTAAAATGATTAGTCTAGGTATTTATGATTTGTCTAGGAATAAAAATGTATTTGACTCTTGTTTGTTTATACCTATCATATTTACACATCTGCGGTAAAAATATATTCGTTGATAAGTTAATATAAGTGTTTAGAATCGTGTAATGCCATTTTGATTTTCCTGAGGGTATTTTAGCACAAAGGTTATTGTAAAGATACAAGCGAGAAGTAGCTACAATCCAAGTGCAAATTATGCAATCGATGCATACTACATGTTACTTCTTCTTAGTTAGTGAGGCATCGTACCAACACTTCGTATGAGTGGAATGCAGATCAGCATGCATTCAAATGCAACGAGATGTATTTTAAAGTGCAACAAAACCTAAAAAAAACAACCTTACACAGACTGCTCACTCACAGATTCGGATTGCAATAGAGAGACACATTAGCGCCACCCTGCCATATTGTTATGTGCTCTTTCGAACTTGAGGCAGCAAAACAGCCGACAAAAGAATACCACCGTAACCGCAATATATTCCAACCCACTGAATAAATCAATATGATACGTTGTTAAATGGGATAGCCGAGTGAGAACCCGACAAAAAAGTGATGTGTTTATTTTTTCCACATTCTTACACCACGCCTCGGACGGCTGCGATACCATACGGAAGAGCAGAATGCTGTCGAAAATGGCTGTTGAATGCTGAATGTTTAACTACTGAAAAGTGATTTTCTTCACCAAAGCCAGCTTGAAATGATGTTTTTTTTTCTCTCTCTCTGTCTCTCCGTTCGCTAGGATCGAGTGAAGTGTGAGGTAAATGCAAATAGCAATAGAAGAGACTGTGGCTGACAGACGACCAAGGCACACACACACACATATATAGTCAAGAATTTACTTTCAAAAGTGCCGCTCGGTACATAAATTGAAATAAAAGAAATCTTTGCCCCTGCTGGGACATGCGTTGAGTGGAATTTATCTAACACGATCTGGTTTAAACACGCCGTCAATGTCACGATTGAGAAAGAGTGGGAAAAAAGCAGCTTGTCGAAAATGGAAACCAATAGTGCACTAATATAAGAAATTTATTTTTTTAAAGCAAAATTTGAAAATATTTGCAACGGGACCGAAGTCTTTGTTTTCAATATTTTAATAACTTTGCACCAGTGTCGTCAGCCGGGCATGACAAGAGTCTCTAGTATGACTAGTTCTATAATGTGTACTATTGTAGTATGAATTGGACTCTGTAGGCTCATGGAGTCGTTTTATCATTAAAATGATATCGGACGAACTTGTGTCTGTAAAATTCCTTCGCTTCCTTCCAGTCACGCTCACTTCACACTTCACTCTATCCTCGCCGTTCGTTACTTCTGAGCTGTGGTGGCCTTTGATAGTCTTACAATGGCATTAGGCTGGTTTTAAGTTAGGTTAAGTAATCTATTGTATTACCCCACGGGTGGACAATTAAAGAAATAATAAAAATAATAATAATCCTGGGTGGTCCGATGACAGAGACGATAGCGGCGACGATCTTCAGGACCAGGACCGGGATCAAATCCCATCTCGCCTGTCTCCCAGTAGTGAGAACTGAGTACCCAACTACGTGATATCAATTAGTCTAGTAACCCATTATATGACCGGCATGACCTTAAACCAGAACGGTTAAGCCAAGAAGAAATAATGATAATATTAATAACTAGCTCTCCCGGCGGGCTTCGGTTAACCCTATTTTTATTTATTGCATGCAATTGCTTCAAGACAGATTCACACTGAATTCAATTTACTATATGTTAGCCTGTTTTACGAAATTGAGCGTGATGGACATGGACCAAAGTTTTTGAAGACATCAAGTAAAATTAAAGCGTGAACATCACCATGACAATGAATCTAGAAGATTCCAATCTAGAAGGAATCCAAGAGGGAGTTTACGGCCAATGTGTCCGATCTTTGGGACCCCAAGAGCAGGATAAGTTAAATTGAGGTTCGGTTTGCATTGATACTTTCAAACAGTATGGGATTTAACCGTAGACGGAATAGACTACCTCCAAGGGTCCCATCTGCTGATTATTCCGGGAGAGTTTTGGTAGAAGTGTTATCCCCTCCTCACTATTTTGTTTGGTACCGATTTTCCCGTCGAAGATAATGTGAATGTTAAAGGACTCACTACCAAAAAGTGAGAGAATTCTTGATTTTTTTTAATTATTGTGGATACTGGTAGACGCACGATCATTCCGCTTGGGATTCTTAAGAGGCTTTTCCGGGAACCGTCGATTGTGCGATCCAGAAGAATCTCATAAAGCATTGAAGCTCCCATGAGCTCTCTTTCAGACGATGGATGAAATCTCCATCAAAGTTTTAGTACACTTCGAAGATCGAAGGCTCGAATATTGCCTATCGTCGCCTGAAGGTCGTTTCATTTTTCACTATATTATATACTATTACTATATTATTGTAGTTAATAAAATTTTGGCACTTCCTGGCCGCATGGTCCAATACATACGAATTATTTTCAATTGGATACATGTCGGGAACCAGAGACACCGTTTTGAGTTTATCAGTCGAAGTTGTCAAACCTAGGGCCCATATTCTGAACAAGTCTGCGCAAATACGTTTTCTTATCAATATTTCTTTCGATTGAAGGTTATTTCTTCAATTTCCAATTGGCCAAATATTTCCATTTATTGATGGTTGGTTACATTCAAGAAATAAATCCTTCTAGCTCCTACTTCTTTGCACATTATGTCCATACTTTCTCGAGGAATTTCTGATTCTAATGTGGCATGCCATTGTTATGCTTGTTCCCAATCCGCTGCCCAACTTGGGTGTTCTGGTTCCTGAGTTTCAATAGATTTTACGAACAATAAAAAACTAAACCACGTTGATAAATCATCAAGGACGACTATTACTTCGTTGTTAGTTTCGCTTTGATTTGATGACTCAGAAGTGACCAAACACTGCTTTGACGACGGAACAGAGCCTTTCCGAGAGGGTTTAAATTTTTCAATATATCATGTACTAATTATGGAGGCCTAAAACAACTTTCCGTCATCATGGTTCACAGTTGAGGCTTCATAGCCCTTAGCAACGCATTGTCAGCTCTGGGTGCCATCCTAACCCGTAAAAACCGTAGTTTTTAAGTTTTGGTACTCAAAGTACTTGGTACTTGGTCTTATATTTATTGAGCAGTTTTGCTACCTCGTATTGGACAAAAAGTATGCAAAGTATGCAAAGTATGCATGAATATCTCATCGTTTGTTTTGCTGTCCCATTGCTACGTCCCTACTTCGTCTTTTAGTGCCGGATATGCAGATAAACGAATACTTTTTAGACTATAGAATATAGATAATATTAACAACGTATCTGTTTAGACTGGCCACACACACGGAATACAAGTTGACCCAAATGAAGCTGGAATTATGGAATTGATGTGTCAAATAGACTGGAATATTGAATCGTCTGAGGACGATGCCATACCATGAGCGGATTAGCGATCTTCTACAGCAAGCCATGTATGTAAGAATACCATTTTAAGCTTCTCATAGGACCCTTAAATTTTGACCAAGCTAATTCTTACTTTAAGCCATTCAATAACGTACTTTGTTTTTCAATCATTACAATTTCCATGCAAGAACGACCGAAACATGATAATGTATCCAAATGTTTCGTTTTTCACTCGGAATCAGTTAATTGTTAGCTCATACTTGAATTGCAAGCAGATCGTTGAGTTCCATCATTACTGTGCTGCATCAACAGGCTTATTTTTCGCCGAGATGGGGCACCCCAGTTCACAAGCAACCCCAGTCCCGATGATGGGGGTTTGATTTACGGTCGTCATAAACTCCATTTTCTGACGCTTTTTTTCTTTATTGTGTGCCGTCTTAATGCATTCCGTGACGGCGTACTGGCTGGGTTTGCAGTTGATACAGCGATTGCGTTCGAAGGTTTTGGTGACGCGCAGAGTGTGGCCATTAACAGCTTCCACGTCGACAATTTCGTTTCCGAGGGTTTGTCTGATGGAAGCAACTGCAACTTTTTTTGTGGGAAGGGAAACAGTAAAGATGCCCCTGTGCTGTGCTGCGTTTCTCAGCAGCTGAAAACCCCAGACCAGCCGAAAATGCCGTCTCAAGCGACGAACCGAACAAATGGAAAACACTTATAATCGATGTCATTGTTTCATTGAGATGAAGCTGCTACTGTATGTACTTTCTTATATGTACTATTTTTAGTAACCGATGAGGGAAATGCTATCGAACGCATAACCTTTGCTGTGGAGAAAAATGTATTTTTTTAAGTGATGCTTAATAGTGTTTCCTTGCTTTCTAAAGTTCTGTGTAGTAAGAACCCAACAAATCATACGTCCAGAACCAATGAAACCCGAAGGTAAATTTTTATTCTAAAAAGAAATCGTTTTGGAATGTACATTTTATGAACACTTTTTCATCAATCTGTTTTTTCCCCAATTGAAACCCTTCTGAAACAAAGGCTGTATAAATACAATTCAAATATCAACTGACCGGGCTATCGCTCTTTCCCAAACGCGGAACTCGAAAACTGCATTCGGCTACGGTAGAATTGCTGAATGTGCTATAAAATAGAGTGCTTTCATGGGTATTATTTGAGATGGTTTTCCCACTTCTCATTAAGTTGTTCTCTGCCTTTTTTCATCTTTCCCTAACCGTTGGCCCAACGATGCCCCATCCCGTGACGCGTCGCCCTGGTTCGCGTGTCCTGTGGCACAATCCCTTTTTCGGTGTCTACCGCCATTTGTGGCTACCGAATTGCACGACACCCATCCATCCATTAGGAAGGTTTTGGCTGTTTGTTTACTTATTTATCCATTATTTTTCTGATTTTCACCCACCGTTGTTTCAACTTCATCCGCCTGCCGGATGTATGTTTCGATCTTCATTCGTTTGCTTTTTGGGTGATAATTTTACTACCGCTTTTCACAGCACCGATCAGGTGACTCGGATAGCATGGTCAGGCATGCTGGGGCCAAGCCATTGGGTCATGGTGCGGGTCTCGGTTGTTCCTTTTTTGCTGTTGCTTGTTGTTTGTAACGCGACCACATTCTTTTTCTGTGTGAACTCTAATGGAAATGGGCAATTTTCGGGTGCGTAGGGATAGTTCGATGGCACACATTAGGGCATCAAAGACATCGGCCGGTTGGAAGCGAACCGCCACATTAACACATCTATTAAGCAGGGTTAACAGGGATAGGGTCAAATAAAAATGGTGAGTGGCATGCAATGACGGAGTTTTCGGTTGATTGAATGGGCGATTAGTCATTGGAAAATGATGTAAAAATGTGTAGCAGACTTCATAGAATAAGGAAGGGTATTGCAAACGACATTTAAAAACATTAACTTTGAACCAATTTTTTCGTGTTGCAAGCGCATATAAATGAACGTATAGAATTGATAACCATGAAAAAGCAATTAAAAAACACACCATAACCACATGATAAGATTTTCAAACTATAACAGCAAAGTATGCCCAAACAGGATGTTTGTATCATTTACTGAAGGATGACCGAGTCTGTATATCATCCAATTAAGATATTATATCAATTAAAAGTATTCGCAATGTTTGCTCTTCAATGGCTGTTTGATAATCGTTTGTTTTTAACTTACATGAAATCGGTGAAGCACTTAACAAAGTTTCCTGTTGGCTTTATCGGGTATTTTGGGGCAAAATAGAGTGAAGTTGCATTAGCCTAATTATGGGTCATTTTATTCACAGTACACCGAAATGAAATGTATCCTTGTGACATTGTGTAATGAATTAGGAAATGAAATAAAAATCCTCTAACCTGCATTCTTTAAAGGTGAAAGAGACCCTAAGGTCCAGAGCCTCATTAAATCTACAACAATCTCTGAAGTGCAATTAAATAGTATCGAATAAAAAACCTAGAAACTGGTAGCTTACAACAAGTATTCGACATACATTTGGATGAATCTTCTCTTCTTCTTCTTGGTTGGCCTGCTCTATCGGGCAAGTCTCAGAAACATGGCCTGGTCTCCAATCCGTTTCCAGGAAACTCGATCCAGAGCTGCATTCCTCCATCCATGGCCGCATCCGATCTCCCTCAGGTTGGACTCCACTTGATGCAGCCATCGAGCTCGCTGTGCTCCTCTACGTCTCGTGCCGAACGGGTCGCTGACGAGCACCTTCTTGGCATCCTCATCACGTGCCCCAGCCAACGTATCCTTCCGGCTTTGGCCACCGTCAGGATATCCGTATCGCCAAACAGCTCAGCTAGCTTGTGGTTCATTCTCCTCCTCCACCACCACACGCCCTGCTCGCACAGACCACCAAAGATAGTCCTTAGCACTCGCCGTTCGAAAATGGCAAGTGCATTGGCGTCCTCCGCCAACATAGTCCAGGACTCGTGTCCGTAGAGGACTACCGGACGTATCAGTGTGCGATATATGGTGCATTTCGTGCGCAGGAGGAGTCTTCTGGATCTCAGGAGTTTGTGGAGCCCGTAGTAGGCACGATTTCCCTGAACAATGCGCCTTCGGATTTCGCTGGTGATGTTGTTGTCCGAAGTTACGATCGTTCCAAGGTAGCAGAACTCCTCTACTACCTCAAGATCGTCGCCGTCAACTGATACTCTGCTTCCCAGCCGAGCTCTATCACGGTCAGAGCCTCCGGCAACACTATCTGCTATCTTGGATGAATCTGCTGAATATAAATTAAAATAACTTTTACAATGATTGTACTCGGTAATGCAGGCCTAGACGTGTTAATACCACGTATTTGGAAAGTACGTGGAAGTATCCCACTACGTGGGAACCAGAGTTATCATATCGAGATATTGTACCGATATACTTAACATACTTATCCTGCGCTGCAACCGCTTCGTGACATTAGTCCATTAAATATCAGTTACTTTCCGTAGTCGATTGAGATACTTGATGCAGGATGACAGACCCTGCGCTTAAGTCTCCAAATATCTCTGGAGGGCTTCGTGACAGTTAGGTTTAGCATCTTGTTGTTCCTCTGACGTTTAGGCAGCCTAGATACTTGTATTACTTATCCCTCATCTGTTTCGCTATGCGCCACCATCCGTCCGAGAGGTTGAGTCCAGCTCGTGTACCCAATAATTAAGGTGGTACATGTTGTGCCCTTGCACGGCAAGGACATTACGGAATAGGATTTGAGCAGGAGAGCATATTCGCTACCTACGTTTTCGGGTCCTACCCATCAGTAGTGCATAATATCGCTATAGTTCAGCTAAAACTAAAAGCTACTTCTACTTAATCTTTAGTGGCTCTATTATCTCAACAGATTTAGACCTGCCGTTTCCGGCTTCCTTGGCATATACATGTATGCTACATACTATGTATGTACCCGAAACCAAAAATCATTCCTGTGTACCAGAATACGGTCCGGATGGAAAAACCGATGCTGTCGTTTTGAAGATCGGCAGCAATATTTCAAGAATGTTCCACTATGGACTACCTAGCAAAAGGTGTCTGAATTTGTGTTTAAGATAATGTTCTTTCATTTGTTCACATGAATCCTATTGCTAATGTCTTTACGTACTTATTCCTTAATTTTTGTAACAACTTCCAAATTCCCCCATTAAAGATGATTGGATTCCTGCGACAACGATAATAGCACAGCAGCAATCCAAAAATCATTAGTCACTTAAATGTCCGAAACCACTTCATGCGGCACAATAGGACGGGTGGTGATGCACACTGCCTGGGAGTCAAAAGTCCCGAATCATGAATAAAAGCTATCATTGGAAGTCGTTCATTGTGGCAATCGCGCAACAATTAGCTGCGAACGTCCTGCTGCCACCGTTTTGCACTGTACCGATCTGCATACGCTCTACCAACGTTGACACTACGCAACAGGAACTCTCTCCATTTAGACCGTAACGCCTCCGGTTCAACGTATTGGCGAACTTCTTTGTGACTACTTACGCCGTTACGGTATCCCGCTGAGAAGCGAACCATTACGGATAAGACAGAAGGGGCCGATCTTCGTGCCGTATGCGTAATTTGTTTTGATATTAATTTAACCGAATTCAGTCACGTGTCCTGCAGAAAACACGTGAGCGAGAGGTACCAGGAGGTACGAAATGCACAACGGTCGATGATGACTTTACGAAATAGAGCAATCATTTGATAACTTCCTTTTTGGGGAAGCAGGGTACATTCTTCTCGGGATACAAATGTTGCTTCTCTTATTTAGTGGCCCATTCGGCAGGCAGACGCTTTGGGACGATTACGGTAGAGTTTCCGTGCCGATTTTACGAGTAGGTCGCGTGGCAGGGTTTTTTTTCGTTTTCCTTCGCTTGCCTTCATCGACGCCGCCGTTGTTTTGATTGTGTTTTGTTGCTTTAGCACACTCCCTTGAAGAAACATTTGTTCGCATCCATTTATCAGCCTGTGTAGATGCAGGGCCCTCGCCAAAGCGGAGGGGTGGACAAGAATAATAACAATATTTGTACACTTGGTACACTTGCAATGGCACCACCTACCCGGTGGTCTAGTGTGCGGTTCCCGGAGCTGTGATGCTTTTTTTCCCAGGAGAAGTAGAACATCGTGCCGGAACATCGATCGATCGTTGGAATGATCCACGTGACAATGACGCCTCGGTTCCACGGTACAACGGGAAGCGCTCGAATGACTTTACAATGAACGAAACGTGTCGGCGGTACGTCGATGTCGTGTGTCCGCATACCCAATCCCTTCCACAAGGTTGGAGTTCATTAAACGCGTGCGGTACACGCTATGGCGGAGATTCCGTATTTTGTGTGTGAGAATTGAAATAAAACATAACGCCTATCACGAGGGTGTAGAGAACGTTGGTGAAAAAGTGATCGAAAATAATAATATTGGCCTACAGTGCCTCCGGTAGTATGCACTTGTTCCCTCAACAGTATGAAGTGAAGTTAATTTTAGCAGCCAAATGCAGCTAAGTGAGGGTGCCTGTTTTCGTTACCCTTTTCTCATTATTTTATTTTGTCAATTTTTAGAAGCAGTGTGCAGGTGCAAGTTTAAATTACATTACAATGAGGACAACTTCCAAAGCCAGGTTTCCTTCTAATGAACTGGCCCCAACATTCGCTACCATCAGGGTCTCCTACTGACCTTACATTGGTTATATTAAGAGTTAAGAGATTAACAATTTAGTTACTTATTTTCTAATAAACATACACATATTCTAATTCCTATCAACTCTTATTCACATACTTTTGTTTTTATGAAAATTTCCGAAACTGCTGAATTTCTAATTGCTCTATTATATTTATTGTACTCCTTTTTTTGTTTAAAGCATTTTTTATTTATTTGTTTTTTTACAGTTAGGAAATTAATCGTTGAAAGTTTTGCTGTAAACTATTGTAAGTTATTTATTTAAATCGTTTTGAAAGTTGGAGTTTTTAACACACTGCACTGCAAAAAAAAGTACTGTTTTTTATGAATACACCAGGAAATACATGACAGGAGTATATGCGGAATGCCTATTTTCGGATGATTGACACACTACACAATTACATTTAATGCTTATCCTTATTCCTAGTCTAGGTATTTGTCCTTATTCTAGTTACGCTTTAGGTAGTTTTATATTGTTTGTAAAACTGATGCCAAAAGAATTGCCTTTATAGTCGGGTGGAACCTATGGAACGCTTACTTAATTGTTTTATTTGAAAGAGCCTAGTTGCATTATTTTTTTCCGATGTGTGATTCAGTTCCAGATCACTTGATCGTAAGCGTGATACGTCTGATTGGTCCAACAGTCATATTTTATCAAAGGATTTGATTGTGGAACCAAATAGTAAGAAAATGAAGCATCCAACTCTTCGCTCGTATCTTTCGTCTTTCTTGATGGACATAGTGTCACAATAGTATTCTGCAGGTTGTTCGAATGGACACTCTTTTGTTGGCTGGTAAGAAATATAGCAAAATCATAGAACAATTGTGATACGGTTAGTCCAAGAATTCACACGCTATAGAAACCTTTTTGACCATGTGGGTGCCTTCAAGTGTTCACAGAGTGGAAACCTAATGGCATGTGGTAAGACAGTGGCGAATTTAAAACCTCAAACAATAAACCTGCATGGTTGGAACAAGAAGCGCTATATGTTGGGTGTAAAATAATGGATCCGCTCGTACAGGTATTATTAAAACCGTAAAGTAAATAAAACTCATAGTAGAACGTTTGCTGTGAATCCTCGTCATGTTAATGATTTTGCGTATCTCTTGCTTGCGATTCACGTACCACTGGTTTAGCAAATCCCTTTGCGAATTGTCACATCGGATGTCCCGTGATTAAGCTCGAGAAAAAGTCAACTCATTTCAATTGACTTGAAATCTTCCAAACGATACCGCCCGCGGAATGACTTCCGCTTGGCAACGAGACGGCACGGCAACCAACCAACCAAAACGTCACTGAAACGTCAACGGACTGGAACAGAAATTGAAATTGTCATCCCATGTGTTTCCATTGTCTCAAATAAGGGTCCACGGCACGGACGAGGGACATACAGTCGCTGCATCACGCGGGTGCACAACAACAATAGCGAGGGAACTCTGCCGGTGAGAATAATGCCCAACAATCAGCGTGTGATTGCGATGGATTGAAAGCGAAAGCTACCGTAAAGGTGGTCCTGATTCGTTTTCCTATCCCATGTCGTCATCGTGATTAAGGATACAGTGCCGGGAGTGTACAACATGCGCAAGCTAGGATCTGTGGTGGAAAGTTTTCATTAAAAGTGTTTACCAACGTCCATGGTTAATGTGAGTTACTACACTATTTTTGAAATGTTCGATTCAACTTGGTTTTATTTTAATATAAGACATTTTTCCTAAAACCTTAAGCACTGATTTCTGCGTAAAGCACTGTACACGGGCGTGAGATGTGTTTTCGTTTTGAATCCTGTACGCGTTAGAGATTTCTTTTCGCAATTCTTTCTGCAAGACAAACCATCGTCCCGTGTTTTTTTGTCATTTCATACACTCTCTATTTATTTTCGGTCGATACGGAAGATCAGTGCTTGTTTACTTTTAATTAGAAATATATCCCATCCATCCCCTAGCTCCTTGCGCCTCGGTGTTTCGTGTACACCGATTGTCGTACGCGTGATCTCATTGTTGCAGTTGATGTTGATTATGATGAAAATGATGATGAGGACGACAAACGACAATGTTGTGTGGCATTATTGTGCGGTACAGGTAGCCTGCTTTGTCGATGTGTTGTTGTCGCGTCGTTGTTCGGCGAGCACAATCCTCCTCGTGGAGCGAAACGCGTGGAATGTGTGGTATGTGCGCACAGATGCAAGCGTAAAAGATGTTTGCTAATTGAAAAACGGTTCCATCGCTATTGTGTCCGGGATAATGCTATGGCTGTTGATAATTGTGAGATCGACAAAAGAGTAACGTCGCAGCTAGGCTTTAGTCGCAAGGGCAGCATATAGCACAACTAGAAACTGCCCGTAGTCGTCAGCTAGTTTAATTATATGTCATCCAATGAAGCACGCTTTGGGGTAAGTACCATCTTTCAACTATTCTTGTAAGTGGTCATACGACTTTTTTGTCATAAAATGAAATAAATTTTTATCGTCTTGAAAGTATTGATTATTTAGGATATATTTCAACAATCTTTTTTTTGCAGCTTATAAGTCGTTGGTTGAGTATTTTTCTTACACAGCGTAACATAGTTGAACATTTTTTTTTCATATGAGAGAGGAAAAATGTGGTAGACTGCTATTTTGGTTATTATTGTATGTAACATAACTACGCGAACAATAACACAAATTTAATTGTTAGATTTTTTTAGACAAACAAAGACAAACAAATTTGTTAGATATAAATAATTATTTTTGAAATTCTGTCCCCTGTACTCCCTTGTAGACCCTGTAGTTAGAAAAAAAAACGAAAAAGATAGAAAAGAAGCAAAAGGGAAAGATTAAAGATGGTTTGAAGAAGATTCACTCTAATGAATCCTCGGTAATTTATGTGATGCGAGTCATGAGACGACTTGCAAAATATTCGTGACTCTTTGAGAGATTCTTTTGCATTGAGATATGACGAAGAATCTGTACATAGACATAACTCGAGAATGGGCAACAATTAAGTCCGCGCCGTGCCATTCTAAATTATTGTAAATATACCTTATACTCGAACTGGTAGCAGGTGATCTTTTACTAATTTTTAAAGATATTTTCGATTTTAAAGAAGAAAGTAACAGTAGTGTCGCAGAAACATTCTCCCTTTTTTATACATGAAGAATCATTAGGCCGTATTATTTATAATTGTTCACTTTAACATCAATTTAATGTAGCACACACATTATCAGGAAGACATTTTCTTCCCCAAACCGTGAAAAAGCACCTTATGCTAGTTGTATTTGACTGGTAACAATCTCCCTGCCATAAGCAACAATGGTCAGCCAATATTCAGTCTATAGTCAAAATACTACAGTATCGAATAATTGAAATTCTTAGAGGAAAATTAAAATTCATGTGTACTAAAAGTCCCGTGTTCCAACGTTCATTAGCTATCAACGGATGGTAGGTAGGTTCTCTAGTTTATAGACACTTTCAGTCATTGGATCTTCTTTGGCGTAACGACCTACTCGGTCATGCCTGCCATTCATGGCTTACGAGACTTATTAATACCACGTAGTTGGATAGTCAGTCCACACTACGGGGGAACGGTCCGAACGGGATTTGAACCCCGGTTCTGCCGTTTAAGACCGGCGCCGCATATCTCCTCGGCCACCGGACCGCCCAATGTCCAGCCAGCCAGTATCATCCTAAGTTTATTAAGTCAATCCATCTATCAGTTCAAATTTGAAGTTAACGCTTTATACCTTGAGGTTTGCTCATGTGAAGGTTTTACCGCATAACTAGGGGTTAAACTTACGAGGGTATGTTCAACGTTGATGCGTCTTCCGTGATGTATTTGGACAATAAACAAGACAAGCTGCATGTAATTCGATATCGATGCTTCATCAAGTTTACTTTAGCCGCCACACCATTACTTGGCGGGTGTGCGCCTCAGTCAAGCGTTGTGTAGATCAATAGACATCTGTAGTGAGATTCAAATATCCAGATTTAGCTATTGGTGGCCAATGTAGGTTAGTAATATATATGCTACATACATAAAGATTATGTTTTGGAAAAAATATGAATCATCTAATATTGTGCTACAATTAATGGTAGCAGTAATCGTAATGTAGGAAGTGAGGGGCAAAAAAAAAGATGGGCTTACAGTCTTCAAACACTCATTCAAGCTGTCACTACATCAACGGCCAGCTGGCAGCAAAACAACAAGTTTGGACGTATTTTGTCCGGCGGCTTACGATCGATGTCCATTTATCGGTAGGCGACCGCGTCAATGGTATGCGATGGATGTTGGCCGACGCTGGTGAACAGATGAAACGAGCTCGATATGTCCGTATCACTGACATAATGTGTCTTAATTTCTCCACACCGTGCGGCGGTTCGGGTGCTTTGAGAGCGTTTTGAGGCAAGCCGCACACAAATTATTCAATAGAGAGAGACACACACACACACCAGAGACCGGAGCGCATAAATATCACCAGAAACGATCTCCGTGCTAAGCGGACCTGGGTTCCGGACGGTGTGGGGTGTAACGGGACGAAGGCTGCCAGGCGGCTGGTTAGGAAAAGCAACGAACCAAACGTTAAGGATGGAAAGAACCCGTATCCTCCAGTGCCGTTGTTGGCAGACGTCCGAAAGTTATCTTCGCGCATCGATCGTCCATCATGGTATCCGATCTGTGGTGGTTTTGTCATCGGTGCCTTCGATACTTCTCTTCAATCATCGTATTCGTAGCCACAGTCGTATTTGCGTCTTATTCGACACTATTTTGTGCTGCGTGTCGAACGCCTTCGCGGTCTTTTGCACAAAGAGGCGTCGCTTCGAAATGTTTCTCTCGTTTTTTTATGACGCGGTGCAAACCTCCCGTTTATCAGTGCGCTTCAATCGCCGTAACACATTCTTTGGCGTAACGGCAAGGTGAATCGGCTATTCTGATATAAACCTCTACAGGGAAAGGGAAAAAACACTGGATGTGTGTGAAGGTATGTCAAAGATCACTGACTATAGTCAGGGCGGCCTTTTGTTGTGGCCATCCTTTTACGTTGGCGTGAATCCTCATCAGCAGCTTCGTTCCAGGCCGATAGGAACTGGGAGTAGGACTTGAAAAGACGCACAGTGCTCCCAGCATTTACTGCATCGAGGTAAGACAACTCAGAAGTAATCTGATGTGAGATGTCTTTGTGTCTCTTCCATAGCTTTCCTTGCGCTTGCGTTCCTTTTCAGTCCGATTTTGTTCGTAATATTATCCGCTTGATCGGATTATCCAAGCCGTAGCCGGAGGTCATAGTGACACTTTGTATCTAAGGATGTTGGATTACCTAGATAATGTTTCTTTGTGCGATTGAGGTGAGAAAAATAGGTCATAGTGAGTAAACGCAACTACACCGGTGGAATGAATATCGTTCCAGAGGATGTTGAATTGTACTGTTGCACGTACCCTTTTCTTGTTCGCAGAAGAACGTCTACTCCGGTCTACCAACAATGATGACGCTGCTGTGTACATGTAAATGCATCGGGTCTTTGAATGTACATAAACATATTTAATGTGCGATCCCAAGAATCAATCAGTGATCTGGAAAACGCATTATGCACGAGATTTGAATTTGTTTGCATTGATTGTTTGCATGTTTGCTGGAGCGACTGTTTGACTATTTGTTTACGTATGTTTGACCGTCACTCTTTGGGACACGGTGCAATTGCTCGCTAGCCACCGCTATCCATACGAAAGCCGTTAAGGGGAGGACACTCTTTTTGAGACGATATTTACCGAAATCTCACGTACTACCAGGTTCACTGCCGGTATTCTGCTCACATTGATGTTTTGTTTTTAAAAGCAAAACACTGTTTCGAACTGTTGAAAATGAAATAAGGGCTACAATAGTGCAAAGTCTTAAGCAGAGTATATTTTTCTATACGATGATGATGGAAAGCAGTTCTGAAATGAACAGTAGATGAAGCATTTCCAATTTAAAACAAAGTGCTTCGTTGTCAGATAAAATACCGTATGCTTGCATTTACTTATCGTTATACCCTTTTCCATTGGAAATGTTTCTTCATCTTATTTCGTAGTAATTTCTGTGACGTGTTTTAGCGCTTCCTGTATATCATTCAAATTAAGCACTTTTTATTGCACGATAATTGAAAAATAATACCCTTCTCACATATTCATTTAGGGCCTTAACAGCGTGCCAAAACAATTTCCTACCCAGCAAAAGAACATGTACCGCGGATGGTCGTATTGGCGGCAAGCGAGGGATGTTCCCGCTTTGAACCACCGGGCCTATCATTATCAATCAGATTTCCGGACTGATCCTGATGTTTATCGGTGTATTCTTTTTTTTTGCGAGGGAGTACATAAATGTACGGGGTAACATTCTGCAGGGTGATGCGTTCGAAGGGTAGAAAATGAACAGATTGCTTCGCTGTACGGCTGTAGATTGCCCGGGAGTGATAACGCGGCACCGGCAACTGAGTGTGCAATCTGTTGACTTTTTATTTCGGTAGGTACCGGATGGGCTTATCGTACAATCTAGGCCGGTCGCAAGGCGCCGTAGGAAAATGTTCTTAAAGCGATGACAGAATCAATTATCGTTTCGAGACAAAATGTGGAGACGCAATGTTGTATGCTGAAACATTGGTAAACCTAAATGTTTTGAGTGTATATTGTTTTTGGAATAAGATAAAACCATAAAACATTAGTACCGAAATTCGATAACACAATATGCAAGCGATGTGGTTCAAATTCGAGCAAAACTTAGCATCTTGCGGATTGTCGAACATGATGCCTTGCTGATGAGTAGCATATATGTCCCCGCCCCGTAATGTATGACTAGAGCGAATGATTTATCGAGAAAGATGTATAGCTCAATAATTTATCAACTGTCACAGCCAATGAATCACCTGCGGACTATGTGTCATCATGTGCCGCCTCAACACCTCTTGGCGCGTTTCTACCAGAAAACGTTACGCATTCCGTTCGTGGTAGTTTTATGGTTTTCCATTCTCGTTGTGTGCTGTTTTATTTGTTGGTATTGTACCTTTTATCCGCTCGTTTTATATCCCCATTAGCATGCGTTCTTGTTTTTTTTTCGCTTCTTTGGTTTCGCTCATCGCTGTTTGCTTTTGCATTCTGAATCAACTCATTTGTTTCGGATTTGGGATACTGCTCGTATATGTGTATGCCATTTCTCTTCCAAGCTTTTCAACGGCTGCCATCTAAGTCCTCGACCGAGCCATCAACACCAGCCTCATACATCACACGCCCGACGACCATGTCCACCATCCGTTGCCTCCCATCTGGCGCTAAATATTAAACCGATAATTTATTTCACGGCCACACTCATCTTAATCCTCCATCGGGTTTTGTCCATCGGGTACCGCGGTACCGGCGAGTGAGCCTTTACGGAAACCGTTGCTTCCGTTGAGAGCGTCCTTTCTGCATCAACAGATCGCGGTTTTGCTGTTTTGTTTATGGTTCACCTGGTGTCCCCACTGACGGTGAGGGGTTTGTCCCAAAATCCAACCCGGAGCCCGGCAACGATCCACGATCCCGTGTCCGGTCCCGGTGCGGGGATCGTGACAATAAAATGTCATCTATCATAATGATAAACAAGAATTTATTATTTTATTTGGTCACCATTCGTCCATGACGCTATCATCACTTCGACACCAGCAACAACGGTCGGCGGCTAACCACGGCAGCAGCACATTCAAGTCGAACAAAACAAACATTTAAACCTTTCAACACTTTATTTAGGGAACGGGCTATTCTGCTAAAACCGGTCAATAAGAGGTGTGGATCGTTCGCGGGGACGACAGAGGGTCCGAAATTCCTGTGCTCTCAAGATAACTTATTTTTGTAGTTTGTGGTTTGAAACAGTTGACGGCGGATGAGCTTTGGTGTGGTCAAAATACGTCCATCAATGGAGTGTTTCTATGTTTTTTTTATTGTGTTTATGTTTTTATTTATTTGTTATAGTTGAATAATTTGTAAGGTGATTTTCAAACTTTAAAAAATCTACAAAACATCAGACTGTAATAGAAGTACGATTCTACAATTATTTTGTGAAAAGTATAACTGTTGGTAAGTGATGTAACAACTTTGATCAGAATACTCTTAATAGATTTTATGCTCAATGCTTTCTCGTTTTGAGGATAATTTGTGCGGTTCGATTGTTTTGTATTCGTGCTTCGCGCTGGTTGCAGACCAATCAGAAGCGATTCTTTTTACAGGGACACCTGTCCCATATCACTTTGAGATAGTAGAGCGGAATTCAAATCCAAATTTATCGTATTAAAATGTGCCTAATTTGAATTAATATTCGTACACTCTATGTCTTTACCGATACACGAGCAGCATATGACTGCTGATCCGACTACTGATCAGGACGTGGATAGAAGCGAAAGGACGGATCGGCACTGTCGCTTCGTTGGCTACGTTCACCTTCATATGGGATTTAGTTTGGTTGTGCCTGAGGGGAAAAATACAAATTTTACGACCCACCGTCGGTTGACGGTGTGGCGCGAGTAATTTTATATGGCTGGCGAATAATTTGCACATATAAAAACATAAAACGATCACGGTTCGAAGTCGAAACACATACCGAAAGGATCAATAGTCTTGTTAGTGTGATTTGAAAAAATGTGATAGATTGCATGATAAAACATTGGAAGTGGTCAAAATGTGGTAGCTTCTTGAATACTATTACAATAAAACTCCGAAGCCACCAAGTAGTGTTCGTCTCCGAGCGATGGTGACGTAGGAAACGTTGGGAAACGGCCAGGAGACGACTGTTGTGAAGCGATCGTTTTTAGTGAGCAATAGAAGAGGAGTGAAAAAATGGCCTGATTACTCATAAATTTTGTGCTATGTGTATCGCAAACATAGCACGGCATTGATAAGATTCGGGCCAGTTTATGGCAGGTGCGCACGTGTTGTGTTTTATTTTCGGTATGCAAATTAGCGCAATATACTCGCCCATCGTGATCCACGGTCATTCGGGTGGAACTATCGATTGTTTCATTGTTTTTGTTTTTAAAGCAAACAGCAGACAAAAACGAGAAAAAACTATTTCTACCTCCAAAAATGAAAGTAAGTCAACATCAAACTGGGTTAAATTTTGCAGATGTCGAAAGTCAAACGTTTGTGGCATTTATCTGCACTAATCAACTGAAAAGTATGAAGAATTTCGTAACTACTCCATCGCGGTATTGACAATATTATTTTTTAAATTTATTTCACATGAAGGGTAAAAGCTTGCTTATGAATTGTGTTGGTGTATCCTTACCGAGAAAAAGAGAGAGCCTAACGAACAGATAGATCACGTTGATTCATCGCACAGCGATAATAACCACGGTGGTATTAAATCATTCGTAACCGCACTCGATGTCATCGGTTCATTTAAGGCATTTCCATTCCGGATCCACATTCGACTGCGAATTCCGGTTCGGTGCGGGCCGTGTGATGTGCGTATTGTCACGTGTACATACGTACACATCGCATACAGGCCGACTGCACGTGCCTTGAACAATTGCACCCAATTTCGGCACATCCGTTCAACCCACCCGAGTGGGACACCCCTTTCAGTGACTGTGCCGATGGGTGCGGAGAAAAATATGCTGAACACCAAATTAATGCGATTAGACCGTGTTATCATACCCCAAACGATAATTGTCAAAATATGGTCGAAGCTGCTCGCTTTGAAGCGCAATGGTGCGCGAAGCCGCACTAGGACGGTTCGGTCGGCAATCGTTCGTTCTGGTCGAACCACGCACGGAAATGCTGACACGAGACCTCCAAAGTCAGCTGTCACGAAGCGGAAAATAAACAATAATAATTTATCAACCCTTAAACGTGCGCCAGCACAACCATATCCGGATGTCGTCGGGTGAAATGCGTGAGAGAATCTATCAGCGGCCAACGGTGAAGAAGATCCTACGACATTTGGGTGTTAATCTATTTATTTTGAAGTATTTTTTCATTCAAGGTACGCATCCGACTGTATCAACTATTTTGTGTGTGCAATTTTGCATTCCTTATATTCTACATCGTTAATCATCAATGTCACCACAAAAACAATGACTAAATAAGCCTAACTTCATCATAGTTTGGGAATGATGATCAAACATTCTTCGGTTGTATGTTGTCTTCCATTTATCTTATCTTCAATGCTCAGTGCCAGTGCAGCCTATTCCCAGGTTCTACCTATAGCCAAACAAACAGTAAGTTCCGGTAGATCCTGTGTCATGTCAAGGATTGACATTTACGATGTTAAAGTGGCACGTTTTTTTTCTTACAGCTTCATCAACTATTGTGTCCCTTTCTCAGTTTTTTTCTGGGCACTTTTGAAGCCTTATTCTAGCTGATAAAGACTTCTAGAATGCTACTGGAATACGTTTCCTTTTTACACAGAGAACCGGAGCACAACTCTTACCTGAAACGTGTCGATAAAGTGATCGCATCGTTTGTTTTTTTTTGCTGTCTGCCTCAGACCCTTAATGTGTTTCCGGTGTAAAATATATCTTTTGTGGCCATCGTGTTCGAACATTCCATTCCAATGACGTTAGTTGTCTAGTGTGCACGTGTCTAACGGAAATCGCCAAATTTCTTTGTTAAAAATTGATCTTTTGAATTGTTCGTATAATAAAAAATTTATTAGGTGTTCGTTATGTTCACATTAATTTTTTAAATAATCTCACAACATTTTCAAAACACTTATTATTACGTTTGTTTAATTTAACCTGATCATTCAGCTGCATCTTTACCACTGGTTTTATCTAACATAATATCAATTCTAGATTAGATTTTTGAAACAATATTAGCAATTATTTTTAATCTTTTGAATGTTGATCTTTTGTATCACACATTGAAACGATGCACAAACACATGAGCATAATCAATAAAACCATTATAGTGAGCATATTGTAAAGCACCGTGTTGGGATCTTCCACGGTGAATCCTTGATTTTCTGTAATTCCTGAAGCAAAAAATGAAAATTTCTCTTTCTCAGTCATCAACACTTTGTTAGTGATTTGTGTTTGAGGAATATTCATCTTGGAAACGAAACTCATAGTGTGGTAGTTTATATTGAATTGTAATGCTCTGAACAGTCCAAGCTGCGTAGGATAACTTATATTTGTGTAACGTATAATATAGTCTTCCGATTGAACCGTCATGTTTGGAGCAAGTTCAAACAAACCGCTTCCAAAAAGAACTTTGCTAGATTGCTTCCCATCCACCGTTAGTAAAATGGATTCTCTGCGTGGAAATATATACAGCCATAAGTTTGGATTTTGTGTAGCTAACCAAACGCTTATATTGTTACGCATTATCATCGTCCGGCATGGTGTTGTTTGTTGTGCAAAAACTAACGAATACAAACAATTATTCTTCAATGCAGTTGCTGTAGCATTGTTTTGTTTGTCATGTTGAAAATCACAAATAGTTGTGTTCAATAAAGTTTTGCAAATGTTTCTGTAAGTGCTATAGTTAACGGTCGTCACAAAATGATTGTTTTCGTCAATGAAAATGATGTCGTTGGGAATTTGAGGAAACATTAACAAATCGTCGTCCATTGCTGGCAGTACGGTTACTTTAAGTGCCTTATACTTATTTTTTCTTACTAATGGAATCCTTAGTTTAAGTAGAATGTGATCTTTAGATACAAAACGTTTATAATGCGCCACTTGTAAAATGGTGGACAAAGAGGTTAAGTTGAATGTTACTGTATGGTTGAAATAACTGGCGCGATTCGTTACAATTGCTAGCAATTGTTTCTGATCGGATAGTGTCAATGCTGATTCCAAAGATTTCATATAGGTGGCAGGAGCAGTTAAGGGAGACAAAAGTAAATAAACTGCTTTTTCTTTTCGTGCAATCGTATGTGCTAAGTTGTGTAGAATTCCATTCAAGGCATCCACATTAGAGAGTGTACGTTCAATACTTAGAATTGGATTAGATATTTCATTACTAACCATGGCTAAAGTTGATTGTAATCGAACGAATCGATGTGGATTGTGATCAATTGGCACATTTATACTTTTGTAATTGTTACGTTTCCTTCGATCTTCAGCTGTTCCATCGTCAGACTGATCAGTAGTACCGTTCATTTGCTTGGTTACCGTGGCGTTTAATAATTTAACTTGATGAGTCAACGTGATGTAACTGAACAAATCATTACTCAGTATTCTTTTACATGGATCGTACATTTCCGCCGCCAATAATTGTTCACACATTTTGCGCAATGTTTCTGAACCGTTGACAAGAAGTTGCGTTTCCTGGAGCAACTTGTCCAAATCTATATGTAAATTAACACACACGAAAGAAGCGATTTCCTGCACCGGAGCTAGCATTTCTTGGTACACTTTAGCATGTTCCGACACATTACTGCCCTTGGAAGAATGCAACGATAAAATAATCAGTAATAATCTGCAAATATAACATAATATAAATTTTAAATACCACAGCACATCTTTTCTAAATTAAATAACCACTTACTCAAAGTACATCACTGCAATCAAACTAAACAACGGTAGCACCGAGATCTTGCTTCCATCCGAACACGAAAGAGACAGTTTGCAGAATAATCCCCAGAGCCCTTCGTTGCTTTAGCTTTATTTATACTCACCGTAAGACCTCCCGAAAAAGCGTTTTAAAATCTTCTGCATCCTACTGGCGGGGCACCCCTGTTATGGCATGATGGGATGGTCTATAATATCTTCCGCACAGCAGAGGCGGCCGAGTACTCCGTGAGTGAATATTCATGACGTTGCGTGTAACCTTTAGAAACCTTTTGTGTGTTTTAATTAGCCGAAAACCAAGCGACACACGACGGGCCTTGTAAATCATTCCATGCTTTTAGGGTGCGATGAAAACGAAAGCGAATTTTCAAACACTTCCATCGAACGCTTTCTTAATCTGCGCCCCAGGTTCGGCTGCTGCTGGATCAACGGCTGGATAGATGGATGGGTCGGTGTATCCAGTTCTGCATCGTTCTGCGGCAAAGTTTATTTGAAAGAAGTTTTACACTGATTTCAAATCGCTGAGTTATGGTGCTAGCCCTGCTCTATTGACATTATGGGGCACCACACTTTGAGGCTTTCACCATATGGTTAGGGAAATTAACATGTATTGATTAAAACAAAACCACTGCCACGTAACCGGCGGAATGAGCGTTTCGTTGTAAATTGTGTCTTGTGGTATACATGTATTATTGTAAAACACTTTGATCTGTTTGGAAGGGTTTAAAGTAGTAAACACACCAAAGTTTAGAGCCGAATGGATGGAACGAAGATGGGAAGTGATAAACAAATTAATTTACTACGATAATGGTTTAGTAAGTAGTGCTCCAAAATTCGTATTGCAGAATTCAAGTAGATCTCCTTAGCAAAAAAAAAAACTTAACGAATCGTGTTCCTAAGTAGTTTATTAAAATAAATTTGCTTTTAATGTCAGTATCATTCAGCAATGACTTTTTCTTTAAATCGAATTAACTTACTTGTCTCTGTTCCAATTGAACCCCATAGGATACCAGGATATTCGAACGATGAATACTTGTCTTCATCTCGCAGGATTTCGGTTTCCAAAATTGCCAAGTTGACGTATATCGTAATCTATATTGCGTAGGTGCCAAATCTATTAATATTTACAGCCAGTACCAAACTACCAGTACCAAACTACCAAATTGTACTACCAAAGCCAGGTTTGGATACCTTGGAAAGCCGAAGATCGTGAGAGAGACTATCGAAGGTATCGCGAAAGTCTGCGTAAATCGCATGAACTTGTTAGCCGGTTCCGAAATTTAGGAATATAGCTGAAACAAAGCACATGACTGTAGATTTTCGAGGCAAAAAATTATGTTATATTAAACTCAGAAGCAGAAAGCAGATTCAGAAAGTTTTCCAGAAAGCTGAAAACGATTCAGTCTTAAATGATAACTTAAAAATGTCGTGAGATAAGGAGAGAGGTTTTTTCTTCAGTGAATATGTACTGCTGCAGGAATCCATTGGGGCCTGGTGATATAGATGATTTCAATTTATCAGCGCTCCTTTTACAACACCAGTGCTTATTTCGATTTGGGAGAGTTTGTTAATGTGTTCAGCTGTGTTGTACAGAGCATATGACAAGAAATTTGGATCGACAATAGGATCCTCAAACATACTTGAACAATGATCCGCAAACAGTTCGCAAATGACAACTTGGCCAGAAGCAATACGAGCATAGTAATGCAATTCGTTGGGTAGTGAGTTACAGACTCTACGAGATTTAGTTAAGTACTAGATGGAGGTTGGAAATGTAATTGTACCCAGCGTCAATAAGCATCGTAACGAGCACTGTTGTACAATCGGTATGTCGATAACACAGCCTTGTCGTACTATCTATTGTGAGATTTTTGAGCAGGACTCGTGGAGAAGCAAAATGATATTCCAGATGGTTGAACGTATAGTAGAACACATTCGAGTGGAGATTTCACAAATTTGAGACCCAATTTTCCTGTGTTAAAAATTGTTAACAAGACATAATTATACGATTAGAGCATCATTTTACGTTACTTTGTTGATCTGTCCTGAAAAACAGTGTAATACAACAAATATAGTAACTAGTTAGATCACAGGTTATCTACAGTTTAAACTGACTTCCGATTAAAATGACTGTTGGAGGCTAAATTGTATATATTTACTTTTATGACTGCTGAATTCGCTGAAGGATTTGAGGTAAGCTTTATCAAAGCTGAACGAATCTTCAAGTCTACATATTCTAGATTTGGTTGTCCCAAAAAACGTCAACTGCATTTCTCCCTCCCTCAGTTTCATGACTATATTGGTTGTCCAGAGGCATTTCAGCGACGCATCTTACGCACAGCAGCCTAGCGATGAAGTGTATATCGCATAAAGTGTGAGAGCAAACAGTAGCTGATTTAGCTGTTTCGAGGCCTTAAGCTTAACAAATGTTGGGGCCTTGTTGGTCTAGTTTTTTTTTTATTCATGAGGAACACGCCTTGCGGTATTGCTTTTGATGGCCTAGTCATTGGTCAGGAATCTGTAGAGTCTGCATGGTGCAATCTTTATCGATCTTCAAGACCTTCCTTGGATGTTTGAGCCCCCCTAAGATCCTCAACTGTATATAGGTCCATGGGTGGCGCACTGAGGCGTGATGCTCATTTCTTTAAATTATTCCTAGAAAGACTACTTATCCTTGCCATCATTTGTCTAGTAATACACTCTTCCGATTACCGAGGTCCTTGGCAGCCGCCCACTCTGCCCATGGATTAATCCGCCACTGAGTGCAAGCAATATATGTGTATTAATTACAGTTTATCAAACAAATGGTTCTCTAAAATTCGAACTCAGTTGTAGTAGTAGTTTTGCACAATTTGATCTAATGTTCTCTTTTTATTCATACTTAATATTACTGAAACCAAATGAAAAGTTTTCTACCTTAGCATTCTTAACATAAAAGTACCTTGATGCAATATTTAAACTGATTTCCTGCATATGAAAATTATTTCACTATCTGAATTGGTACATTTCATTCGATATTTGTTCACTTTATACGTGAAGCCACAAACAAACAGATAGATTACACATTCTTGTTTCGTTGATGTTCTTTCGTTAAAAAAAGCTTCACAGCAATTGGCCTCGTTTGCAGATGACTTCTTCTAAACTCCCGGGACGATAATCTCGATAATAGGTAATGTAATCAACTAATAACGTTACGATGAACCCCATCGGCAGCATCAAGCTGCGTATCAAGTAGCGCCGCTCCTAACCGCTTCACGGTACACGGTGCCGTGAAATGATTATTCGGTGGTGTAAATCAGCCCTAAACAGCCCACACACACTGAGAGAGACAGCAGGAGTAATCGGGTACAACGAATGTTGTCCATCAGGGGGTAAAAAAGGGGTACCGGGCGCGTTACCGAAACCGGAATCCCACAAAAACCCCTCGAATGGCCATCCTTCCCTCAAAAACCATCCTCGATTTCTCCCTCGGGATCGCATATATTCCCCCGTATACGTCCACTTCTGTCTGTTTGCCCGCTGGCTTTAGTACCACGGTACTCACCGGCAGGGAGCGCTAGATATAAAAATCAATCAATCCTGATTAAAAACACCCCAACACCGACACCGGGGCTTCGTTCGGTTAGTGTCGTGTTCTAAAAGCGCGACACAAACACAAAACCGTACGCGCCAGACGAACAATAAACAATCATCATTTGGGTGCGATTTTAATCTTCCTTGCATTCCGCACTAGGCTAGCGGCAACGAACCACGAGGGATTGAGTGGTAAGGCAAACAAAATGAGAAAAGGGAAAAAAAACTAAAACAGCAGCCCCGTAAAGGATATTGTTCGTACAAGCAGTAGCAACTTTGCACAGGGTCCTTACGCGGCTCGATAGATACACAAGCATCCTGACCCTTGATTTCTTTTTTCATGGTCCGGGAGGAAGAAAAAAAGGTAAGCTGGAGAGGAAATTTATATCAAATCAATTGAAATCCCTCGCCCGGAAACAAGTATCACGGCATTGTGAGCCATATGGTCCACTCTGCTAGGGCGATGCGGTGACACTGAAGTAGTTAAGCGTGTGATGAGCAGAACTAAGAATGGATCACAGCTGACGGTGGATAGTGATGATGTTGTTTGAAGTTGTTTGAATACGATACGATATTCGGCACTTCGGTAATGAAATATTTGTAACTGAAACACGCTCATTAATAGCATTAAATACGTATAATTTTATGACTTTAATACAACAGCCAACGGACCGTCGAATCTCGAGGTACAAAAACACACATAGGAAATGTTTAAATCTAGTTTGCAGAAAGGATCATTCTGTAAATAATTATGATTAATAATCATCCATATGATACGGCCATTGCGGCCGATCAGCTCCGATCGATCACAGCCCGTTTGGTGGATAATGAACATTAGGATTTTCACTTAAGCAGATTATGGTGACTTGGCAAAAACCACCCGATGTGAAATATGCTGGTCAGATCCATGGAAAGATGAAGCGAATTCCTTACACGGCCACCCTCACCTACTTCTCAAAATTCTATTTGTTTATTCCCTTACATGCATACTGTCCGATGGATTTTTTTCCTTTTCTCCATGACTAACAGTCTGTACCTTCGTCACCCAAAACTGGGAGAAAAAAGGATGGACGGGATGGATATGGGATTTGTTGGCTACTTTAGATGGTGAATCCAACCAGGACATACGACAGGCACACAGAATGCATCGGAGGGTTTGGCCACGGAACTTCACCGTCATAGTAAGACCATTCCCGTACCCTCCTTTTTACGGAGCTTTTACGGTACGGCTCAACCTTCACCAGCGCCGCATTTCCGCATGATTGTAGTGATTAAGGGGGAAATTTATTCATAAGCTATTGCAACCAATGATGCGGTCGCATAATATTTACATTTCTCCACGCTCCCTCTTCTTTTTTTCCTGCGTTTGTTGGTGCGTCCGCACTTGGTCGCGTTTTTCCGGACGGGTGTTTTACGATAGGATGTTTAGCATCTCGGTAACGTGCAGAAGTGTGCGTATGCCCCTAGGGTTGTAAAAACAGGGATTGCGCATTTGACAGGCTTGAAAGGGGCGCATTAAGCATTGACGGCGGAAACTTGATGATGAAAATTGAAATATTAGGACATATGTTGTGAACATGCTGCTACGGTTTGCAGAGTAGTTTGCCATCCGGCCAAACAGGTTCGCAAGCTGGTGGGGTTGGAATTTTTTTAATTCATATTCCACAGTTATGACTTAATAATGATTAAAAAACAGGGCACCAATGAATATTTGTTCGAGTGATGCTGGTTTAACCACTAGTAGGATTTTAATTTCGGTTTTGCTAATACACCGCTTGCCATTTTGCGTTCACACTAAAATGTTGCGTTCCGCTATCAATCCGCGAGCTAGTGCAATCATCATTTGATTAATTTGCATTCGCCCATAAGCTGTGGACGCTTATCTCATCCAATTGATTCACTGCCCGAATCATTGAAATGTCAATACTAGATAAACACCATTAAACGGACTTATCATATCTGGCACGTCACAAAGCGATCGCTTGTCTAGCAACACATTTGGTTAATTGATTGACTAATGATAGCAATTTCCTACGAACGCCAAGAAGACATTTGTTCCAAATCTACGCTCTGCTTCCAAATCTTTCACCCAATCTGGACTGGCTGAAAGCTACGGTTGAAGACGAATTCAACCCACCGGAACCCAACACATCATGCTTTAACCGAATAACAACGGTAGCATTCACTCAAATCGGTTCGTTTGATGGTTTATTTTTTTCTTTATTCCGTCAAAGGACGGCATTTTCTATACGCTTCCGGTTCGGGCCAGCGTTGTCCGATTATCATAAATTATGTGGTCAGCTGGCAGAGTGCCGATTCGCGTGTCTGAAATCAATACATCGTAAACATGAATCATCGTCAACATCAACGGCACGGACGACCATCCGTGAACGGTTCACGTCGTCGTTGGGCATGGTAGATGATCCAAGCCCGATTGAATTCCTACCTACACTCCCCATCGCCTCCCGTGCCCCGGGGATGATCGTTACGTGCGGAAGTCAACCAATGACAGGCAGTGAAACGTGGCTGGGCGCACTGTCCGATTGTCCTGATGACGTCCTGATGTCCCGGCCAAGCCCAGTGCCGCATGTGGCGTCAGTTGCGCAAGGGCAAGAACTCGCAAGGTAAGGTCATCGCACAAAAGGTTCCGGAAACATGGCACGCAACAGAACCCTGCTATTACGATCCGTATGGTTGAGAGGGTGGCATTAGTTAGCACGAGTTGAAAGTCATCTATCTACGGAGCAGATCGCGTGGCGGGTGTTTTCTTTATTTGGGGGCTAGTGACACACCCTACGCGTTTGGTGAGCGTTTTTTTTTTAGCATATGAGCGGGTGGTAGGTTAGTATAGAGAGACAATCCCATGTTGAACCACAACTAATAGCATCGTGATCATGACTTTTGATAATATCCGCATACATTGTTCCAACAAACGTAGCGAGTGGTGTGCATCTTTGGTTTATAATTAGCTAGAGTGAATATCCTCTATAAAACTTATCAAGTCAGAATATAATTTTCAACAGCACTTACCATAAAACATTGCTATGCAAAATTATTGATTCAAAAGGAAAAACATAAAATGGTCTGTTTAAAGATTTCCAAATTCTTTTGTCTGTGTACCACTCGATGCTTTAGCGATGTTCTGCTCCAAGTTTAAACACACTCCAAGACAAATGGTCAAAGAAGAAGCTAGCAGTATAGATAAACACGTTAAACATACCCATGTTCAACGTAAACGGTGTATGGGAAGTGAAAAACCGGAACGCTACACTTGCATGTCGCTGATAATGACATGAGGTCACCTTTCCTTCTCCGAACCGCATCACATTAGACGGCACGAGCCTTCTAATGCACAGCTGAGAGCTGATAGACGCCTGTAAAGTGTGTCGTGTAAATGGCTACATACATGGCTGATGACCGCTAGGGGTTGCGTTTGCTTGCTGTATTCCCTCGACGGTCATAGTCGTAAAATAAATCAGCTTTCAGGTTAGGACACAAATTCACTGTTAAGGATGCACCCGGGTCAGTGTAAAAATGTCCATCGGCAAGTATTTGTGTCCAGCAACCTACACGCTCAAGCGTTCGATCCACGAAGAAAAGGTGCAGTTGCAAGCTGCAGAGCGCACGTCGAAAGGGGTCATTCGGAAGGGTATCCTTCAGATGTCCGATGGTTGTAGTCCACCAGGGATAATGCGTGAAATGCTACTGTCCGAGTTTCGAGGGTTCTAACCGTAGCAGATGAGCGTTTAATGAACTCGAGGTAAATACTCGCCCGATAGCATCAGCTCTTGGACCGCTGCGATGGAAACGAAGTGCGAGGGTTGTGTGTTTTGGCAAAAGAGCCACCGTCCAGAGAGTTGTATGAACTCGTTAAGGGCCGTGATAAACTGATAATACGAATGAACCGGGTATATCAAAAAAACATTTCCGCTGTCAGGAAGGAGTGTAACACGATCTAAAGGCAATTGAAATCGGATAGCTTTTGTATTGATTATAAAGACATATGGTACAGAGGAGTCTGCGCACACCAATAGTTTATGCTCTAGGAAAGTAACGCTAAAAGCTTTGGGAAAGGTGAATACAAATATAATCAACTTGGTTATCTGGCGCATTATATGTAAGAGATGATATTCTTTTTGTAATTTTTGACATATCGAAACATATTTTCGTGCAAAGAACTACCTTACCGAAAAGTTCTATTGCATTTCCATCAACTTCTACTACCGTACGCAACATAAAAACGCGTGTTTCTAACACACAAAAACCGTGTTCTTAATGGTTTAAGTTCACCACGCAAAGAAACGGTGCCGACAGCATCGTAAAAAAAGGATCAAATAAAGTACCGGGAGAAGGAAGTTAAGCCACTTAGCGTGTTCAAGCAGATCACGCCGTATTGCCGCTTAAGAAGTGCCTAACGAATGGCAGTCCAAATGGTACATACGGAAAGATAGCAACACAAGTTATGAGCTGTGCAGTGCGGATCGGCTAAGTAGTCCCGATCGTCCTACCAGCAGCGTACAGCTGCTCTAGGAAGCCGGCTGCCTATTATTCAAACATGCATGCTTGTATTGATCCCGCCCTGTGATCCTTTTTCGGTGACTAGATCAATGTTACGGCTGGGTGAATGTCCATGTCTCTTGTTCTAGTTCGAACAGGCCCAACAAACCAATTGCCACTGTCAAAGCAGAAGCGTTGTGTTATACATTGCGATATGATGTGCAAGTGCTTTGCCTTCACTTTGAAGTGAAGCTGTTTTCACATTGCCGGCGCCACCATCGGCGAACCGTATCCTGGAGTTTGGAAGCTGTCATTGATGCCACTAGCGGATCGTACGTAATGCATAAATTTGTTCCATTTCTTACAGTATAGGAACGATTATTTATACCAAACTTATTGCCAAGGTTGGCTATTAAGGCAAAATTGCTATAAAGTTCCAATACTGGTGATGGTTGGTCACGTCAAACCTATCGCGTTCAATTTGTCCGCTCAGCGAATGACAGTTTAAGTAACTTACACCGGTATAGGTAATAAATCGGACTTAACGTCCCCGCAATGCCCCGTACTGGTCCCGTGACGCATTCAACACAGGTCGGACATTCCTGAACCAACCAGAACTATCAGCCACATTCTTCGCATACTACCGGGCTGCTTACGATGGGCAGCATGTGTTTCATCCGTGTGGCTCCTTTGCCTCCTTTGCGCTTAGATAAAAAGTGGCGCCCAAAATAATCGTAATCACGGTAATATCAGCTCAACCCATTCGCTTTCTACACTTGCCGCACGTTCGGACTTTACGCATCTATCGGCCGCATTGTTGTTGTTGCTCTTTTTATTATCATTCTTGTGTTCAGTTCCCCGACATCCACCGACCACGCTTTTACTGCCAGTATTCGTCGTCGTCTTCGACGCTGTTGGCAATACGCGCCGTACAACCGTGGCGCCCGCAGGACCATACAAACGTCGTCAGCTTATCAACTACGACACGCGGCAAATGACGGCAAACCTTGCCAGGCCGTTACGGGAAGACGGTCCCACATCTTCCTACAGGTTGGTGGAGATGTTTTTTTTTTTTTTTTGACAGCAATTTCGGCGGTGGTCGGTTTTCGTTTTGTACTTTGGTGTGTTTCGGATGGTTAGCTTGTGGATCGGTGGATTAAAACGGTGTACCGGCCGAATGGCTTAAGGGCCCATCAAAAGCGAAAGTTTTACGAGCACCTTTTGATATCTCCTTCAAATGTCCGAATGCATGGATAGAGCTCCCAAAAAGCATCGCACATCACATGGACCGAGCCACAAAAAAAAAACAACTCCGCTCGGTCCGCTTCGGTGGTTCCTTTTTTACCGAAAGGAATCTAAATTGTCGCCAACGCGCAGACGGATTGTTTCAGTCTGAGGTAGATAAGGGGCAAACATTTTGTAGTTCCATTCTTACTGCATGACTCACGGAATTAAGGAATTACAACCTTGGACGTTTTGCCTAGATAATTTCTTTTAGACAGAATTTGTCATCTTTTTTAGCCTTTGGTAAACGCAAATTATAATATGAAAAATATTCTGCAACTGCTTGTATTACAAATTAGCTATAATTGTTTCTTCAACATTGTAAATTATGATATTTTTTGTATTGAAAACCAGCCATGCGTCAGTTTATTTATTGATTTTTACATAAACCCGGTTTTCACCCAAAGAGTTTTGTCCAGTGAGAGACGTAGATCCAATTGAAATAACTAATCAGTGCACTAACATGATCAAAACGCTTAAGTATTTTAACAATGAACTTGTTTTGAAAACAAAATATGTTCTATATTCTGCCTAGACCTTTATTTATTCATTTTCACTGAAATAAACCAAAGAATTGTTTGTGTTCCCGGTAGCGTCGAGGGCTCACACGACAGGAAGGGAACCAAAATCTCAGATCAAGCAGATCAAGACTTCTTGAGATTCATTCTATATTGAAAGAGTTTTCTGAGAATTACAACCTTATCGGTCTTGGCTGCAATTCCTGGGTTACTAAACATATGTTAACCACGTAACCGGATAATCAATCCATTCTAACTAAATCTACCTTTCATCTATAACAAATTGATGGATTCCACCAAGAGAATTTTAATACATAAAATACATAATACATTAAAACATTAATACATAATACATAATAAAACATAATACATAATACATTTAATACATAATACATTAAAACACAATATATAACTATGATGTACATGATCCTGCAAGTGACTTTTGTTATATTGACTTCACCATTTATTCGGAGCTTTTATTTATCTCTGAATAGATTTCATGAAATATATTAAGAACTGAAACTTGTTTTAATTTCTTAAGGTAAAAATGCCGCGTCGATAACCGTGAATGTGAAATACTAAAGTTGCAGATCAATAATGGGACTCTTAACATGTTTTAATAGAAGTATGAAGATGACGGATCTTAATTCCTATATTCAATTTTTGTAACGGATACAAGTTTACGTGTTACAATATGTACAGAGACATGCTTCAAGCTCGTATAGAAATATGGCTAGATAATACGGCTCTATGAAGCGAGAGATGAAAGTAATGGAAAAACGGGTACGGGGTCTAAAAATCCCAGAGTGATACAAAAAAAAAACACGGACAGAAGCTGACGTATGTCAAAATCTAATGTACCGCACCATATTGGCTCCCACAGGAATACATGAACAGCACACTTCATGCGTAAGCCGGAGTCAGTGTCAAACGTTGTCATGTTCAAACCGTCAGACAGTCGCCCACCATGGACGGGAACGATCCTGGGCTGCAATGTGCAACGCAGCAGACGGTGGTTTGCCTTTCGGTGGCTGGAATGGGAATGTACCCTAAAATTGTCACGCTAAAGCATCGACAGCTCAGCCACTCGAAACATCAAATGCCGAAAAAAAGGTCATGACATCCTGCGCTCGCTGTAGTGTGTTCCCATTCGAACGATTGTGTTCTCGTTCCGTGTGTGTTTTTGCTATCAGGCATACGTTGCGTAGGGTAGGATGGAAAGCTTCTTGGCCCGATCGTGTACTGAACGTGCTGTTTGATATGACATATAATAAAGTATGGGCCAACCATTTCCAAAGACCGACACTACAAAACGAAGTTCCGAACGGAGGGCAGGAAATAAGCTCCTCGGAATGAAGTTATAAAGACCCTTAAAAACTTTATATACTCTCCGAGTCTCGGACCGGCAAATTGGATACTTCCCGACGTAACTTGCAGAAGGAAGGAAGTAATTGGAACGGTCGACACGGGACACATCTTTATCAGCGGAAGAACTTTTGCTCTACCGATTGTTCCGGCCGGGTCCGAGCTACTCGAAAGCCAACACGAGTAATCGTCAAATCCTAGCCAAAAACCGAACCCAAACACAAGCAAACAATGTTGGTTTGCGGCATGAAACACAGCACGGGATAAGCCGGGATGGACAGAAGGGATACCATAAAGATGGCTTAACAGTACCGATGCCCGGGCCCGTACCAGTAACAGCAGCAATAATATGTTTTGGCATTCATTTTCGTTAGCTCTTCCTACCTTTACGACTTACGGAGGTATTGGTCTCAGCATGTGATATCCTGTCCCGTGCCGGTTTCGCCCCGGCTGGTTCCTGATGTGGCGCCTGCGTCCCGTACCTCCGATCACAGTTGGTTCGGTCGGTTAGCTGGTTCGGTGCGGTGCTGGGACGATAGCTCAAGCGATAGTCAAATTGCGCCGAACATGGCCAATGTCGCCGCCAGTTCAGGGTCATCGTCTGGTGGGTAGCGTCAGCTAATGCGATGATAATATTTACTTTTAACATAAACATACTACTTCCAGCCTATAAGCGGAACAGGTAGAACAGGAAACAGGTTGGTTGGTGCTGTTGGGTCAAGAAACGGAACGTATCCTTAACAGTAGACACCGTACGATAGACAGTGCCATAGATTATCATTCTTCGTTTTGTGTACTTGATTGAAATATGAGGGATTATGATAAGAAGTACCATTTAAGGACTTTTTTCTTATTGCTAAACTAAGGGGTTTTCATTTTCCCGTAATTTATTGTGTTCTCGAACGAATGCTACAGTTACATCCCGGATGTTGGTAACGGTTTGGTAACTATTTTGAAACAACCCTTCGGTACACGGTTGGAAGTTTGAGCAAAAAAAACACTTATTGTAGGGGACATAAATACAACTCCACATACGCTCGTATAGATGCATTACGCTACACCATGGTGATTAATTATGGTCGACAATAAAGGTGCACATTGCACCTCGCTCGATTAGTTTCCGGCCGAAAGTCGGAAGTGACAATAGCATATTTTTACACGATCTTTTATTTTATTATATTCTTTTTTTTTCTGGAGATTGTTGTCCCACCATTCGATCGGTTTTGTTCCACAAATCTGGACATATGTAGCGACAACAAACATTGCCCATTGTTAACGCTCAAGCGTAACGAAATACTGCGAGTGCGATTGGTGAAGGACCTCAAATGTCGTATTTCCTAGCACTAGGCACAATCAACCTCCGTCAACCCCTAATTTGACCTCTGGACGACACGTTCGGAGGTAAAACGACTGCGTTCGTTTTACTCTCGCTACCGTGCCAGTGGCAATCAAATCAGAAGGGGCAAAACAAAAGCGGAAAACTAACAACAGCAGCAATGGCATCAGAACGAAAAAAAAAATAACAACAATCCATTGATGATCGATGCCGGAAAACTCATCGAAGAAAAGCGTATAAAACATACCGAAATGGAACGGTCATAACAATAAATCAAATCATTAATGCTTTTTTAAAGGCGTCACATTAAAGGTGCACATCGCAGAGCAGTTCCGGGCCCGTAGCATTGGCAAGGGCAGCGCGCACACCCCTGTTGAGATTGTGCCGACTTTCCACCGCTCCGGTGCGAACGTGCGCAACAGGAAAAGTGGTGTTGAAACGTAAACGTGTAGGACTCGCGTATTGCAGCATTTGGCGGGGGTAAGTCCGGGCATTGGGGTCAGAGGATCGGTCGACCGACTCGACACCTTCACAGGCGTCTGATCAGTTTGTCATTTTTTCCCCGGTAGAAAATTTCCCTCCGTGTTCATTGTTGTTCATAATTCATGGCAGCTGTCTGGGATAACGAATCAATACAAACACCATTGTTTCAATGGTCCTGGGCCGGAGAGAAGCGAAATAACGTATGCACAATAGTGAACTGTATGTGTCTGATTTGATTAGATTTTATTTGCACGATCTCGTTTTGCAGACGAGATTCAAACTTTGTTACAAGAGTGACGAATATCCTTGCATATTGTTATGTAATTCATGATTAAAATTAAATTTCTGACCTAATTGATATTATCTTTGATTTCATTTTCCGAATACTACTTACCGTACGGCTTCCAGTTATTTTCCAACGAATGATCATCCATAAACCACTTTAATCCATATCTACCCACGCCTCATCTGTTTCCGGCAGTTCGATTTGCCACACACGACGCTTGGCCGTACTGCCGCTCTGTTTAGTGTTTATAATTTCATAATTTCTTTACCAGTCCATAACCCGAAGCGCCTCTGGCGGTGGTGGTGATGCTTTGTTTGTTTATTTGCGGGCAGTTAAACTGTTCGAAGCAACGGTGCAAGTTGATGACTGCACTCCCAACCGGCACAAGCCGGTACACTGTTCTCTCGAGATAATAGATACTAAAGTATTTGCTTTAATTGGACATATAAATAAACCTCTGAAGCACCACAGCTACTCATCTAATCAATCTTGTTTGTACTATCTGCAGTACTAAATTCTTCACTTTAGAACATTGGACAGAAGTAGAAGAAGATGACACAGAGATAGAAAGAGAAAGAGATACATTTTCCTTTGCACCCCCCTCCCCCACTCAAATGTGAAGTGTAAAGCTTTTCCTTAAGACTCCACCTAGCTTCCATCGCCCTTCGGATTAACCTACAAAAAAAAAAACAGCGGCCACATAAATCAAATTTCAAACTACTTTCCATTTTTCCCAAGCACTTTCAGAAGGCCCGCTCGAATGGTTTGAAGAGGGATGGCCATATTGTATGTGTGTGTGTGGTCCTGGGAACAGTGTTTTCCACAACACCGACAGGACACTCTGGTGAAACAGCTTTCTTTTCTTAGCTACACCACCAATGGTCGCGGCATGGAAAGATGACGGAAAGCGACTGAGCGCGGTGTGTGTTTTTTCTTTGGTTTTTTGTTGTTGTCGCTCGTTTTGCGTGTACTATATTGAATCTGCTTTCTGTCACCAAAATGCGATTACGGTTCCGGGACAGTTCTAACTTTTCCTCATTGTGGCACTTTTGCCTCCACTGTGGTCGATCGATGAAGTGCGGGAATCGTTCCATTTTTCCGGTTTCAGCTAAAAGTCTCACAGCGGAAGGAAACAACCAATTCAAAGTCGCTTTTATAACTTCCTTGGTTATGAAAAGTTTTTTGTTTCTATTTTTCCTGTAAAGCACTGTGAAGGATAAGTTTTTGTAAGGCAAGCAAATGCCATTTCTTGGGTAAATGTTCTTGTAGAAATGGGCATAAACAGAGTTTATCGTTTTGTTAGTAAACATAATTCAAAATTAAGGATCTCTTTCATTATATTTGGTAACGGATGGCTCAATAAAATTCACGATTAGATGTTCATTCTTGATTACTCGTTTTTCCACTCTCCATCTAACAACTGCTTAATATCATCTTATTTACAGATTTACATATCTTCTAAAACTAGAAAACATTATCTGGAAAATATTTAACTGGATACATTGTATCTGATTGCTCACCATTGTATCTGATTGTAGTACAATTGACTTAGATTACTTCTACTTGGTCTTATTTAATTCCAATTTACGGAAAGATTTTTTGAGTTGTTCATATAACAAATGGAAATAGATAGCAGTACCGTTCTACTTGAATAAATGAAATGTAAATAGAGAATTTTACTTGCTGATTCCATTTTTACTACATTAGGTAAGTTGTATTATTTCATTATTTTTTTTTTTGTTATTGTATGACGGCCTGGCCGTATTAGACTTAGTTTACCACGTAGCAGGATAGTCAATCACTGCTACGGGGGAGCGGTCCGGATGGGATTTTGGTCCCGGTCTGTCGTGTGAGAGAGCAGCGCCGATACCACTACCCCACCGGGCCGCCCATTATTTCATTATGTAGTTGTATTATTTCCTTCTGTTCCTTCAGAAGTTTCTAAAATTTGTTTCTATCGGTTCTCATGTCCAGTTCAAGGTGAGCGATTTCATTTAGTAAGCGATAGGAACGTATCCCTGTTTACGTTATTTAGGCTCCAAATGCCAGTTAACTTTGTACAATACATAATACATAGTTTGTACAATATAATAATAATAAAAATGAAAATTATCATTTAAAATTTTTGTTTTCAGTTTTAATATTGTTGTTATTAATTATTTTTAATTCGTTTTTGTTAAATCTTGTATTATACAAAAAATATAACCTGGCTAATCTAATTTTAAAATTTAAATTTAAAATATTTAATTTTTCTTAGTTGCTTTTATACTTTGAAAAAAAAACTGTTGTTTTGTTGCGTTGAGAGGATTACCTTCACATCCTAATATACATATTTTTTTTGTATTTTGGTTGTACATCGATCACTATGATTGTCTTTGAGATATCTTTTTGTAATAGAGTTTTACGTTTTAGGATAGTGGTTTTGTTGGAATAATTGGTTACTCTACTGTCCTATGAAAATCATTAGTCTTAATTATGGTGAACTAGCAGTTTGGTGTATAGAATACTTCAGCAATGTTAGAAAACTTAAATGTTTGCAAATCTATCCCTTTTATATATTCATGGTTCTATGGACATTATTGCTATCGAAGAAATTCAACAAGGAGAAGAAATATTACTTGTAATTAATTTATTTGTGTTTTGTATTTCGTTGCAAACAACAATCAAATATGTTTCAACTTACTTACTTACTTACAAATATGTTTCAACTGGTTTTGTTATATTGTTGCGTTTTCGTACTACGTCCTAATGATGTAACTTTTCCTAAAATGTTTTTCTATTTAACTACTTTCCAACAAATTTCAGATCCTTTTTGTTTGGCTAAGGTCCTTGATCGTTGAAGCATGGTATAAATATTAGTTGTATTTCGTTCAACTATATTTTGTGTAAAGTATTTTAAATAAAAACTGCCTATTTAACGCTTGGTACAAACATATTTCTGTATTATTGTTTACTTCCATTGCTGTTCTCCATTTACCACACTGTTATTTTCCGTGTGTGCTTTAAGAAGGAAAAACCTACCTTCAGCTTTAAGTTATTCTCAAAGGCATGCCTGTGTAATACACGCGTTTACATCACGTTTGTTCCGTTCCTGGATGTTAAGCGGTAGTTGACGCACGGTGAAATAGAACCCGTGACTCCTAGCTCGCTCGGCCCGCGCCATTTTCATTGAAACATTCTATTACGAGGAGGAAAAATATCAATTCATTCTGAAAGTGGCAGAAAGTGGAACGGAGACAAAAACGCGCTGTGCCGAGCATAAAAATCGAAACACGGCTAGGAAAAAGGTGGTACAGTGTCGCGGAAGGGGTAAAGGCGCGCCGGAACGACAGACACTAGAAATACGCAACCTCCGTATTTCATCGTCCATGACCAACCGGGCCAGTTGAGTTTTCTCTAATCGATATCCATTAGGAAAATTAAAAAAAAAACTTTGTGGAAACCGTGCAGTAAAGGCGTTCGGTGGAGTTGATCCTTTAAGAACTCGTAACGCACCACGGCGTGGCGGTAGCGCAAGGTAGCAGCAGGGGCGCACGACCGGAGGTACTACGAAGAACGCAGTCTTGCGCAAACGAATCCAAGCGACAAAATACCGTTTTCAACAACTGCTACGCCGTGTGGACACGTGAAATCACGTACAATGACCTCCCCAGAGGATGGGTGCCCTACACGCCAGGACGAGGTTTGAACAAAGTTTTACCCAAACGGATGCGAAGAAGTGTGGCAAACTGCTAGCGTAGCGGGGGTTGGAAAACTTTGTATCAACCCCTAAAATTTAACAGACGCAGTACAATCATGGCCGTCATTTTCAAATATTGTTACAGGTGCGTGTGTGTTTCAAGAGACAATTTTAAACAATTATTCGGACATCGGATTACCACCAACATCGACAGTGTGAGAGCGAGATGCATTCCTTTGGAAACTGTCAACAATTGTTCGTGAGCTAACAAAAATGATGTCGTTGTTTTATTGCTCATGTCCCAAGAATTCAGAAATTGTTCAAGTTTGACTAGATCTTTTGATTTGTTGAAATTCCGTCCCGAATGGCGACATTTGTAACATTGCCGACTGTTTGCGTGCAATGCGCATGAACGTGCGCACGCGTTCATGCGTTGGGATGAACGAGTGTGTTTATTCAGGAAAAATTTGTCCATTTTACCGCATAGTGTAAATTGTGTTCGCGGCAGAAACTGGGCGGAGTCGAAATGTTCCACTACGAAACGCGTTACTAAAACGGAATTGAAAAATGAAATTACGAACAATGGGAAAATTATGAAGATTTTTATAAATTTTTTATTTAGATTTACAATACTTCTTATAATTGTAATTAAATTTTATTACTCTCATTAATACAATTTTTTAATTTAATTTTTTTAGCACACATTATAAACCTTTCGATTTTTGTGTACAAAATGTTTTGCAAGAATTATTTTATAAATATTTTTTTAAAATAATACAAAAAAATCCACTCAAAAACCAACAATTTTAAGGAGTTTTTAAGGAATTAATCCGAACGAATCGGTTTGACAGACAAATTGTGTCCTGCTGCGCCTACTGTGCGTACATAAGCTGCGTACATATAGGTGCGTAGATACATATCTTGTAAATATCTTTTCAGTTCTAGTTCAGCCTTCGTGCGTGCGTGTTCTCCGCGTGCGAGCAGTTTTTCCACGTCGTAGGTTTTCCGCATTCTCGACTGCCGAAGGATTTATGTGAGAGTGAGAGTTAAAAAGCCCGGTCGGAAATATTATCAGCGTCGAGCAGAAATCATCAACGCATTATGTTTAAAGTTTTTAAAGCCGTATCCGAAACCAGTGCTGTGACTTTAGTGAACAATTGTACCGATAAGTTAATTTATTAAAAAATTAAATTGTTTTTGCATTTTCGTTGTTCTTTTATTCGTTCGGGTGTGAACAAGTGGTTAGCTAAAGCAATCGGAAATATTCTTTGGAAGAAGCAAATTCAAAGCGTTTCTCTGCTAAATGGTGTAAACCTTGTTGGAATGTTGCGCCAACGCTAGTGGCGTTAATATTTTGGATTGTGTAAATTCTTGTATACCAGTGTTTTGGGATGAAATGTTGCACTCGGGTTGCGAATTCTAAACGGTGTTTTCGATCGTAGTGCTTCGATTGTCTGGAAAATGCGACTGCTCCGAAAGCTTCAAACCACAATCGAATAGAAGAAACATCGCCACTAATCGCCGAATCGGTCTGGAAAGCGCCAAAGAAGCATTCGAGTGTGTGCCTTAGGTGAAAACCCCAGTGCAACTATATACGGACGGGGCAGAATCCAGCGATACCTTGACTGGCATCGCATCGGTACCACACCACAGTCCTGATCAACATCATTCCCACCAAAATCATCCTATATGGTAATGGCAGAGATCGGTGGCCCATTGGCACACCAACTACCCTTACACAACCATAGAGGTGGACTGGTGCAACCGTCGCTGGTAATGAACCATCACCTGGATGCTTTGGACAGCAGTTGCCATGGACCAAACATTCACCCAAGTAAGTTACATTGCACTGTGGCCGTAATCTAACATCTTGCTCGACATGTACATTGGTGCTACAGTGATTGGCACGTGATACAATGTAGCTAGTAAAGAGGCAGTAATGCAATTGTTTTTGTTGATATCACATAAAGTAACTACAGTGGTTGGATATGTATCCACAAAGAATGTACAAATTATTTCCATTGCAAGCTGTAAGCAGTTTAATATGAACAATGTTATGTCTGCGAGTTGACTTTAATAATAATACATTATTATTTACAAAAGTGTTTCATGACATACTTAACCAAAATTCAACTTGATTTAGTACACAAATTTACAATCAAAAACGAATCTATCTATTCGTTGTGTTTAAATATTTAATACAATAATATGAATTAAATTAAAAGTTTGAAAAAAAGTGCAAAACAAATTTATTTCCATTATACATAGGACTTTCAACTACAAACTGAGACAAATGTTATAACTTATCGTATGCAATTGCATATTCATTTTCTGCAGTTCTTATAATTGTACTCCTTGTCGCTGTTTTTGATTTAACGACCTTCAAGATTATACCTTGACTTATTAGATTATTTTTAAAACCTAGCCATATAACCGGGCTTGTTATATTCTCTTTAAATTTTTTTTTTACATTTATCAGTGTGCAATTGTGTAATAATGTTACTAACTAGATATCTATATTTATTGAATCCCACATTGAAACATGGTTCCTGAAGTTTGTGTAAACATTGTAGAAACTTTTATTCAAACCGAAATTCGGGAACCAGTTTCACATTATTTACATATGTTTTGTGTAACATTATGCTCCCAAATGGCGGTAACAGTGACACCTT
The DNA here is from genome assembly GCA_000349025.1 of Anopheles minimus. Taxonomy (NCBI): domain Eukaryota; kingdom Metazoa; phylum Arthropoda; class Insecta; order Diptera; family Culicidae; genus Anopheles; species Anopheles minimus. The sequence continues at coordinate 1,293,236 of KB663722.1, read as the reverse complement.
TCAGGTGGGAAACCCAACCAATGCCCGGTTTAAAATTTTCACTACCAGTTATTTCTTAACCGGCACCACGGAATTCCCACACTTTCTCCATCATCCTCGGGCATTCTATCCCAACAATGCACAAAATCTGTACCATGTTGCAGAAAACCGGTACCATGATATTCGGGAGTTGCAATTGCCTCATTTTTCTTTGCACATGGGCATGCAAATGAAAAGCATTGCATTTTTCCGATACCCGACGGCTAGCGGAGGCACTGTGTGGTCTTTGGATGGAATCATTCACTCTTGGGCATGTTTGAATGCGTGATTTGTTGAAAACGGGATACATCGTTTGACGTTCGTTTTCTCTTTGATGTTCCTGGACTGGACGACCACCAACGCAGCAATATTCTTTCGACCGCACTGAAAATGACACTGAAAGTGGTTGAACCGATCGAAATAACATTTCTACTCATCTGCATCTTCACGATGGCTTTTAAGATAGCGCTTCTTACGCTTCGCCCCTATTACCTTTCCTCGTCCACGAACCGTTCGGGAACAGCTGGTGTCGATCTTCAATAAACACATTACGCACATTAGGCGCACGAAAGTGTCAATCTTTGGTGCATCGCAGACGACTCGTCAAAACATCGCACGAGAGCAAAAGGTTCTATAAACGCACCCGCAACGGACTGTTATACAATTCAGTGCGTCATCCATCATCGCGGCAAGTAAGCGAGCAAGCAAGCAAGTGTTTTATTGACGATCGAAGAAGATTTTCGGTTCATCCGGCTCCATTAGCCGTGGCACAGTAATGGAACGGCTCATTGGCGGGAAAGGAAGACACCGTTTTGAATAGTTCACTTCCCAAGTTTAATGGCATCGGTTGTATTCCCCAACATAATGCACTATGACTCCCGGCATAATGCACTTCAGCTTCATTACACCGCACAGATCGGTCGATTCGTCATTTTCCCCTCCCTGTTGGACAAGTAGAAAAGAAAAGGGCATGGAAAACTAGCGTTTCCGTCATCTGGGTGAAAACCGATGGCTATGCTTTTTTTTGTTGTGTTCTCTTATTTGCTGCCGATTTGTGGTAAGCTGCCGTCGGAGAAAAAAACACAAACGTGTGCGCAAGGAAATGGTACGATCTGAAGCAGTTCGAAAAGCAAAACATGTGTACTCACGTGTTTGGAAGTCGAACCTTTTTGCCTTTATAAATATACAGCACACTATCGCGGTAGTGTTACCGTGTAAAATGTGTCGGCACGCTGGGCTGCAAATGGAATATTGGCTAGTATTTACTCCATCCGTCTGCCTTGATTGTTTGTGCACGTCAATCATTTCGGTTGGGTGTATGGATCATACTATTTTTTCGTCTTACGCGGGTTTTGCGGTTGCAGCCGACTGCACATAGAAAATCGATTGGCACAACATGCATCAAGCTGAAAGCATTGTCATGGTGGATGAGGTGTGATGTAATAGTACTGCATTTAAAACAATCTCCGACGGGTGTTGGTGGAAGGTATTCTTATTGCGTGATTCTGGTATGTTTCGTTACCGAAAACAAACCTATAACTTTTAATATTCTAGCTCTTTCCTTTAACAATGCCGGTCCGGGCTGTTGTTGCTTTGATATTCTAATTAAACTGTTTGGAAGACGACTTTTTTTAGATTGGGTTTGCTTGTAGGTCTGCAAGCAGCATCTACTGTTACATCATAATTGGACCAACGAAAGACATTCCAACCAAAAGAAGGTTCATCTACCTTCAAAATCATTACGTTCTAGTGTCCAAAACAAAAAAACACACACACAGCTTCCAACAGCTATACGAAGGCCCTACGATCTCACCTGACCGAGCCGGAGATGAAACAAAAAAAAAGGCTGAAAATAAAAACATTCACCCAGTTGACCTCACAGTGTGTGCGCACCTAAGGCAAACCACAAAGTAAAGGTATTTACCGTTCTGTGTGTCTGTCGGCAGTGCCGGCGTCATAGAAGAAATGGAAACCTCTAAACAGGAACCTCCATAAAACCGATAAACGACCAGATAATTTAAGGAGAATATAAAGTTCACACTATTTTACGATCGAGCACGGACCACGATCCGTCCGTATCTGTCCATTCGTTCTTCCTCCGATCGGTCAACGGACCAGACCAAGCCGACCAGGCCGAAATGTCGTTCCGTGAGTGAAAGAAGAAAGGTGGAATGCCTTTGGGAAAGTCCGACGGGTCGCGGTCCCTTAACCACACGCTAGGATCAACGATTCCGTCGCGTTGATCCTGCCGTTGGCACAGCGGGTGTTTGCACGGGATGGGTTTTAACGCGTTTTTTTGTTTTTGCGCGTTCGCGCGTCATCACATACGCCTGGGGTAAGCCATTAAGGGGCAAGATTTGCTGTTGTAACGATACGATAGTGAAAATTATTTAATTACCGAGAAGAAGCCATTGCGCGTACAATCTTTACCCAATCTGTGGAACTGTGGCAGTGCAAAACGGCAACCTCGACGTAATGGTACAGTTTTGTTTTGGTGTTGTTCGGCTGAACTAACTCTTGCTTGTTTTCCCAGCGCTAAAGGTTTCTACGGAATGTAATAAAACTGTAGCACACCTCCGAAGCGATTCTTTGCACCTTCTACAACTGTCAAGTTCGCAGCTTTTTTATAACCCCTAGAAAATCGTTTACATCTGGACTCTTCGCTAGTGGTCGCAAATTTCCGCGAATTTTCTTTCGGTTGACTCGGGTTCCAGTGATGATGCTAGGTGCCAGGTTTGACCATGTTGCCCGAAAACAGTATCATGTAGTGTCCGGAGCGCAGCAAGTACGAATGTATAAGGGCAACAGCTCGAAACGTGTACGAATTATTCATACGCATGATTAATAATCAGTAAAATGTAGAATTAGCTAGGGATATGAATATGGATTATCATAAATAAAGCTTATACTTCCTTCGCCCCGCTCAGCGACAGTATACTGGTTTCCCCGTGTAGAATAATAATAAAAAACATCCATTTTCCTTCCACGACCAGAACCCGACGAGGAATGATGAAGGCCATTTCCACAAACCACAACCATTTGCAGATCGGCCCGAAAATGGAGGCCTTTCGTTGTACGCACGCTGGACACTCATCCACTGTATCTATTTTCCACTCAAATGCACCTCACACTCATCCTCATTAGGGCTGCGCAAGCACAACCAGTAGCCGCAGCGGTAGCAACAGTTGCTCGGTTGATCGTCTTCTTAAACTTCCATTTTCCAACCCACTGCCATTCGGTGTGTCCGTTTGGCCGTGGAAAAGAATATTGGTCATCGTGGTGCCGTTTGTTATAAGATCCGTTAAGGCAACTAGAAGAGTTCGGAGACGTTATCTTGATCACTAGACATCCACAGGCCAGCAAGTGACGACTCGCACCACTCCCGTCTCGCACTGGATGTGTTCAGCTCGACGACTCGTTTATGAAATTATGCTAATCCTGCTGCAAAGAAATAATTTCTTTACTTTGTACGAACATCTTGCGGATGCTCCGAAACTGGAACATTGATGAAGCGTAATCCGTTGGGGCAATTGGGGCTCTATTTGATGCATGGTTTATGATCTCCGAGCGAGCGTTACCAGTTCTCACACGCTGCGTTTGCTAATTGAATTCTATAATTGCTACACATATTCTATAAACAATTGGATGTCCGTCACGTGTTCCCACAGCACGAACACGAATGCGACACGGAACCGTTTCGGGTAAGGTTCGTTTTGCACTTGCTCGCTTGCGCTTCTACGTTGCATGTTACATTACGCATCGCAAGTGTTGCAGCTGGCACATCAAATCCCCGAACCGCAATGCTCGCCACCCAATCATATTCCAATTATTTCCAACATCTGTTCCACCGGCAGCAACACTACTTTGATCGAGCGTTTAGCAGCCGATCGCAGACAAGTCGCTGTGTTGTTTATTCAATTACAGTTCGAGTAGAAATTATTCATCTAAGCACAGCACAGCTGAGGAACCACCGCCGAAGCCTTCGTGTGTGCCTCTCTGCGCACACTGTCGTCCGAAACTGACCCAAAGACCCGTAGACGGAAGAAGAATGTTCCCAGCGGTAGAGCTGATTCGATCCATGGTCTCGTGGGATCTGCTCGATGAACATCATGCTGACGGATGCCCCGTTCGATCGGAGGCAGGACAAAAAAACGGCACAAAACGAGAACCGTTTCAGTGTTTTCCATCGACGAAGTGTAAACAAACAAATGGCTGATCGGTAGGGCCGACGAGGAACTGGCACGGTTCCAGGGGAAATGTGTTTTGAATGTGGGAAACGCGTATCACTAGCCTGCACTAATTGGTCTGAATCGTACACTGATGGCAGCAGCGATAGACCACCACCGAAAGCGTATGAGTCAGCTATGAATCAAATTGATTACATTCTTTTGGCCCCACCACATTCATCAGTATCGTTTATTCCTGGCGGACAGCATCTTCCGATTATTACCGGCAAGTTTCGCTCCAGAGACGTGAATTCTTCCTTCCGCCCGGAAGAAGTTGCACCGGACCGAACTGTCCGGTTTACATGTCGAACGCCAGCAACGATGAAACGTTGCAGGTGCTCCCAATTGTCCAATTCACTAATGGACGGATGAGCGGGTATTTTATTTACAACAAACGCATACACAAAATGGAAACGGGGATAGAAATGGAATATGATATTCACAGCCGAAAATGCGCATTTGCTACTTCAGAACCGGAACAAATAACTTTTTGTTCTGCTGCTAGGTCTTTTGTTTACAATGCTACATCCTGATGTGATTTTTGTCCTTTTTTCATTAAACTGTTCTGAGATACTTTACGGTTGTGTTGAAGTTGCTTCCGTTTCCTATTAAATTTGGAATGTAAGGTAGAAGATTCCCATCTTGGATGTATGTTAGACAAACAAAACATCACACATTCTTTTCTCAAACCATTTAAGTTTCAGAAAAATATTTCATATTTGTGTCAAATATATGGTGGGAACCGGTAACCCCGCTGACTTGATGGCACATGACCTTCGCTAATTGGATAACATTAATTGCTAGCTACCGGGTGCCTGACGCACACTACCTGGCCGGTGTCTCGCGTGGAACGCTAATCAAGCTCAACGACACGATCGGCAGCGACAGATCCCATCAACTAACCGTCAAACATTCCCGAGCGCGCGACCAGGGCGAGACACACGTAAGACAAGGAATGAGCAGTGACACAAAATCTGTCTCACAGCGCATGGAACTTTGGGTATTAGCAACGATATTAGAAGAAGAATTAATCAGTTGGTCAATCTGACGTGACGTGAATCCGATCGAACGTGCCCATAGTACGATCCGGTTTCTAGTCATATAGCATCCATTCGTCGGCACTTGCGGGTGAGCTTTTTGGATTTATCTCGTTTACCTGCGTGATGACGGACTGTCCATATTGGTTGCCACGTTGGCGTTGTTGTGTAACAGTAGCGTTAATCTCGATCGATTCACTTTCCATAATTATAAACACACACACACACGCACGCGCGCACACACACCAGCACGATCAAATCAAGCGACAGAAGTTTACCCGAAAGAAGATAGATTGGGAAGATCGATCGAAAAAGTCAAAATAAAACACACAAGCGACAAAAAAGAGACTTCATCTTCCTTTGCTCCTTTTATCCTCTGGAACCCCCTTTCTCCCACACCTTTGAAAAAATGCCACCCAAAACCCAAAGCACCTTCAGCACCGGGAGGATCGAGAGTCAGATGTTAGTTGGCCCGATATGGCGGCGGTACTCTCTTTGGTGTGGCGGCGGCGTGCTTCATTCTGTGCCCATTTGCCAACTTTAAAGACACTGCAAAAATCAACACCCATGTGTGCCGCCACAACCATGTGGCAGGATAGTAAGAAAACAAAATAAATTTACCGAAATTCCTCTATTAACTTCAAAATAAATTTGCAAAATAATTTATTAAAAACCAATACACACCGCGTGCGAGCGAATGCTGATGTCAGGACAGCAGCATAAGCGAAGGAAGGCGAAGCAGCGCGCCTCGTCGCCGACACCACCACCGTTTTATGCAAATTTGATTACCATCCCGTTCGGTTCCGTTCTTTCCGTTTTTTTTTCTTCTTGCGGTTCCGCGGCAGTACCTTGACCATTTCGGTCAACCAGCGCTTATAATTTAACCGGCCCGAATTGCGCGGCTTCGTGCATTGGGGTTTTGTTTTTACCGGGGATGACAAAAAAATCCGAGGGCTCCTTGCAGTCGAGGGCCAGTTTAGTCGCGGGCGTTGTTTGTCGGGCGGCATTCGTGTGCCAAAGGAGGAGAATGTAGCAAACAGCACGAAACGATATCAACCGGCAGAAGACGATACGGCATACCTTGCCGTGTCTTTGCCGGGCCCTTTTCACTCCAGGGTACAGAAGGAAGCGTTCAACAAAAATATCCATGCTTTAATCCATCGGCTGCATTGGCTGGAGATTGCTATCATGCCTTTGGCAGAGTCGCGCAAACGTTGGAAGCCGTTTTGACACCATTTTATTTGTATGATTTTTTACGCTGTATTGTACAACTGCACCGGCCATATTTATCGCGTTTTTCGCTGGTAAAGCATTCGCGAAAGGATAACACAAAATAACATTAACGAACGTTTTGAATGTTGCATGCTTGCAACAGCAAAAATTCAAAAACGCCGTCCTCCTGAGGACTTCCTAGACAGATTGGGGCTGCAAAACGACCAAATTCCCCCATCAACGTATGGTCCTAGTTGGGTATGTTTTTTTTTTAATTCCTGTTCGTAACCTTTTCACAGCCCAGTGTACACCATATGTGTTTGGTGTGTTTTGTATTTTACTGTCCTGTGGTCGGGGGGTTTATTTTTTGTGTGCTACGCTTTGCTTTGCTTCTGATCGTTGCCGGCAACTTTTAGCCATCACGAAAACCACAATCATTCGCGATCGTACCGCGCAAAGGAATTGCCGCCATGTTAATGCAAATTAAGCTCCAGCAAAGGTGGCGGCAACGCAAAAAAAGGCAGGATGGAAAGGAGGAAAAACAATCCGATGATAAAAAGAACAACGCGGATTTGGCTTTGCGAGCTACCTTCCGAGCTATCAGCAAAACAGTCTATCCGAGAATCGATTGGAAAATCGTTTGTCGTTGGAGGTTTTTGGTACGGCCAATCCTCCCCTGTGATATTGCCGCGGATTCGAGAAGTTATCCGCTTTTTTCTAAAAGGGCACCAGGGCCGCAGAAATGAATTGGAATCGGAAATCTGTCAATCGGAAATGCGATAAGCAACGTGCGATAAGAACTCAGCAGTGGCGGCCTCATTTGAGCTTCTGCCCGTCCTGTTTTGGATCTCAGTCACAGCCTGTCGGAAGTGTACAATGTGACCAGTATAATACAGCTCCACCACGGATGTGTCACCGGTCAATAAAGAGCAAGAAAGAGCCTTAGTGAATATTGCTATGTATGTATATCTTTCATGGCAACTCTTCACCATTTTTACCTTCCGAATTTAGTGCAATAAATCTTCTAGCTAGTTTACCGTGTCGATCACCGTACCGATCGCATGTGCGTGTGACTTTCCGCCCTTTCGGCTACAGCTTCCGACTGTAGCGGATTGTCCGTCGTTGTTGATGAAGAAGTCGTTGAACGGAACGTCGTACAAATGACGCCGATGGTAACGAACAGCAGGAAAAACGATACGACTGTACGATTTACGGGTCCTCTTCCACCGTGCGGGTTGTGGAATGAAATCCAACAAGTGCCCCACCACCACGGGACGTTGTGTGTGGTCGGGTTTTATAGATTTATAAACAAATTATGTATGCTTTTCTTATTAGAGCCACATTTTTCATAAATTAGCATGTCGAAGTGTGAAAGCAGTATAAAGCGCAGCGAGCAAACGATGAAACAAAACCTTACGCGACCAACGCACGACCTTTCGAGGCTGTGGAGATCGGCGTTTCGTACGTGATCGTACGTCACTTTAAGAGCCCTGTTAAACACCGTTTGGTAATCTTCCCAGTTCCACCAGAGACGGGCAGGTTCAGCTGTAGTGGTTCGTTGCCGGCTGTTTTCCCATAGTCGATTCTCCCAATCGAGGGCGCACACATTACTAACAAGGCATCGTGTATGGAAGGTCTGCTTTCACACTTGTGTTAAAAATAAAATATTTGATCAATTCCAACAAGTGCTACTGTAGTTACGTCACAATATTTGAAAGATTGTTGATGGTGATCGTTTCACTGCATGCGAAAACAAAAACGGGCGAAAATTTGAGGTTTATATTTTTTTGTAAGTGCGAAAACTAATGAAATTAGTTTGCAATAAACCGCGGCTCAACGCATTTTTGTACCGTGCCGGAATGTATTCCATAAACTATCGTAAATTATCGCCTTGTTGGTGTTCCGTGTTGTTGTGCGGTGTTGTAGTGCATCATCAAAGCGTTCTGTTGCCTTTTTTTCCCCAGTTTCCTGCGCAATACACCGAAATGGGAAGATTTATTTCTCCGGCGGTAACCCATCCTTTGCTTATATACAGTTTCAAAACCAAATGATGTTTTTGTCACCGTTGCTCGCCATCTTTCCAGCCCGCCACCGGGGGAAAATCTACTTCCCCGCTTCGCTCACACCGACAGCTAACAGTTCACGTGGCACCGGCAGTGTCGGTCGGTTTCGGTAATGCCTGTCGGTACTTCATCAGTTTTCTTCCGCGTGCTCAGCCTTACAGTTTGCGCGCCGGTACCCAGAATGATGGAAGACATTATTCATGCCGTTCTTTACTCCGCTTTTCATCATCGCCCGTTTTCTTTTCGTCGATTTCGTTCGATTTCTGTTTTATACGCGCGTTCCCAGCATCCCGAGCGGGGCGCAAAATCCGGCCGTGGCAAGATCAAAGACGGTTTTCGGTTGGGTTCGTCCTGTTTTATGCCTGCTTATCAGTCGTTGGTTGTTCGTGGTTTCCCTCGCCCTTCGCCTTTGCCGCCTTCACAGTCTCCACGGCTGGTCACGATCGTTCCTGCTTTGCATTTATCCAGCTACGCGATGCGGTACAGAAACGCGATAAATAAAACTAGGCACCCGATCTCGAGCCTTAGCCTGGGATGTATGCCGCATGCCAGCATCCACCGAGTACAAGACCCAACGACGCGGGCTAAGAACGGAACAGCAAAACATAACCAAAATAAAAAAATAAATAAAATAAACGTTCAAACCGTACGGTGAGCAATAGCGGATTGAAGTTTGGCTGCCGTTGCCGCTTCTGCTCTTAAGGCCAGTGCTTGAACTGACTTATGGCATCGGCCAAGTTCAACCCCGAAGACAGGGCGACATGACAGTGCCAAGGATCGGTGGATCGGTAACCGGTGACGAAAGCGCTTACGCGAGACGATCGCGACACGATCACCCGACACGGTGATATTCGCTAATTTATCTTCGCTACCTATATGCCCCGATGCCGGTGTTCGCCGGCCGACTGCTGGCCGGGGCTTGGAACTGGGTTTGCTTCAACCGCACCGCGCATGGGCTTCACAGGTGCATGGCGGTTGATGGCTTGCGTTCGGTAATGATCGCACGTGCTAATTGGCCCTCCACACATGGCTAATACTCGCTAATCGGAAAGGCAAACATTAATCGGCACATCGGTACCGGTACGGAAGCGTCTTGGTGACATATGCGCTAGTGTCCGGAGTGTCACCGGTTCCCAAGGCCACTAACACCTTGTGCGGGATTGTGTACGGGTGGTGGTAGTGGTAAACCCCGGATCAAACGCATCTCAACGCATATGTGCGAAAGAGCGCAGGCGTGTAGTGTTGGTAGGTTTTTGCGCTCGTATGTGACAATCGAAATCATTCATCAACTGACAACGGACAGATTGATGGTCAAAACGTCAAACGTTGGGCAAAATTCTACTGAGACAGTGGCAATAGAGTTGGAATGCGATTTATATACGGCGAAGACATCCAGACGGGTATTATAAAATTTATAATTTTATAGCACCGCTAGGTGTGAAGACAAAAAAAGACTTCAAACAACACATTCTTAAACAGGGGACCACTTGATCGAAAGCGGACTCTTGTTGAAGACAGAACCATACGGAAAAAGATCGATCCAACGCCCAAGAGAGGCCATCAGGGGCTTTACTTACAACGCTCGTGAGTGCAATGTCCCATTCCATGTAGGGAAAAGTTTAAATGGCGGTTTGCCGATGAACATAGTGCAGAACAACAAACTATTTGTTTCCCACCAATAACCCCCCCATACACATACACAAACGCTCGCAAGAATTTGTAGCCATGTTGATTGTTTTAAAAAATTAACCCGAGTGGGACAGTCCCCCCATACGAGAGGGAAATTGATTTTAAACTCGCCGCGAGTTCGCGGTCATAACTGAGCCAGATACGCATGAGCTGCATACATATTACGGTGGGTATCGTGCCACAACGCATCAGCCCCATCTGCCGATGATGTGCTCCTCTCGAAGCTGAACAATATTTTAACGCCAACTTACGATCGAAACTCATTGCCACTCGGCCGATGCGCTTTGATGATCGTTGAAGTGGACCACGGCTCGGGGAGTACGATGGTTGATTAAGGAAGAAGCAGCACAACTTTTTCCCAACGAGCCGTGCCGCATATAGGTGGCGAAAAATCGCCGACGTCAAGGAGCTTCTAACATGGTCACGCTAAGGTCAGTTTGCCGCACGATTGCATCATGCATCGCTGTACGGATGCATTTTTCTTTGATCTTTTTTTAATGGATCACCTACACGATCGTTGAAAAATTCTTCACATTTATATGCTTAGCGTTTTCAATTGCTGTGTTATAAATGTGCGTCCGTGTGTTTTATTTATTATTCTAACTTATCTTTAGCAATTTCTGTTGAGTTAAAAGCAAACTGCATCTCGCTTTGCGATAGTGAGTGTACAATTTTCGTTTTATAACAAACCCCCCCGAGGCATGGTAGTGATAACAAAAAACAAACCCTACATGGCAGCCTAATAAATCGTTCGTAATGAGCTACTCATATCCGTCAGAAGCTAGATTTGTTGAATCTTCTGTTTTCATAAAATGTATTCTACTGTCCGCGTCCGCATCCAAAGTGCTTCCGAAATTTGGCTCACGCTTATGTTACGCTTTGGTTCGAATGCTTCTCTGAGCGGACTCTTATGATTTATGGATGGTCATAAAAACCGAGCCAAACTACCGGCAAATCAGCATAATTTATAACAAATTATTAATCCATTAAACGAGAATTATTGCCATCCAGCTCGGGGGCAGTTCAGTGGTCGAACGGTTATTCTGGTTTTCCAAAAAATCACCAGCATCGTTGGCTTTCTCCTTGGTGCATTTTTTTTCACCACCTCCCCATTACCGTGTTTAGACACTTCGATTGTTTTGCTATATTTGTCCCGTTTGGTCATTGGGAAGATTCTAGTTCGAGCGTGAACTGTCTGCACGTTTGCTATGAGTGCGGATGGCGCCGTTCCGATTGAAGGAAAGATTGTTTACAATTTTAATCATTTACCTTTCGAGTGGTTAATTTTTTCTTCTTTTCAACGATCCGAGAGTGTCTCGGAGTGAAGATAATTGATTGAACGAAGGAAAGGAAACAACCACATTGCTTTCGTCATTCCACAACGACTCGATGACAGACATTTATTTTCAATGTGTCACCGTTGGTGTGGTTGATTGGGTCATTAATAGCGATTACTCACTCGTTTCGAAAATTTGCTAGTACCCCAAAACTGCTCTTTTTTGGCTGAAGAATTTCAAAGACATTGTGGGATAATCACAGCTTTCGATTATGCTAAATATAATAGCAACATTTTGGGGGAATTTGTTGAATTTCAATTTCAAAATAAAGAAAAATAGACAACGTTTTAGGACAGTCGCACTTATTACGCCATGGCGCCAGCGTTCTACAGTTACATTTATATTAATGCGAGCATGAAGTTTTACGAAACTTGTAGTTTTGTTGATGGAAACCGGCTATGCATACCTTACTAAAAGTATCGTCTGAGGTTAGCTATTATTTTCGCAGTTTTGTAATTGTAATGCATAGAAAAATCACTATCAATTCATTTCTCCAATAATTTGACTTCATCATAATTGGTGAAATGATGGGCAGCCATGCCATTTTATGTCTTACAAAATAACTTTGTTCTGTCTACCAGCTTACTTTGGCAATGATCTGGTCAATCCCATCCTTTGCCATCGGCGAAACTTCTCTGTGATCTTTATTTTGTCTTTAGCAGCTCACAATACACCACAAATGATTGGTCCCACCAAATTCACAGTAACATCGATCAATTTGCAATCACTGTTTAGAATAGTTTTAAATGATTGAATTTTCGTATAACATATCGATAATAAAGCATATTTTAATATAGTGTTGTTTTATTTGTTATTTACAATAGTCAATGCGTGATCAAGAAAGCAAGGTAAACTATGCAAAAAGAAAGATCATAAAAAGGATACTAGGCGAGAAGTAGTTCATAATTGACGTTATGAGTGCTATCAAAATCTCATTTCTCAACTCATCTCTCAACTCATTCTTATTATTATTTGAATTAACTTTGGCTCAGTCGATCAGTTCTAGCTATAATCTTTCATATATTATTTATAATAATAGAAAACAGGCAAATTCAAATAATTCTACATTCTCTCATTCTAACCTCTATTCTGTTGATGTACAAAAATATTTTCACAAGACAAAGTATATGATCATAAGTTGGGGGGGGGGGGGGATTTCATGAGCAAGAATGATGGCTGCTGTTTTATTGGTATTTGGTTTTTAATGTTTTTATAGTACAACGCTACACAATACCATAACTTGCATACGTAACAGCCAATAACGTTTTGTTTCGATACGTATGTTTGGATATCCCGTTGCATTAATGGTGTCATTATCAATCAAATTACTATCATCGGACGCTACCCTTCGTCTTTACAGTATAACCGTTGGGATTGAAAACGTGGGATAGCATGTCACTCATGGGTACAAACCGTTCTTTGAACAATACCGAAACGACACGAACAAGCGAAAGTTACGAATGAAAGATAAGAATATTCAAATCAATTCCAACCTATAAACGATCTTCTAAGGTGACACATTTTGTAGGTGTTCAGCATCGTTACTGTAATCGATCGTCTTCATCATCATTAGCATCTAAACGCTGCAACGGTACAGCGATAGTTCCTCCAGCGTGCCATGTCCTAAGAAACAATGAAGGAATAAAAAACACGCACACACGCATCACGTACCGGCATAGAGGAGAAATGCATCGATGCATAGCCAAGCGGGAGGTGCAGCCACAGCTAGTTATCGATGACCATGACGGCGCCTGGGTTGGAAGCCAAACCAAACAACATATTTACGATGCTTCGGGCACCAACCATCAACCAGACCGGCAGCCTGCCTCGTTGACCTTTGCCGCCGGTGGTTCGGGATGCTGGGTTCGTTCTATCGTCGTTGCAAGAGCGTCATATTCTTTTTTCTTCCTTTCTTTTCGGGGCTTCTCGCTTCAAGCCAAGGACAAAACCGCGTGATTGCTTAGCGCGACTCGTCGACGGACAGGCGTCCGTAATAAACTAGATAAACACTACTGTCTACCCGGCATCGTTTCGGTCCCGGTTTGGAAAAGCCGGCTTAGGCAACGGCAGTGACTATACCCATGGCTATGTCAGAAACGGTTCCCAGTGAGCGCACTGCGATCGGTTTATCTTGTACCAATCCATCGCATTACTGGTGGCACTGGACTATCAGGGGCGCACTTTTCCCGTTTTGTTTTTTTAATTATTTTGTCCCACAAACACACACACGCACACACGCACACACGCACGCACGTACGAGTATGGCCCGGTTGCTGGCATGCCCGGTTTACATCATCACTTGACGTTTCGCCGTCTGTCTGACGCGACGATGATGATCTGACTGGGCTGTCAGTCAGCCCGCAAAAACCCAACAGCTGGTTGTGTTGGAACCGAGAGTGGACTAGCAGTTATACTTACCCAAAAGAGCGCCAACGTATAGTGTGCTCCATAAACAACGGAATCTTGAAAAAGGGAGATTCGAGGTGATAGCAGATATAAAAAAATGGAGAGAGGTGCTCAAAAAAAAACTCCGCACACGCGCGATCATCACACCGAGTCTCTCATTTGAAGCAACACGCATCTAAAACTATAAAAAAGTGATCATAAAGATGTTATAAAAACGAGACAACCACGACGACGACGACGACGGCGACGATCGCCACGGCAGAACAAAAAGATCGACAAGACCTTTTGAGAAACGATGCAAACGATTCATCAAGGATCAAGGGTACGGTACAACGGGCGTCGATCCAGCAGTTTTTGGGTGGCACAAGCACGGCAAAATTAAAAACAATAAAACAATACAGCAAAACCAACGGCCCCAGCCGGACAGTAACAAAACATTCTCAAATTAACCTAACAAGATACCTGTTTTGGAGTTTATCTGGCCGTCTATGGATTGTGCTTTGGTGATTATCTCTTCCCGCTGCTAACCGATAGCAACACAAGCATTTCCATGCTGCAACACGAAGGAGAGGTTCCTTTCCGGCTTGAGATATTTACTCGCCCTAGTGCGATCTAGCTGATTGTGTGCCTCACGAGCTTTTGGCCCACGTTCCGCCTACCATTTTTTTTTTCATTTTCTTTGCTTTATTGCTATCGATCGCTATGGTTCGCAACTATTTTTTTATTATCTGCAAAATATGTGCATCACTTTCAAATTCCTTCCTGTACAATTCGCTCACTGGTTCTCGGTTTTATATCGTGTGTTTTTAGTTTTTTTTTTAAGTACCGATCGAGAAGACTTCACTGTCACTTTGACATTTTTGCTCTGTTTGCAATCGTCGGGGCAGGTCGCGGAGGAGGGAATATAAAATTAATCACCATAAAACTTTTCTACCCATGAAAAGCGGGCGCGTGCGGCAAATGCCCGATTAGGCGCGATTTAAAAAAGGCAGGGGAGAGATGGAAGGAAAAAAAGAAAACTTCATTTCGTTTGTATTTTTATCAGCTGTTGGGCTGTCTCACTTTGTAAACGTTCATGATATGGATGTGGGAGAAACATACCGATCGTACTAATTTGTGTCCTTCTTCCTGTTTTGTTACTGGTCGCATACAGTTACCTTTATTTTTTTCCTATAATAAATTGTCTTACAAATCACACTTTCACCTCAAAATAAAAACGATGTTACCAACGGTCATCATCGGTTGAGGTAATTCCATTTTTTAAAAGAACCCGAATTCGGCTAACAAACGAATAGCGAAAAACTGCGCTTAAAAACATTCGCTCCACAAACGCACACGCCCAGCGAGCTAAAGAGCCAATTGAAGAATGGAATATGCAAAATGGTTATTTTTGGTGGACGTGTTTTAACCTACGAGGTCGGGCACAGGCTACGCGGCTCGCATTGTCGGTAAACTTTTGAAGTCTTCCCGTGCGGATCGGGCGTTCCATTTTGGGCAATGTAGTTGGCGCAAAAAACCGGTATGAAGATGGCCGCTTGCCGGTTGATGCTTCCCGCATGAGTCCTGGCTGCTGTCAGCACTCAACGTCCCGCCAGCGCGGTAGCTGGCGAATTGGAGACTGGAGATGTTAGTCTGGAATCCTGTTTTGCTTATGCTTTTTTTTTGTGTACAGATGCGATGGAGTCCCTTCGCCCGTATGTCGTTCACCGCACCAGTTATTGGACTTTGTTTGATTGAATAATTTATTTTGGCAAAGTGATGGAAGATCATGCGGAATTGCAATATTTTTTCAAAGGAATAAAACTCTTTACAGAGCCAACAAAATTTAACGAAAATAAACCCGAATTATAAACAACAGTCATTTATCACCCAAGTTGGATAGAAACTGTAGGTACGGATAATGTTTAATAAAAAAAAAAGAAACAATTTGAAGCTAATGGACAAATATTAAACTCGGTGAGGTAATTGAATTAAAGCAATTTACAGAAAAGATAGAGGAAAAAATAGTTACCAACACAGTCATTCAACGTTGTACCTGTTGATTGGGATTCGCTTTTTGTGAGTGTGTGTGTTTTTGGTGTCGGTTTAATGCTGTCACTAATTGAACGAATAATTTGAACGTATTAAGTTGTTAATGTGAACCGTGTGCCACGATAATTAAAACGTTTGTCGTTTTGGAGCAGGTGTTCGCATTTTACTTACTCCTTTTTTTTCGCCAGTAAGCAATGTACCGACAGTTACTAAGGTTTGAATTTTAATTCCATCTGCTGAACGACGGTGTTGAAACTTACACCATTGTGTCACTTTGTGTTTTTTTATTTGAAAATACTAAGAGTGGATTTTTTTCCTCGCCCAACTGTACATGCAAAATGGAACATTCTGTAATACTCTTGGATGTTGATTTTTTTTCAGCTTCTTATCCACGATCAAACTCCCTTCGTTTGAACTGACGCAACAGCTTTACTAATGTTTGACCACTTCTTGGCTCTGGTTCAACGCAGTATCCTAAACGATCGTGATGTCCATTTATCTTATCATAAAAACTCGGAGCAACGAAGTTTTTCTTTAAGAGGCTCAACATCCTTTTTGCGCGTGCAAAGTTTTTTTTTCTTTTGTCTGTGGAAAGAATTTATCAAGAAGTTTAGCGGCTTCTTGTCTGATGCAGTTGGGTATTCTATTTTTTTTAAGATGGTTTGTGAATAAAAGCGAAAAACACAAATCGTTCGAACAATCGCGAACCAAAATGTTATTATGTTTCTTTTCTTCTCTTCTTTTATATATTTGAATAAATAAAACATTGCTTAGTTTCTATTATAATTCTTCTTATGTTAAACTATGTTTGTTATCGTTTGAATCTCTATTGATTTCGTACTGGGTAAACCTTTAAATGCTTAAATATAAATTTTCATTCGTTAAAACAACTTTATATGACAGTTTGATTCTAATTATTTTAGTTGCAAGTTTTAGTATAAACCGTAGACGCAGTAAACCTTCTAGCAAAACATGTTATCATTAAATCCTTTTTTTTCAACTGTGAAAAGTATAACAATAATTGTTAAAAATGCATGCCACAGCTACTTACGAGAGCAAAGCCGCTTACGAGAGCTCTCCGATTCTGTCGCTGGAGAGTATAAGTAGGTGCCCGAAGTTGATGGACAGGCGAATAGAAAATGGTTGCACGGTTTTTGGGGGAAAATTCTTCCCTTTCCACTTGAGCAAAACCGCAGCAATAAATGGATACTAGTGGATGAATCGGAGACTGATGGAAAGATTTGCTTCCCTCCCGGTCTTTCGTCGGTTCTTGGGGGAAAACAATCTCCCAGCGGAATGAAGCTGCTGGGAAGGCTGGGTGCGTCCGGGCAATAGGAAAACCGGAGAACCGTTGACGGGTGAGTTTGAGTTTTGAGCGCAGGCCCCTTTGGTTAGTCCTTGCCAGCTTAAGTGTTTTCCGCCATAAAGATAAAAGGGAAAAACGACCCAACTGGTTGGGGGTTATCGTTCGAACCTCGGAAAATTCGGAAATGTATGTCGAACGAAAGCTATCCTCCATGATGTCGTACACCCCACAGGTCTGGTGTTGTAGCTTTGCGCGTTTGGAAAGAAACGGCACCGATGAGAACACTTTCGTCGATTATTAGTAGCGGTCGCATACTTTCCCGTGATTCCATGAAATCTCGCTATCGTGCCGTGGTATATATGTCGGTCCGTCGACGGGAAGCATAAACCATTCGGGAGGGGTTTCGTGCACTCGCATCGCCTGACAGAAATTAGCATGTTTTCTCCGTGAGGTATGGTATGAAAACATGCTACAATTGCGTGTACCCTGTTTTTTTTTTCTTTCTGCCTAACAATGCAGAGTTGGAACTTCAAATGTCTGATGCTGATAAAACGTTTTGCATATGGTTTGTTCCAGTGTGTTGGATGCTATAACAGTGGTATATACCGTAAGAAAGAATTTGCAAAAGATCAATAAACACAGTAGAATAAAACTTGTTAGCAAAAATGACAATTAAGTAACAATGTGTTCAAATCAACCATTTTCCCCGAAGGAACTATTATTTATTCATCTGATAAAATGAAATTATTAAACATTCCTTTACTTTGAATAAAGACTTGTGCATTATTTTATTATTTTTAAAGAACGGCCAACTCGTATTGATTTATATTTTTAAATTACTAGTTACGAATTTTAGCAAAAATAATGTTTTTTTGACCAAAATGTTGTACAAAATACAACGGTCGTCAAAATCACACCGTGTGTAGCACTGTTATGTACAGCGCGATCGTATATACACCAGTGTAGTAGTGTGTGTGAAGTCGAATCTACAATATGCGCAAGTGTGAGTGCGTGTGAGTGCGAAATATACTGCGCTAACTCCGCCTACAAAGTAAAAACGCAGTGTGTAAACGCGCTTATATACTGGTGATGTTGGGTAAAGAATCGTTTTACACTTTAATGCAAGGAAATTATTCCAAACTTTTTTTTCTTACAAAACAGTAACGTACAAAATGCAATACAAATGTAATATTTATATTGATGAGTAACTTTAAATAATAATGATATTTGTACTTAACAACGGTTTGCATTTTGTTCATTTTTTCGAATTAAAATAAATAATAATTTATGCTTTTCGTTTGTTACTGGAACACTGTTGAAGCATTGTTATGAAGTTTCTCAAAAGTTTCAGTTTTCGTTTTTAAATTGCATTTCTTTAAAGTTTCAGATATTAAGGGTGATGCTTTAATTATAAATCTATAATTCCGGGGGTTTTTAGTCATTTTTTCCCGCGGCTTTTTATGTCACAAAGAATTTATTAGAACAATTTCTATAATTTCCTCGAAAACAGCGAATGCCATAAATGTTGTGTTAAGATTTATCAATTTAAACAAGAATAAATGAGACTTGAGTAATTTATAAGATTAAATTGTTCAAAAATAAATAACTATTACAACTACTACTACATGTTTAAAAGAGAAATGCTTTAAATAATTGAAATAATTCAAGTTAGTACGATCCACAATGTAAAAATATTTTAAAGGAATTTTAGTACATGTTCATATTTTCTCGAAAGTTGTTAGTATTCATTTAAATCAAATAAGTGTTAACAACTTTAAAAAAGTAATACAACAGGTGTTAGTAGTAATATAGCGTTAGTTTTTACAGTGAAGTGAATGTGCCATGTATATGAACTATTCATAAAAGATTGTTTTGTATGTCTTCCACTACTAAACTACCATTTCGCGATTTGTTTTTGTTTTGCAGAAAAAGAACGCCTTTCTCTGTGCGTTGGATGCGGCGGTCAGATCCATGACCAGTACATCCTGCGTGTCGCGCCGGACCTCGAGTGGCACGCAGCCTGCCTCAAGTGCCAGGAATGTCGTCAGTTTCTGGACGAGAGCTGTACCTGTTTCGTGCGTGACGGCAAAACCTACTGCAAGCGAGATTATGTGAGGTAAGTTCACGATCACGCAGCACACAGACAGCGGTCGTGCGGAAACCGTAGCCTTCATTCGGTGAAATTGCTCTTCTCTCTCATCCCGTCCCGATACAGATTATTCGGTACCAAATGTGATAAGTGCGGTAGCTCTTTTAGCAAAAACGACTTCGTGATGCGGGCCAAAACGAAAATCTACCACATAGAATGCTTTCGATGTTCGGCCTGCGCTCGGCAACTAATACCAGGTGAGTGTCAATGAGTGTGTGTCCTTGCAAAGGGCTTTCCTTGCATTATCCCATCGTCTATCGGATATCCTAACGGGGTTTGCAATTTTTTAAACCCCCTTCAGGTGATGAGTTTGCGCTCCGTGATGGTGGTTCGCTTTACTGCAAGGAAGACCACGACCATCTGGAGAAAACGTCCCAAAATGGCCTCATACCGGGCGTCGAGCCCAACAACAATATCAGCGGCAATGCCAACAACAACAACATCAACAGTACCAACAACAACAATAATAGTAGCCTAAGCAATAATAACCACTCGAGTGAGCTGGGGTCCATGTCAGGTGAGTGAGAATATCTGCTCTTGATGTAGCTGTTCGTGCATTAGTATTTAGTAGGCACTACAAATAAATTAACCAACCTGGCGGAACGTTGTTGCGTTGTTGCATAGCTCTAACCAACGCTGACTTTTGTGTAATTTTGTGCCGAAAGTTAAACAAACTCTTTGGAATATGAAGCTGTGCAAGGTGGGTCATTTCGTTGATTTACTAATTACGAAATTATATCGTTTATTTACTGATATTGTGCTGATACGTTGAGAGCGAATGATGCAAATGCTCTCTTTACACACACACACACACACACAAACTGTTTCTCTCAATCTATCGATTGACTAGCTAATCAGTTCTTATCGTTCCCCATCAACTGACACACGCTTTATTCGGTGCGAAAGCATTTTATAGGCTGCGTGCTCTTGAAACCGAATCGTCGCGTTGGGCGACAGGTGGCTGCAATGCTGATAAAAACGAAACATAGACAACACTACAAAGCTAAACAAAAACTAAGCAAAAAAAAACCCAAATATACATATACAACACACATCAACCTGCGCCAACTAGGCGGCATAAGTCAATCGTGAACCTGGGCGGCATGAAGGGTAACTCAAACGGTAACAATGATCGGCATCGCTTTATGCTTATGGTCAAGTGCTTCATGGACAAATATTGCCCTGCCGATGCTTGTCCCTGTCCTCTCTCCCCTTCCCCCCTCCTCCCTTGTCCCGTCCGTATCCCTACGGTACCATATGGCGGACTCGCGTCCGGGTTGACACCGACGATCCAGTAACGATCCCACTTGACGGCGTGTGTGTTTTTGGGGTGCCCTTTTCTTCAACCGGGAACGAAGATGATGACGATGATAATGATGATGATGGTGATGAGTCGTCAGCGTCTTCTCACTCCCTTACTCCAGTCCCGATCTCCCCGGTGGTACCCACACTCCCACACGCTACACCGCAAAATGTCCGGTTTCGGTATTTATTTTGCTTCTCCGTTTGGCTGCCTTCGCCGTTGCTTTGATTCCCGATCAGCTTGTACCCACTTATGTTCCGGTTGTGTAAATACTCCAGACACACGGTCTACATCGACCGAACTTGTCACAGTCGGCCGGGGCTCGTTGTACACGCCGGCGTGTTCCGGCACCGGCCGAACATGCAAAAACGGGCGGGGTGACAAGCGGAAAGCCCGATCGGAATCTCTTTTTCGGGTTTTGCCTTCTGATGATGATACGCCGAACGCGGCGGAACAACTTCAAACGGGTTGTGGGCCGGTCGCTTTTTTGTCCTAGCCTTTATCTGCCAAAATTAATTTTGTTTTTTTTTGTGTTTCATTTGTTCGTAATTTAGTTTTTCAATAAAACTCCACAACAACATTGCGGCCAGAAATACAGTATGATTTTTGTTTTTCGTAAAAATCCTTGCGAAATACCTTCCCAATCAATGTTTCGTAAAATATAACTTCAGCAAAGCGCAAAATGAACATAAACACATATAAATTTTACCATAACTTGTGCAACCCCTTCGATCGTCATTCGATATTGAATAAAAGCGACACAGGAACGAACCAATGCACGAGTGGTAAAAGCAGAGCAGCAAAAAGCAAAACATAAAACATAAAGCCAAAGCATAAAACAGCGCAAACATACAGTACAAATGTTCCAATTTTCGCCCAACACGTTCACCCCCAACATATACACACACCATTTCGACATCACCCGTCCGTCTCTTGTACGTGTGTCCCACGGAGCACCCTTCCCCAAAAACCCCCTCCCCCCTCCTCATTCCAGCAACCACCCCCGACGATTGCGCGTTTGTTTCATGCCGGTTGCTCATGGGTATCGCAGTACCGATAATTGCAATCGCGATCGCGTACCGTGGTACTTAATATCGTTGAAAATGTTGCAGAGAAAATGCGCTCCCCACTGGGTCCGTCCAGTCTTTTTCCTGCCTTTAGTCCAATGGAAGCGAGGGAGGGAATGGTGAAGGAACCGGTAGGAAGAGGGTGGGCAAGCATTTGGCTCGAGTTTCCGATTTCGGTAACGATTTTCCCGCTCGTAATTAGACGTGTATTGATAATTATCGGTACTGATCGTGGATCTCTACTATTCTGCCGAATTTGGCGGTACTACGTTTGTGCGTGCCTTTTCCTTTGGTGGCCACCTTTGGGCTACACTACTCGCTATCTGCACCGGGGTACGGGGTCTACCCTACCATCCAGGCTGGAGTAGTAGAATTTATATATTTGTATTTCTTTCCTTTCTTCTGCTTTTTGCTGCACGCATGTATCTTGTTTAACCCTACACCTTCACCCGATTGTTCTGTTTTTTTTTTTTACACGGCTACACAGCTACGTGGCCGTGGCCTTTTCCCAGTCCCAGACCTTCCACACGGTGCACACACACTGTGTCTTACACGAAATAATTGACTCACTTCGGGGCGGCGTGCACCTTCTTGTTGCGTTCCCAATTGCGCTATGGGTACAATTCAATACCGGACTTTGTGGTGTGCGGCGGCAAATCAATAAAACACGAGAAATAATAATAATAGATGTAATCGCGGCTGGCTCGCGGTTTGATGTAGGAGATACACACCGAGACAACAACAGCAGCAGCAGAAGCGGCAGGAAAGACCGGGAAAGACGAAAGCAGCAATCATCACCGACCCGCAAGCGCACAAATGTAGTTCATGTGAACCGAAGTTTTTGACATGAATTCAATCATTGCGGATTCATTTCCTTTCGGTACGGAGGAGAAGCTTTTTTTTCACTCAATTTTACAGCGTTTGCTAGTTGCTCATAAGCAAAATAAAAAAACAACCACAAACGGCTAACAGGATCTACTAGCGGTTGTCATGAATTTAATGTTTTTACTAACCAACTTATAAGCTTTGTTTTAGCTTGGACGGGATATGATTAACTAACCTTGGTTTTCGTTGTTTGTTTATTATTTCTTTTTTTTTTAAAACACACATAGATTCGGGCAGTGAATCGGGATCTCACAAAAGTTTGCGTGGCAAAGGACCCACTGGACCATCGGACGGTAAACCAACGCGGGTGCGGACGGTGTTGAACGAGAAACAGCTACACACGCTTCGGTAAGCATCCAATCTATCACCAAGCAGCAGTGTATAATGATTCCTATTTCTAAGACTCGGTAAATCATTCATTGATTCGATGTGATATGCAGTGTTGGAGGGAAAGGATTAAAGCGGATCCTACTCAGCATACATTGTAAACTGCTTAAAAATTGTAATAACGGTCATTATGGTGTTTACGATGAAATACGATATGAAACACTTTCGCATTAACGTACACTGTGATGATAAACGTGATGATAATGATACCGATCGTGCCGTAATCATTACAGCGCGGGAAAACGGTTACATCGCGATCTACATGCTATGCGTGTTGTACTGGTATGAGATTTCCCCTGATCGATAAGACCTCAAAATTATTGAGATCGACAGTTTATCAACAATCACGGTTCATGAAAACAATCCTGTATACATGTAAATCATATAAAAGACTTAATTAAGTATGTGATTATCGAGGTGATTTTTGAGTTCATCAACAATGAATAGTTACATTCGGTCAACACGTGTTTTCGGTTGGGTGGTGATCGATATGCTGATGGTAGCTGCAATCGACAAATTATAATAAATGAAGGTTAGTTTATGCCAATCGATAAAGATCATGCTAATAAGAAAAACGATTGAAATTGAAATTAAAAGTAAATAAATAATCATACATGAACTATTGTAGCATTTTGTAGAAAGGGTACTCACGTTATATTTAGTTTATTTTACAAGAAAAAATGTCCAACTGATCATGCATTACAACGTTGAGTAGATAGTACTTTGCAGGAAAAAGCTGTATAAATAGTACGTTGCAGGAAAATCTAGAAAAAGGTTTCTAGACTGATATAAGTAGAAGAAGATAATGATGATGATGATGATGATGATTGGTAACAGCTCATAATTCAACAAAGGTTTGCGAAGGTCAAAATTATCGCGCAGATATTAATTTTAATTTTAAATTTGGGGTATCGTCTAACAAACAAAACGAGCAGGTGGTTGACAACTTACACAATTGCTTTCAAAGTAAATCTAAATGAATAAAAATACTTAAAAATAGGAGCGCCATTTTACAAGTTTGCTAAAAATAAATTCTTGTTTTTTACAATACCTACTTTTGATCCTCTAGTCATTTCTTAAACCATTCTGTTCTAATATTTCTATTTTTAAAAAGTATTAATAGTAGATTCCAGTGCGCATTAGGGTAAAAAAAATTGTATGAGGAATAAGTCTCTACATTTAATTGATTCAGAAAGGTTTGATGAATCCTTCTCTGAAATATCCATGAACTAGGCTTGAATATCTAAGTTACCTAATGGCACCAAATTTCATTTGTATTTCGAAACTAAATAAATACAATCAAAATAGTTTTGATTTGTATCGTTTATCGCCATAAACCATCCATCAGAATGTGTATTGTAATGATTCAACGGTGAAACAAGGCCAAAAGTTCGATTGGAACTACTCAACCATTTAGTCTGGAACGTAAACTTTCGTCACGATCGGATGATTTGTTCTTCTGTGTGGTAAACACAAATACCAATTTTAAACAATCACATTGTGTGAGTGTTTCTCTTGCCATTATTTTACGTAGCGCCAAAACGAATATTCTAAGAAGCCCGCGTAAAGGGTGATCTTACGTCAGACGGTTTGAGCGCCACCACGTCTCCAGAGTCACTTGAGACATTTCCCGAACAACCACCGTCACCATGCCGTCGTACGATGCCTGTGACCTACCGAACTGAAAGTCTGGCTGTAAATTATCTCTAATTAGAAGCGCATACATCCACGCGATCACAAGCATGGACGGTGGCGCCCATCATTAATATTATTGACTGGCAAGCGAAATAACAAATTGTGCAAATTATTACCATATTGCAGTTGCAGTCGCCTGAACGGCAACTTGTGCGTCAGTGAAGCACGCGTCTATGTCCGTGCAATCTCCAACCGGTACAGACAGTGTTTGCACAGCGCTTCACGCGACCCAACCACCTAATGCACATGTGCAATTTGAGATGCATCACTATCGAGTTACACTGCCAATAATATTCTCTAACATTTGCGTGTCTCTTTTCTTCTTTATCCTTTCTCTCTGTCTGTAAAGTACGTGCTACAATGCAAATCCACGACCTGACGCACTGATGAAGGAGCAGCTAGTCGAAATGACCGGACTGTCACCGCGGGTCATACGGGTTTGGTTCCAAAACAAGCGCTGCAAGGATAAGAAGAAAACGATCCAAATGAAACTGCAGATGCAGCAGGAGAAGGTAAGAAGGTGGAATGGCCAATACATTTCACCGGCAGCAGCGCATCTACACGTGAATCGGTCGATTAAAGGCAAGTTCGCTTCTCCATTCAATCCATTTGCACTCTAGGAGGGACGAAAGCTGGGCTATGGAATGCAGGGCATACCGATGGTGGCCAGCTCGCCTGTGAGGCACGACTCACCGCTTAACCTCCACGGTCTAGAAGTGACCGCGTATCAACCACCGTGGAAGGCACTGTCCGATTTCGCCCTCCATTCCGATCTCGATAGTAACGGATCGATCAATACGCACACACCTGCTTTCCAGCATTTAGTCAATCAGGTACGTTTTATATGAAAACATTGCTAATTTTGTTACGTTACGAACTAAAACAGTGTTGTAGTTTAAGCGCGATGGAAGTTTATATTTTAAAATAAACATAAAAAGCAATACGGCCTGGCCGTAACTGATGAATAAAAAAAAAAAAATAATAAACATAAATAGTGGTACTAATGGAACAAGCACAATTCAATTTAATTTTTGTAGTTGTTTCATCACGCATATGGCTGCCGTGGTTTCCCAATTTTATGTACGTTTCGGATGTTTACCGTCTATTGTTGCGGGCTTATCAGCATAACCTAATGTAAAATATCGAGAAGTGCTTGGCGGCCAAATGACTTGTACATGTCTAGTTCAGTTTAAATCAACTTAATGAAATATTTCAATTTCATTATGTCGATAGTCACAATCTTTTATGTTGTTGTTTAGAAAAGTTGCAATCTTGTCGAAACCATACTTCGTCCATCTCGATAATTACGAACTTGTTGAAACCACATCTCGCCCGGGTCTATATCATTTATGTTCTCAAAGCCCTATTCCTATATCAGCCGGATGTTTTTCGAATGTAGTCCAATAATTTTAGTGTTGAGTAACTATGCTTACGCTTTATTTAAAACTCTGAGCGATAAAAATATAATTAGTGCAACACGTATAGGACGCCAGGCGTATTTGAGAACGAAGTGATTGGCCAGAACAAGATCATCGGCGGCCACTCACGAACACGATAACCGTCCGTTATCGGTGAGTGCCCCGAAGATCACACGGATGCTGGCAGTGGTGAACAACCGCAACATTTAGGGATTTTTTTCACGTGTAATGGAATGACGGAGTTAATGTTCTCTAGTAATAGCTCTCTACAGGCATGTTGGAATTTTTCCATCGAACCAGAGAGTAAGTGGACTGAAATCTATCGAATATTCGACGGATGGCTTGCACCGGGAGATAGTTATGTGTGCAATTTAATTCCTTGAATCAAAGTAATTTTGTAGCATTTTAGATGCGCATAGTTATCTATAATATTCATCCCAGAGTATACTGATGATGTAAAAAACCTTATGAAATTTTTGTTTGAACAATCCTAATACCATCAGGCTTTCTACACCCTTTCAATGCTATATCTAAACAATAAGTTAAGTAAGATTTTTGAACAAATTATTATGATCTTCCAGACTTTGCAGTACATTTTAAACTTCCTCATATGTGTAAGTTTGCGAAGTACGCTAGAGGTTTAAATTTACAACACAAACCGACGGTCGCAACGCAATCAAACGATCATGGAAGACTGTGAACATACAAAATGGAAGATTTGTCGGTTGAATGTGACGAACAAAGAGCAGATAGGGAATGGAATGTATAAAAAAAAAAGCTGTCTTCTGCCCGTTCTGTCGCCACTAATCCGTTGATTAAGCCGAAAGACGATGGCAAGAAAAAGTACCGGACGTTGCAGAAGTCGAGAGCCAAGCCAATCAAGAAACACGCAAAACTCGACTCGATCGTATTATTGTAGGAGCTATAACAATCCTTGAATTATGCGCTGAATAATATGCATTCGCATTGGTTCATGTTGGCCTCTTGTTTAGCCTGCTCGTTCCGTTGCTGCTGAGCTGAGCTGAGCGTGGCTTTCATAATGGGCCGTCCGCATCTGTTTGCTTGTTGACGTTTATTTGATTATGAAATTGTAGCTACAATCAGTCAAAGCTATGAAGAAGATTTTTTTCTGGTTTCTTTTACTGTATATTACTCCTTTATTGTTTTGTAATTTGTGATTTTTTCTCAATATTTCAGATGCATGGATACGACGTGGGTAATGGCGGTGGAGCTGGTGGAGGTCCTGGCGGCGGTCCCGGTGGCATGCCACCGATGCCAGGTCAGGTTGGACAGGTGCCCCCCATAGGGTCACATATGGATCTCAGCGGGCATCACCATCCGGATAGTACGGATTCATACGTAACCTATCTCGAAAGTGACGACAGCATGCAGGGTAGTCCATAAGAATTTTGCTCACACACAAACACCCGCACTCGCATCCGTTAAGCAACGGTGCGGGCGCAACCGGATGGCAATATAATGGCACACAGCTTTTATTGAAGCAACAATAATGTCCTTCACACTGAAACGCACCAGAGAATGATATTTTACAGTGTACCAGTAAGCTTTTGGACCGTTCCTTTCAAGCGCAGCGACTTGAGGTTGGGGATCGTTCGTGTAAAATTCCTTAGACAAATTGGATGTAAAGCAACTCTCAATCGAGCCAAAGTGTTCGCCAAGTTACACATGCAGGTTTTGGTTTCGGTTTTAACACTTTCGTTGGTATGTTCTTTTTTTCTATCCTAACTTTGCGATAAGAATGCAATTAACGGGGAACTTCTGGCACAATGCAGGAAGGCTAATGTTACAGATAGATTTATACATTGGTTAACACAGTTGCAGAAACTAGTGCGCATGTAATAGAAAATAGCAAAAGCAGCCGAAATGAAGGCTCGTTGTAAATAATGTAAAAAAAAACTACCACTTAGCAAACGTCCACTGAACACTTCTACCTACCGAATCACTCACTCACGCGCCCAACACTGTTGCCTCTGTCACTGAAAAGGATAAAAAAAAGGATCTAGAGGAAAAAATAATGAAATGATCAAAATAGACAATGTTCTAAGGAAGAAATACAGACATTGATACGATTAGTATGGTTACAGTTTATGTGTAAAACAACATGGAAAAATATAATCTTCTACGATAACACCCAGGCAAAAACGCGGGTGGAATTACAAAAACCAAGGCGAACCTATACATTTCTCATCATGCCAGAATTAAGGTGAAATGTGGAAAGTTTTTCACGTTACGATAAAGCATTCAAACGAAGAACGGCATTATACAGAGGAAATTATTTGCTTTTTTCATAAATGAAGCCACTACGTTGGTGCACTCAGTGGAGCAAAGCGAGTGACTCGAAATAAAAGAAGGTAAAAGTGACGTCTGAGGAAGGAGATATAGGTTAAAATAATCTAATCATATAAGAAATATCGGTATTTAAAGAAAACATTGAAAAGATAAGCATAAAAAAACAGAACAGAAAATAAAACAAAGTATAAACATAAAGTATATTGTGGAGTTGAATTGATTTTTTTGCCTGGCGCACAAAACGCTCGGAGGATCACAAGGAATAAAGGATCCGAAATATGTGCAATAACTGGTTAGATGATCGCACTTTTGAAGGTGGCCCTGATGATCTGAAGATCTGATGATGATGGCCCTTAGCGGAATGAAAGTTGGAGCCTAACATCAGTACCCAGACATAACCTGCCAGATTCTGCCGAAAAGATCCTTAGGGGAGGGTCGACGAAAACGAATGTCGAGTAGTCGACCTTAAAACTGCAAAATAACTTAGAGGGAGATCATTCACCGTCTGAGAGGAAGCCCCTGATATCCTGTTTTGTCTGGTGACTTGATGTGTTTCAATGCTTTATGGGACTCTTTGGGGCCCTTCAGCCGAAACTAAGCGAGAAAGGATTCGGATCGGATTCGGAAGATCAGTCCCAACTAGAATACAGATTGGTAGAATCGTATCTCACGTGGGTTATTATTCCATCACGTATTGGCAGACGAAGGGGCTCAACCGTGAACGATTTAGAGAGGAGGTCTCCAAACTTTAAAATGCGTGGAAGAGGTTTGTGGTTAGGCGTCGTTCACAAATTACGTAACGCTCGGAGGGGGTAGGGAGGGGGTTCGTTCTAGCGTTACGATTTGTTACATAGGAGGGAGCGAAGAGGGGTTTCGCTACGTGTTACGTAACAATAACTAAAATGCTTGGAAATCTCGCGTTCTATATACTTTGCATCTGGTGAAGATTTCAGCAATTCAGTTCTGTTTCGTGAACGTTTGCGACCTACAGTTCGGTCTGATTCTTCGAATTTCTGGCAAAATTTCCTATGGGAAATTGAATACTCAGGTCGGACAGGATGAGGAATTTAAATCAACGATAGAAAGTTTCAGCGCCCACCAGCGGACGAACGACAAAGGGCACCGTCTTAGAAACCTTGAACCGTCTTGATGGAAGGCACTTCTCGAATATTGTCGACATACGGACCTACAGAGTAGTAAACGTAGACTCAGACCGTTTCGCCAGAAACTCTGCGCAGATAATAGATTGCGACATCAGCCTACCCCGAGGCTCAACATAGATCGAATGAAGCAAGCTCATGTGTCCCGAATACTCTTTGCAGACTCGCGCCTCTTGTCACAGATTTCGACGGGAGTTATCAAGCTGAATTTGTTGGAGGGACAAGCTTTACTCGGTATGGCCACCGACCAAATCTTCACTCTACGGCAGATCCTACAGAAGTGTCGAACAAGATGTCGGAATTTTTGAATCTCACCGGGGGCTGAGGCAAGAGGACGGGCTCTCCAGTTTGCTATTCAACATTGCTCTGGAAGGTGACGCGCGGGCTCCGACATTTTTTTTTATTCATAAATTACGGCCAGGCCGTATTGCTACGGGCTCCGACATCTGGGGCACGATTTTTACCCGTTCTCGGACGAACATCTGCAGCGATGTAACTAAGGTGTCCCCGACGCTAGGCGATCAATGCGACAAGTACCTGCTTGTCGGAGGCTCCGACCGCGATAGTGCTCAACTGAGAAGCAGAATTGACATCAAAATAACCAGCGGAATCCAACGGCGCTTTTTGTTCAGGGGAATCATGCATACTATGGGCTTCACAAACTCCTGAGATCCGGTAGTCCTCTATGGGCACAAGTCCTGGAATATGTTGGCGGAGGACGGAAATGCGTTCGCCATCTTCGAACTGCGAGTGCTAAGGACTATCTTTGGTGGTTTGTGCGAGCAGGGCGTGTGGAGAAGGAGAATGAACCACGAGCTAGCTGAGCTGTTCGGCAGGAACACTCGGCGTGCACAGTGAGCTCGAAGGCTGGACTAAGCGGAGTTCAATCTGAGGGGGATCGGATGCAGTCGGAAAATGCAAATTTTTAATATGAAAACAGCCTATTCAAAAGAATCAGCCTTGATAGCCTTGATCAAAAATAATGACATATTTCAATGATTTTAAGGTATCAATTAAGACAAAAAACAGCAAAACTCTGGTTATTGTTCCTAAGGTAGGTCAATCTTGTGAGAAAACAAGAGCTGACATACGCGCTAAATTAGATCCAAGAAAACAGCAATTATCTGACTTCCGTAATGGCAAAGACGGTCAAGTATATGTTCAATGTCCTGCTCAGGTTAATTTTGATGACACTAGGAAAGATGTTGAAAACATTTTAGGGAATGATTATTCGACTTCTCTGCCATTAGCACGCGTGAGAATAATTGGGATGAGTGAGAAATACTCGGACTCAAAGTTAGTAGATCTTTTGAAGACCCAAAATGAGGGTATTCCCTGGAAACAGGTTAAGGTAATTGGATTTTTTGAGAACAAGATCTATAAGTATCAGAAATATAATGCGATTTTGGAAATCGATTATGAAAGCGATAAATGTCTGGCAAAACTAGATAAGATCAATATTGGTTTTGATCGATGTATAATATCCAGAACCGTTTATGTTATGCGTTGCTATCGATGTGGCCAATTCAACCATAAGAGTAACGATTGTAAGAACAAGGAAGCGTGCTCAAAATGCAGTGGTGAACATAGAACGTCGGATTGCAAATCCTCTACCCTAAAATGTGTCAATTGTGTTCTATCCAACACTACTAGGAACTCTAAACTAGAAGTACAACATGCGGCCAATAGCTATAATTGTCCACTATTTAAAAAACAGGTTGAAAAAATTATGCAGCTCTCTCAATAGTAGGGTGGGATGGAGTTAGGACGGTACAAGGAGATTTTATATTTCAATGTGGCTGGCCTTTCATCCAACTATGCTAGGTTACGTGAAACAGTAGAAAAAGTTCAACCATTGTTGGTCTTGATCGCTGAAATTCATGTGACTGAGGAAGAAGCATTTCAACAATATTATGAAAAGGGATATAAAGTAGTGTCATGTCTCTCCCATTCACGCCACACAGGAGGTGTTGCTGTTTATGTCAGGAGCGACATTGTCCTTCGAGTGATTTTCAATGAATTATTGGAAGGCAATTGGTTTCGGGCTTGCTTGCCTCCTATTCAATCTGGCGCTAGAGAGGGCCATCCGAGACTCGGAGGTGGAAACATCGGGGACCATCTTCTACAAGTCACTC